>JAOYFF010000046.1:11006762-11023761 GCA_025773925.1 Cryptomyrus ogoouensis | reverse complement strand
TAGGTTCTTCTTCATGACTATAGCGTCGAAGTACCAGTCAATGTATTCTTCGAGTGATTCCAAATTCCCCTCGCTGTTCATTCAAGTTTTCCGCCAAGTCTCCGGCGTCTGACGTCACTTACAGCATTTCCGGCGAAGGCGTGGGTTGCATTCTTAATAAGTTTTAATTCTTGACTTCTTTATAATTGGAGTGTACCACTCTGAGAGGCTAAAGCAAGGGCCTCTCTTTTCCTCTCCATCTGTCTGGTTTCCTGTCTTCTGTGGGTTTTATCATAGAAAGCGGTCATTTGACCCTGACTGGTGGGGTCCCATTAGACTTAACGACCGTAAGTCTGTCGGCACATTAGTAACACGCGTCCCCGGCCACTTTGCCGTCACCGGTGTCCTGTCACTCCTCTATCCACACGTCACATTTAATCCTGGTCTCCAATTCCTAAAATAGACACAGAACCCCCCCCACCGGAGAATGTTATGTATATCTGACCCCGGCTTTAATGACAAAGCAGGACACAAATGTCTCAGTGCTCCCTGCTTGACCCCTGACCTTTACCCCAGACTCAATGAGCGGATTGCAGACTTTGCTGCTTAGACGAGAGCTGAACACAGACCATAGTGGGATCTTCTCCATCGGGTCAGTAACGGCAGGGATTAACGAACGTGCTTCTAGCTGACTCACTGGCCGTTCCCACAAGAGGTCGACGGACATGGAATAATAGTGACTAAAGAAATGGGAGGTAACATATAGGCCTTTAATATCACCGGACATGCAGTGTTTAGCGTTTACTTACAAAGGGCTAAAACTAAGGCAGATAGCAAATTAGCATTGACGGCTACACAGCTGTATTTTAAGGTAATCTGTGAAAATGACACTGACAGATTCAGACACTTAAAAAATATAACAATAAAAACAATAATAAATTAGCTTGTGTTCGGTTGCTGGTCATTTTCCACCACATCTACAGCTTAAAAAATTAAAGTTTAATCAAATGTAATACAAACTTGCAAACACAACTGGCAAACTCCTGTTTCCATTTAACCCACTTTATTCACATACAAGGGAGTTGGCACCGGCTGCTAAAGTCAGGACTTTCTCAGGACTTTTTATTTTATTTTTTTACAATTTTTTTTTCTTCAGAATTTTAATTATTTCTTGTTGATCACATTTTTTCCAGACCGCAGACAGTTTTTTTTATTCCGCTGTTTTGCAGGGAAGAGAGGAGGCGGACGACGTAAACTCTCAACACATTCTCTGCAACTCCCAATTTCTAATCTCACAAACACCTGTGGCTTTTAACGCCTGTTTATCCCTCCCCCTCAGCTCTGCCATCCCCTCCATGCCAAACTCCCACCCTTCAGTCTTCCAAAAGAAAAATGAAACATCAAGCAGAAAAAAAACATTTTTCCCTCTGTAGACAACATGGACCACCAGGGGGCGCCGCATTCAGACAGCGCTACCATTTATACAACTCTCATCCTTCCTCCTCTTTCTCCTTCTTCTCCTCTACCTCCTCCCCTCTCCCTCGTTCTCCCCTGACATTCCCTCAGTGTCGCCGGTAGCGATTCTTGGGCTTCTCTCCACAGCCGGTGGCCTCGCAGGAGGAGAGGGTGGGATTTTTCCCCGAGGAGATGCTGCTGAGCAGGCCGGGAAGCTCATTGGTGATGGCCCTCTCGATCTTATCCAGCAGACAGCCACCCATGTAGGAGCACTGGGACGAGAGCTGCTTGAAGCTGCTCACGGGGTTGATGCCGAAAAAGTCGCGGTAGGCATCACGGTTTGGCAGGTCAAACTTACTGACGTTGGTCTTGGCCAAGATGGACTTGAAGATGTAGAACTTGTCGGGGTCGTCCACAATCTCCTGGAAGACCAGTTCTGGATCACTGAAGAAGCTCATCTTGTCCTTGAAGGTCTGCACATAGCGGTCCACCAGCAGGCCGTGGATACGCACACGGATGCCATGCTGCCGGATGAATGCGATCTTGTTCTCTAGTCGGTTCTCGATCACCTGGTTGAGGTCCTCCAGCAGGGAGATCTCCTCGCGCTTGAAAAGCTCGCGGCTGGTGTCCGGGGCATAATCATAAGGCCAGAAAGAGCTGACGTAGACACGAGGGGGCTCCGTCACATTGATGAGCGGCGCCAAGCTCCAGAAGAGGGCGCCGTAGACTCGCATGAGGTCCTGCGTGGCCAGGCTGTCGGCTTTGTTGAGGATAATGCGAATCTGGGACTCCCGGCCCTTGAGTTGCCGAAACAGCATCTCCAGTTCCATGCCTACATCAAGCTTGGTCGGGTCAAACACCACAAAGATCAGGTCTGCGCGGTCAATGAACCACTGGCATACGTCATTGAAGGGGTAGCCTGAAGATGGGGGGGCAACAAAGAATAATAAATAATTCATTTATATACCATAGCTACAGTTTGAAAAATGTCTTTCATTGTGGGATACAGTGGGCAAAATTAATTCCAGTAGAGCGGCATGGTGGGATAGCCCTGCGTCCTTCTCTACGCATTACTGAAAAAGCGAAGCAGAAGCTTTTAAAGTAGCTTGCAAAGTTTTCAGTTTTATTTTAATTATTTCATGGCTTTACAGTTGGAAATGGGGGAGTTCAAGGCCCTCCTGAGCCTACTGAGATTCACACCGCCGACCTTTTTGTAAAAGCTGATCACTTGGGTCTCACCTCTCTCCTGCTGCTTGCGGTTCTCGATGATGCCGGGCGTGTCGACGAAGGTGACTCTCTCCAGGAGCTTGTGCGGCATCTCAATGCCGACCAGCTTCTCCAGGAAGTTCTGACCGAACTTCTCCAGCGGCGAGAAGGAACGGGAGCTGTCCGCTGCCATCACGATGCCCTCGATGGAGCGGATCTTCTCACCGTGCATGATGACTGTGAACTCCGAAGTAGTGGGCTCAGCACCTGACGGAGAGGCAGGGGAGAGGTGAAGGCCTGACGGCGCATCTTTGAATGTAATCTTTCTGTGTTTGACATGAATTTGTGTATTTACCCGTGTGGAGTTGGCAGCTAAGGGTCAGTAGGGGCGCATAAGTGTGATGAGATGTCAAGTAAAACAGTTTGCGGTTTTTTATATTGTAAGAGTGGGCAGGTGTGATTACCAATGTGGATTTGGTGGGCGAAGTAGTCAGGCTGTATCTATTTAGTCGGTCGTCGTCGGTGCATACCGGTGTAGAGCTGGTAAGGTGTGTCCTGCAGGCCTAGTAGATAGTTGATCATGGAGGACTTGCCCACACTCCAGGGACCCAGGAAGAGCACCATGGGCTTGGACATGATCTCTCCATCTGCAGAGAAGAAAGGAAGACTGGGAGATGCCGTCAAAACAGAAACAGCAACAAGTCTTCACGATTTTTTTCACGCCGCATTCAAACATGGTATTGAGTTACGTATGTCTATGTTATTCCCTCCACCTCACCTTTTGGGATTGGGTGAGATTTGTAGAAGTAACCCCCCCCCCCCCATAAGCAAGCTATGGTTTCTCAGTTCTGTACTGTAAAGCACATTGCATTTACACATAGACTGAGCTGAGCAGTGGGACTCATCAATGCAGGCAATGGCGTCTGGATGGTTCACACGAAAAAAGCGTTATGAAGAGCAGGTACATCACACATACACACACGCGCACGCACACAAACTCAGAGGGCGGAGCGAAAAGCAGCCTTCACACGCAGCATGGACTTTTAAGCAGCCCTACAGCACAAGCTGAACTGAGTGGCGCAAGGGGAAGTGCAGTGTGATTGGCCGTGACGCTAAAGGGGAAACAGTGTGATTGGCCGTGACGCTAAAGAGGAAACAGTGTGATTGGAAGAAACAAGGCAGAGGATGTGCAGTGTAAAGTGACAGGAGACAGCATTTGGGAACTGCTAGGTAAACGGTGATACGCTTTTCTTTGCCATTTCGCCTGAGTGAGTCAGCAGATAAAGCGTAAAGAAAGACTTCGTTTCTATGGTGACCAGGCAGTTTCTTCTGTCCTTCGACATTCGTTCGCCTGCAGACCCCATGCGCCCACACGAAGGCCGCCTGTATCGCCCACCCCCACGGCACGCACTTTGACCCCGGCCACAGGTGATGTCAGACCTGCTTCGCGATACGGCTCAGGAACCGCTTCAGCTCATCCCGTCTCTCTCATTACTCACGTATAAGAGGAATCACCCTGAATCAAGATGATTGACTTGTTAGAATATGAATATATACATGATTCGTAATATAAATAAGATGGATCAGATGGAAAGTTTCCCATTTAGGCTGTGGAATTTTAAAAAAGATCCCTCTTTTAACGTTAAATAATTATTTGGAAACCCCACTCAGCTGTTTGTACTTGATGAAAAGTAAATAAAACAAGCATGTCCCCTTTCAGTGGATTAACAATTCAGCTGATTTTATTAGTGCACTGAGAATTTAACTGATAGATTTTTTTTCAGTGTTTGCTGTCTGATTTGTTGTTGGATTATTTAAAATCTGACGGAATATATCGCGACTCAACAGGGACATTTTTATTAAGTGTATGACACAGTATGTGTGAAACGGAATTGAAGTATTTGTGGCGTGTCTGATTGGGTGTGGATGTAGGGGGGTGTTGCTTCCTACCAAGTAGGAATCGTTTGCTTTATAATACAGACACACAATAGATTCTGAATAATCAAAGAAGGGACTGCAGGTCTGTATGTATCGTCAGTGACGACATGCTGTGTGGTGAGTTTGGTCATTAAGCAGAATTGGACAGGCCAGGCCAAACGGAATATGAGAGGGCGGCCCCCCCAGGACATATACGGGGTGTCAGGGTGGGGTAGAGGGGGCTGTACCCACCTGTCGCTGACGCCCCCAGGGTTCGTCCAGGGTAGGCTGTTAGATGGAGTGTGGGGGAGGGGGGTTGAGGGGGGGGGGCAGGAAAACAACACAGAAATCAGGTGCAGTGAAAGTGACAGAGGGGAGAGGGGGGGAGACCATGTGCGACTGGTGGAAGGTAACAGAGAGAGACGTTCTGACTACGAGAGAGAAAAGGGGGATGTGGAGAGAGGCAGGAGGATGTGGGAGGATGTGGCAGAGTGTGATACTCTGTGATACTCACCTGGTACCTGTGACAAATGTTTTTTTTACATAAATACCATGGTATACACCGAGGCCTGGCACGCATTTTCCTCTCGATTGTCCTAACATCTACCTCCCAGAAATCAATATGCCTAAGGTGGGATGTCTGTTTTGAGTACTCATAGACAGTTTTCAATTTCTGACGAGTTTCAGTTGAACACTCTGGGGCAACTTATGCTGATTTTATATTGTAATGTTTTTTCATCTTTAAGTATTTACAGAAAAATATATGATGTGCCCAACAAGTATACTCAAACCTTTAACAGGTATGCAAGTACAATTAAAATACTGATACTCCACGGTACATTTAGCTTCTTAATACCCCCTGATCCTTAGAAGAGAATGTCTGTTTAATAATGAATGATAAGACTCTGTGAAGATAACCAGCTCTCCACCCCCACCTCAGGGCTCTCCCTGAGAGCAGAACTTAGGCCTCTGGTGGAGGGCGAAGGCAGCTGTAGGTCCAGAGAACCACAAAGGTCTGCCAGAGCCCTGCTTCATCATGGTCGTGCACCATGTGCTGTCAGACCTGTCAAGCTGCTCAGACCTGAGACTGACCCCTAATCACACCAAAGCCCAATAGCTAAACTAACCGAGTTTTGGGTAGGAATGTCAACTAAAGTATGGGTTCCCAAACTTATCTGCCCCCCCCAAAATAACAGGGCCAGAGACTCGTGGCCCCCACGTGGCCGACCGGAGCGGGGAGGGGTCCAACTCAGTGCATTTTGCCGATCGGGGTTAATGGGGAATTGATCACAGTTGATAAACATAACCTGGAAATCATCTCGCGACCCCCACTTTGCTCGTGGGAGTTTTATTTACACATTAATGTTCTGCAGGAAGAAGGAAAAATTATTGGTTCAGAGAAATAACCAATCACATTGTAGAGGCGGTGGATCCAACCAATCAGATGTCTTGGTCCTGCTTCCTCTAGTTGCTCTGAACCAATCATTTTTCCTTCTGCCCTCAGGAAGTAAAACTCCCACGAGCCCCCACTTTGGGAACCCCTGAGCTAAGCAACAAAGTGCTGTGTTGTATTCGTTCAGCTTTTGTGAGCTGGATGACAAGCGGTACAGCCATGGTGAGAGAGAGAGGGGGTGTGTTGGCCAGCTACGGAACTGAAATGGTTAGACCAAGGGGGGAGCTGATGCTCTGAGCAGCACCAGTAGGGTTAGGGTTCATACGGCCAAAGTCACAGGAGCGGGGGAGGGCTTATTTCTGAACTAAAAGGTTTTGTCACTACCTGGCCCTACCAAAAATGCACTGCAGGTACCCCCCCTTCTCTCACGTGGTCTTCTGGAAGTCAGTACGAGGTTAGGGAGGTTGTATTGTGGGGCTGGCAAATTAGCCAATACAAAGACCAACAAAGTAGTTTGTTAACCCACTGACCTGCCAGCTAGATACCATATCACTTGTTCTCAAAAAATTCCAACCCTCTTGAGCATCACCTCTTAGCCTGCTGTCCTAAAGCCACACAGCATGCCTATGTTAAGAGAGCTTAAGCTAATTATGTGGAGTGTGCGGTTAGCTACCATGCTGAGCCACTAGAGGGCAGGCTTTGTTTCAGTACATGGCGGTAAGCTGCATGTGGGGATGTGAGGCAAGCAAGGTCAGTCATCCCAGAGCCAAAACAGATTTTTAATACAGTTTTGTGATTTATTGTGCCAAGTGTGACCATCCACAGCGGTCAGCCGGCAAAGGCTAAACAGATGCACTTAGCACTGGTCATGTTATGGCCTGAACCACACTAGAAAGGCACTGTCTGCTTAAATGAGGGTCACTGCATGACAGAAAAACTCATAGAAAATACCGTATAGATTAAATGACCCATTTCAGCTCAAAGGTGGAGGAGGGGTGGATAAAACTGTGATCATGGAGAAGAGAAACAGACAGGGGGCAGGGAATAATAATAATAATAATAATAATAATAATAATAATACATTTATTTTATAAAGTACTTTTCATTAGAACAAAAATTCAAACCGCTGATTTAAAAGTAAAAAAGATGTAATAAAAAAGAAAAATAATAAAATGATTTCAAAAAACGACAAAATATATATAAAACATACCGAATATGCAGTAAAAAAACAGGATGTGGCCGACGCCGCGATGCTGACGGACCTGCTCAGTCAGGGTGACGGTCAGTCACTTTAATCATGGTCACATGACGACGCTCATGGACTCGCCAGGACACGGCAATTGACGCTTTAGAACACATGTAGCCCTAAATTGTACTTAGTGGACAAAGGGTTACGTAGCTGCGCAGGTGATTTATCGCAGCCGGCGGAGACACACACCTGAGATCTCGTGCTGCCTCAGCTCGTTGTACTTGTACGCCTGCTCCATGGGCTTGATGGACGAGTGGTAGATCTTGCGCAGTTTCTGCAGGGCCGCTGTGGGGGGGGGGGGGGGCAGAGTTATAATCTTAAGACCCCATGGTGGTACGCAGACCAGCATGTCCGCTTCCCATTCATACTCCCAAACCAGAACCCAAGGTGGGGGTTCTGGCCACAGCATATAACCAAGGGTCCAGGAGACGTGGCCCAGGTCCAGGTACAGTCATGTCCCCCTAAAGCCCCCTTGGTCCTCTCCTGGGCCCCCAAATCACTTTAATAATTATTTTTTTATAATATAGTGCCTTTCACCACACAGTCTCCTCAAGGCAGATGTGAGAGTGTTGCAATCCATTGCTAAGTCGTTTATACAAAATGGTGCGTGAAACAGGGACATGGAAAGTGGCACAAAAAGAGACTCGGAAGAGCATGAAGGAGAGGAACCAAAAAAACCTGTGGGGGTCCGAGTATGAGCGGCCGGCCCCCCACCCCCGGGCTTGCTAACATTCACGGGACCATTTGCTCACCCGTATAGTCGCTAGAGGGCTCCTCTGAAGCCAGGCGCAGCGTCTCCTCGATGTGGGAGCGGTCCCGCAGAATCGAGGTCAGCACCTCCTTGTCCTCCTCCTCTGTTGGGTGCGGGGGGCAACGGTGGAAAATATTTAAGGACCATGAACACTGGAACACTTAGGAAACACGACCCTTCGGTAATCAAAAACAACAAACGGCATCAAACCAGAGCAAGCTCTTCATTAAAACTTTATTAGTTTGTTCCCAGAATGACATGGCAACCAGCAGGTATCACTTTAATCCAAGGGGGGGGGGCTCTGCCATTGAACATCTGACAAAGACATTTCCCTGCACTGTTCTGGTGCCAAAACTGAATTTTACGTATGCATGTAGGAATCTGCTCGCACTACTCAACTGCAGTGGCTGCCAAGCTCTGGTGGATCTTTCAGATCTTCGTTGGCGTTTGCGATACCAAGAGGGACCCCCCCCCAACGGTCGTAAATTTTTACCATGGTGACTCAATAGTTGCCCAGATTCATTCCTCTGTAAACGGAGCTCTCACCACTAAATAAGGTTGGCGATCGGGGCCCTGCTGGAATTCATTGTATAAATTAATCGTAAAAGTGAGCTGCTGGGGTCAAAGGTCAAAGTGGGTTGCGAGTGGCTTGCCTATGACGGCCACACTGGTCGGTAACAGACTCATGACAAAGTGACCAGGGGGCGGTGGGGGTGGGGGGGGCAGATTCTCGGCGCACCTTTATTTGGGGAGCAGGGATATTCTCGTGAGGCGGCTGACGGTGCCTATCAGGTTTTGTGGCATAAATAGGAAGTGAGACGACCCACTGGAGCAAATGGGCCCCAGTATATATAGCTATGTCACTGGGTCAAACACCAGATGGTGACCGGACAGGATTGACTCGACAATCACCACGTACGACATGCAGTGTGCAAGCGGACTGCGACCTGCGGAAGGGCAATGCAGGTTTGCGATGCAGAGCAGCCGTGGATCCTGAATCGCATCACTGCGTCTGGGAGAAAACTCCACTGGACCGCTCGGCGAGAGAGCAACACGGCGGGAGAGCGACTTGGCGGATCCTGCTTTCAGTCAGAGGCCCGGGCTTTGAAGTCGTCTGCGTGGGAGCGAGGATATCTGTGCGAGCAGGCTGATCAGAGAGGGGCAGGGCTGCATCGGCGTCGCATACGGCCCACGCTGACCCTTCCAGCAGGGCGCCCGGGGGCCTCCCAGCCTGAAAGTCCCCCGAATTCTTACGGCACCAGCACCTGGCCTGACTGGCACGGCTCCATTTAAGGTAGTGACACCAGCTAGGCCACACCCATGTGGATCATGTGACTCGCAGAGGAATGAGCCCCGAGGACACATGGCCGGGTGTCATGGTAGCCCAACTCCTTTCGTCCCGCCCGGGTTAGAGGTGGGAACACATTACATAAAAAGCACTTCGAGGTTGAGAGTCGTCCATCATCCATCTATGTCGGATATCAGAAACCCCCTTTTTGTAGCTCAGTCCCCCCGCACCCCATGTCATTATCCTCAGGTTATGCAATTGGCTGCGATCTATTGTTTTTAGAAAGTCTAAAAATAAAAAACAGAGGCACTGATAAAGTAGGTTCCCCAATTCATAACACCCATGAGCTTTGAACAGCAAGGTCCAGAATGATAGAGAAGTACCCCCCCCCCACCCCCACAGCTACTCCCAGCCAATTATAACCCCCCCAGGGGACATAGCAGCCTATTAGAGCTGTCCTTGGATACCCAGCCCCTCTGCGACCTCCACGGCCGCCCTGTACTCCCTGTGGCCCCCAGTTCCTGTTTGACAGCAAGGCCATGGATTCGGCTATTTATAGGGGCGGTCAGAGGATGGATGTGATTCACACCTCGGCGCCCCAGGGCTGTGGAGCGTTTGGGCTGGTCTCTGGCCGCACAAAAGCACTAATAAAATCATCCCCGTCCGCCTGTCCAGATTCCAGCAGGCCGGCGCTGACGGCTCACTTATGCGTGCGATGCCCCGGGGAGCATCATGGGAGCGCGTGGCACAGGGGAGCATCTCCACACAGATATCAGCCCCCCCCAGTATGTCGTGCACATGCAGGCACACAAAAAAGCCAGCAGCCCAAAATGGGAGCCATATGGGCCAATAGTCACTAAACATCCAGACAATCCCACCAACGCAATACAGTAATCAGTGTTTTACTTTTAAAAATACAGGTTTTACAATCTATAAAGTGTCTTGGAATTTCGGAATCCTGCCTGTGAAATTCTTAAATTCGTAAACAGTATAATACTGTAAATATTCTGAAAGGTCCACACACACAAAATCACCCGAAAAAGAAGCAGACTAAAATTGCATTGTTGCTGGTCCTGGGATGAGATTAAGTTGACAAAAGACTACTGCTAATAGAGAACATATAACTGCAAATACGTTATAAAGGAGATTGCTGAAATGACACTACTGAGATTCCATTTATAATGAAAATGACAATAGCGTTTCTATAAATAAGATTACACTACTGCAGTTAGTCTTTCTAATGATGATTTCACTACTGAGACACTCTAGGTAATCGAGGGATTACACTACTGAAACTTCTCATTCTAACAGAAATGATATAACTGAAATGTCTCCTGAAATGCCTCTTTCTCCATTCACACTCATTCAGTGGGGGTAGAAAGACGACTGGGACAATGACGCTTATTTTTTAGAAAGACCTTTCAGCAGTGGACAGTAAATGAAGGCTGAGGCTGTCTGTCTAATCGCCTGTCTCATCATAGTGCCGTGTGCTTGGCAGATTAAAAACTGGCGGCTCACTGCTTCCTGCCTCTTCTAGAAACAGCGTCTCTGAAGATGTCAACAAGTAAGGCAATCTGGGAGGGAGGCAGGAATGCAGTCACTGACGCTGCCCATCCTGGCTCCGTGTTCTTGGCCAGGGGAATCAAACCAGCACTGGGAGGCCGAAGTAAATGGACATGGCCACTTGCAGCCAAGCCTGAACATTTGTTGGAGAGCCTGTCTTCATGGCTCCCGGCTGGAAGTTTATGGGACATAACTCGGACTCTGCAGGTCACTGATGGCTCTGAAGACCATAGCCGTCGTACCTGATAACACTATTTATACAAGTATATATGTAACATTCCGGTTCTTCATCATAAGAAAACAAGATGACATCATCATCATCGTTGTCATCATCATGAAGCCCGTCACCGATAGTCAACCAGGCGTCGACCGTCTGATTGGCTGAGGGCATCATTAAGGACTGAACCTCTGAGTCATACTCAAATAAAAATAAGGTGATGTCAGCTAATAAGCTCACTGAAGATCCTCAGACAATGCAGTGATCCTGATTCAGACAATGCAGTGATCCTCCGACTGGGAGCAGCTAAGCTCCCTGCTCAGTACTCGCAGTGTGGCCATTTTGGTTCAAAGGTCAAATTAATGTTTAGCCGCTGTGAAGCGTAATTCGGCATCTCATAGTGTAGTCTTGTGTGCGAAAGCGTAGGTGGATATCTAGTAAAGAGGATTCCAGATTAAGCTTCATATTCAAAATGTTAAGAAAGTGTGGTAGCAATTACATGATGCCTTGATTCCAAATTAGGGCCACGTCCATGAAAACATCCTGGGCTCTTCTGGCCATGAGGCACATAGGGCTACCCCCCCCCCCCCCCTTTCCAAGGGGCCCTACACGATCCCCTGAGTTGGCAAAAGCAGCGGACATCACCCATAAATTATCGCTTAAAGTCTGTCATTTGAGCTTCCTCAACAGGCTGCCAGGCAGACTGCTGGTAGGAGAACCCGAGCCATTCTTTTTAAACATCATTGTTATCGGTCTTTACAAGGTCCTCGCTGGCCCTCCAATCCACTAGAGGGCGCTGTCAGTGAAGAATACTACATGTGAGTGCCACTTGCTTGAGAAGTGATGTGTATTTACTATTTGTGTTCGGTAATATGTTAAGGAGAGTATGGTGTCCTGGAAGGCTGACAAAGCAAAAGATCCAAACGCTTTACGCCATGACTTGAAACGGCGCCCTTTCCTCCGTACGCGAAATGTGACGGCAGATGTAGGCCAGCCTTTAACCCCCGGGGTGCCAGAGCGACGGATGCCAATGCTAAGCACCTGCCCGGCTCTATGCTGTCACTTGGCAACCCCGTTCAGTTTAGGCAAACATTCAGGTTGCACATGCATTCGCATATGGTGCACTCTTAATACGGCCGACAAATCGGCCAGCAAACACTCTCCGGTGAGAAGACCTACCTTCACAAACACGGCGGGGGGGGGGGGGGGCGGCAAATGGCAGAGAGTTGTAGTGCTATTCATAATCTTCGTACATCATCTTTCCTGGCTCTGAAGGACGCTTCACCACTTAAACATGACTGAAATTCAAATGAGAGAGCGGAGAAGGCAGAGCATGCGAGACGCCCGGGCAGGTCCCTGTGTCAGAAGGCTGGACAGGCTTTCGAAGCCAAGGTATCTGGAGCTGACTGTGAAGCTCTACATCATTCGAGGCATGAGGAACAGCTCTTGCTTGGAAAGTATTGTACCACGTGTGGTTTTTTTCCATCTTAAACACCCAGGGTGTCCCCTGCCTAATCTGCTTGCTGGCACAATACTGTAATACTGGATAAGTGGGTGGATGGATGGATGGATGGATGGATGACGTTTGGTACAGGGGGTTCTCCTTCAGAAGTCAGTACTGATCTTGAATTCCACTTCCTGCCTTGGCCCAGCCTTAACAGAGGCCTTCGGCTAATTCCTCATAACGTAGCTTGTGATTTGCTACCCAAACACAGCCCTGGTGCAGGTGAGCCCTTGGGACCAAGTGCTGGCTGCACTTGGCAAATTCAATTAAGACTAATGAAATTAGGGAGGAGCAAAGGACCCTGAGCTCCTGGGATTTTCTGCTGATACGAGGGAGTCTTTTGGGTGGGGGGGGCAGTTCCAGGAGCCCCAGGCGAGGATTTAAAAAATCCTAACAGCTAATTCTGAGCAAGCTGAGCCTGACAGACCATAGAGAATAAGCCGGCAGAACCCAGCACATGTAAGCGAGTCCCGATTAACGGCTGCCAACCACCCTGGAGCCCGTTATCAAACTAATGGGTCGATGTTACCCACTGGAACTCTGGGAAATGGTATCATGGCCTCGCGGACTTGAGGGTGGGGCCAAACCGGGGTGGGTGGAGGGGAGCAGATGACGACGGTGACAGGTGTCATGTCCTGGCAGCCAGCACCACAATGGGGACAAAAATAGCCACACAATGGATCAGTGGATGGAAAGAGAGGTACAGAACTCCTCTCTTATTTTAACCCCCCTACAATGACACCCCCCAGTCAGACTGACATTCCTCGGTTGCCGCAGCCCTTGTTGGGTTCACAGCATAGAACCCGAGACGCACATGGGCGTGATGTCTGACGCAGGGATCACGCACACGGGCGTGTAAAGCGCACACACGTGTGCAGATAAATCACAATAAGCACGTCAGTGCACAGGAGCACACTGAGTGCCTCACAGAGACACACGTGCATGTGTGATGTCACACCCACATACACATTAGATAGACACTCTGTAGAACTATATACTGACACAAGACAGTTATATTACATCTGTCAGCAAGTATGCATGACTGGCTTAAGTGAGAGTACTTTGCAAGCATTTCTTGCACAGTATTTCATCCTGTAATTTGTATATACACTCTTGTAAATTCATAGGTTATTTTTCTTTTTTCTGTTTACACTCTATAATTTATTTACAGTTTATTTTACAATTTACTTTCTATTTTTTTATTTGCACAAAGTATGAACGGTTCAGGATACACTTCACTGCATGTCGTACCTATATAACTATGCATGTGACAAATAAAGAATCTTGAATCTCGAGTATCATAATGTAGGGGCTAGGGGATTCCCTTATCTGCTTTCTGCTGCTATAGGGATTCCCCCAAGCAAAAGTGCCCCCCACCCCAGCGCTGTTAGTAATAATAATACTTTATCAATCTCCATGAGGAAATCTTCTTTTCACCTACTGGGGGTCCATGGGCTGCCCGAAGTCCCCAGCTGGACCCTTGACCACATTGGCACTGCTGTTTTCTGTAGACATGAGGCTCCCCCCCCCTCCCCAAAAGCTAATGACACACAAATCACAGCTGAATCTGCCTGACCACCTCCATGGCCGTCCAACACATATCAGTGACAAAATTATAGCTCCGAAAAGCCAGGCAGAAAAAAATATTTGACTTCTACTGCGTCTGAGCTACTTTTGTGAAGACAGATAGCAGAGACCCGGGCCTGGGACGGGGGGGGGACGCCCTCGGCCCGCGAACAGCACAACACAAAGGAGCACAAGTGATGGTCGTGTCACCCCCGAGCTCCGAGCAGCTGCTCTGTCATTCCTCATCTGCCCCCGTCTCTCAAATGTGTTCAACCAAGTGCCGGAGGTGCCTGGAATTAAGTAGCCCTGAGTGGTGCACAGCTAGACCGAGAAACACCCCCCCAGCTCAGACAGTGAGTAGGTAACTTCAGAACTGCCAAACCCAGCCCCCACAGGTGCATCTTACTTTGGGGCTCACTTTTTCGAACGCAGAACATTTAATTAGAGATTAATGTAGCAAGTTTAAAATATACATTTTTAAAAAGTGGTTTTAAAAACAGTGCAACCCATCACTGTCAGTGCCCAGAAGGACCCCCGGGCGTCTAGGTGAAAGCCTGAAGCAGCTGGTATCTGTATCAGCAGCCACTACACCAAAAGATACATTTCATGTTGTCCGTAAGCACCTTTGAGATCATGCCACACACTGTCAATGAAAGCTAGAGTACGGATTTTATGCTTTGTCAGCCGTCCAGGGCACCATACTCTCCATAACATTTTACCAAATACATGTAGTAAAAATATATCACTTCTCAAGCAAGTGGCCCTCACATGTAGTATTCTTTACTGACAGTGCCCTCTAGTGGATTGGAGGGACAACAAATACCAAATAAAGAGCCATAACCATAACGTTTAACCAAAACAGTTCTGTTCCCTGCCGCCCTGTCTGTGGTAAGCCATTGGATGCTGGATGGATGGAATTGTCAAGCATAAATAAAAATCTCGAAAGCATCTCTAAAAGATAATGGATCCCTCATTTCTACTCAGGGAATGACATGATGAATTGGGTGAGTTTCGGCCCGGCTTACAGGAAACAGGCAGAAGCAGATGCTGATCATGCTCCCTGACAGCGGGTGCTATGTAATTAGCTGCCCTTCCCCTTGTGGCTTCATAGCTGCCAACAGAAGCAGCAGATGGCAGAGAATGTTGGAGAAGTTCATTAGGCACTAGAGCATGTACCTGTCACTGCGTTTTTTATTTTTTTTTGCGGCTATTTGGTTGGTTTAGACAAAACGGCACAGGGGGATGGACAGCCACTCGCTCCGACTGGGGGGGAATGTTTGCTGCAGAACGTTGGAGCATCTCTGTGTTACTTTGCTGGTGACACCATGGGTGTAGATGGTTTGGACGCGTGGGAGTGTCGTGTCTGTTTAAGGGGGCGGGGGTTCGAGGCTGATCTACTAATGCTGATCCCAACCTGCACCCATCATCACACAAACGCTCTTATTGTTGGAGACTCCAGACTGACAATCTGCCGGCAACATGGTGGTATTGGCCACTGGCAGAGACTCCTCCCGCTAAGATAATGGATGACCGTATAAGGCCTGCAGCTGGGAATAAAGTGTGATTGTGACAGTGCAGGGTGACAGCAGCTGTGCCGGGACTCTGGCGGGTGGGGGGGGGGAGCCGCGATCCACCATGGGTAGTATCCGGTTACAGTGCGCTTTCCAATCTTAGCCGCCTGACGGCAGCCGGGACACGCCGGGCCAGCCGAGGCTGAAAAGGTCCCAAGGACAGACAAGGGTACGGCCAACCGTCCGCGGTCGGATGAGGGGCTCCGGCGAGGGACCAGCACGCCGGCACGCTGCCGATATTCCACCGAGAGGCCGCTTTTCTGCCGTGGTACCCCAGTGCCATCTGCGGACCAGTAACCCTCAACGGCCTGCAAAGGACCGTGAGCCACCTTTACAGCGCAAGGAGGCCGTTAGAACAAGACGCTATATTATTCTGTATTAAACCCCCACCCTCAGATTCCAGAAGGGGGGGGCTCATCTCCCATCCCTGTACCCCCCTGCAGCCGCCTGTTTCCATCAGCTGGTGCCGCGGCGCAGGGCATGACAAGGCAGAGCCGGGAGAGCGCAGGCTGACCGACCGGACACATGCACAGAAATCACAAGCCCAGACCGCCACAGAAACACATTTTCCAGAGCAAATAGGAATGTGGCGGCCAAGGCGCGTCACCAAGGAGCTCCTAGAAGGTTCCGTCAGCTGCCACGGTCTTGATTTAAACTCCTGATTTTAAACGACGTTCCCTCGTCCCCCCCCCGAGACATTGATATGGGTTTGAACTAAATCGCAGTCCAACAGTATGACAGCCAACACAAACATCAGCGAGTCGCCGCCTCTTTCCACAAGAAGCAGAAGAGTCCGGGAAAAGTCTCGCACGTCTAAACAAGGCGGATCTGCAGAGGCCGACCCAAGGTGAGCCCCAGGGACGGCGCTGCAGACGCGGGGCACCGGGCCCTGGCATGTTTGCGTGCCCTTGCTCTGGACCCTCACTGTCGACTCGCTTGCAGTGACTATCACCAAGCCTCCCGCAGAGACACCCCTATCACAGCAAGCCACAGCGTCTGTGGTGCCAGTAGGGACAACCCCCGCACCTCCCACCCTGCCACTCTCACGGCGGACGCATGCGATCACCCCTTACCTGCTGAGGCCAGGAGTAGCAGGGAGACGAAGCAGCAGACTGAGGCTATACCCTTCATTTTGGCTGCCAGGAGACTGGCGACAGTCACACTGGCTATATATACCAGGAGGGAAAGTTCAAAGGTCACACTGGAGATGGGTGGGGGAGGACGTTGGGGTTTGGGAGTGGCGGGGGGGGGGGGGGGGGGGGGGGGGCGGGTTTCCGCGGTCGAGCGGGGGACTGCGTGCACGGGGGGGGGGGGGGGGCCGCGAACACGCCGGTGCTGGG
>JAOYFF010000046.1:10974454-10989953 GCA_025773925.1 Cryptomyrus ogoouensis | reverse complement strand
CTGTTATCAATACCGCGGGTGTGTTTTGGATCATGTAGGAACGTGTGCCACTCCCAGAGCTTTTAGCCAATGACATGCCAGTAAGCAGCACTCACAGAGTACTGCTGCGTCGGGATGCCTTCAGGGGCACTCGGAAATTACAGTTTTCCGCTCAAATCTTTGCCCGATCTCCTCATTGGTACCATTTCCAGCGGGGTGGCACTGGGGGTGGCAAGGGCTCTGTTGCGGGTGGCAATTGCCACCACTGCCACCCCTTTGGCTCCGCCCCTGCACCCCTGCTCTAAGCAGTCATCCTGATCAGTATTATAGGGGTTCGGAACCCCCAACGCCGGAGCCGTAAAGCAACAAGTGTTACCCTCCTTGCCTCTCGGAAATGGAAGCGTTAGTATTTAAACGTTACTTAAATGTTACAGTCACTTAATATTAACGGGCCAGTGACTGGGCTCAAGCTCCGATCTACAGTTGCATAGGGGCAGTAAGGAATAAGCATTTCCAAGCATCATTAGGCCAAGCTTGTTTAACATTTTAAAGTACTTTTTAAGTTATTGGAAATACGTTCGTCTAAGATTTTTTTAATAAAGAGAAATCTAAAGGCAGTCTAAAGAGTTAGACTTAAGTGAAACGCAAATGCAAAGATTCCTTACACATGAATAAAGAAATGTGAGACGTCAAACAGTGAGAATCCATCCATACATCTATAAAATAACCCCCTTTTAATTTGTCTGTGCGTTTAATGCTCTTCTCATTGACAAGTAGCTCAACTTCACCGATGAGCTATAGGTTCATCTGGCCATAAAGTAGCTTATTAATACACTTTGAAACTGGTAACGGGTAATCTGATAAAAGATCCAATACACATAAAAGATACACCACACAGAAAGGGTTAAAGTTCTGTGACAGAAATATCAGGCGAGGAAAAAGTAAACACTTTCCTTTTCAATACTGTTTAGTAGCCCAGTTTAAGGATCCTGTTTGCCAGAGAAAATCATGCAATTAAAAATAGCAAAGATAGCGAAAGAGTATATAGGAGACCTGGGCTGTTTATGTTATGGCAATAACGAAAGGGGATCTCGCAATGAGGGCGTAATCGGTGTGTGGAGGACGGTATGGAGAAGGGTGGGGAGACCTCCGGAGAGAGGAGCCCTGCCCACGGCGGAGGGGCGGAGCGGCAGGCATGCGCTGAGCTGGCAGAGCAGGGGCCAGTCCGCTGCGTGCGGGGAGACGGAGGGAGACACGGGCTGGCTCGGCTCCGGCTGCTGTCTGCGATCGGGCGGCCGCGGGGAGACCACCGTACCATTCGCGTCTCCTGACGGCGGAGGAGAAAAAAACGACGGAGTGCGAGAGGCAGACAGGCCAAGGAGGACGACGGCATCGGAACGGGTCTGCATCAGGATACGAGGACAAGGACGGGAGGGGGGGGGTCTCCCTTCGGCACCTCCGCGCTCCCTGTCGCTCAGCACACTCCTCACTCCGCCAAGGCGACCACCTTCCGCAAGAGCCACTTGACGAGCGTCGCAAGCGAGCGATGCGCCGTGAGCCACAGCCGAAATTCCCGAGTAACTCTCCCAGTATAACAACCGGTGGTTTTTATATTGCAAATCAGTAACTGTGTCAGAACTACAGACACCGTGCACCTCGAACGGGTTTCTGGAGGCAAGAGAACGTCTCATCCTCTGGAAACTGACAACAATTAATTTAATTTTTGTTCTTCGACAGGAGAAAGCGCCGCAGCGCTTTATTCTACCATTCCTTTCATACTTAGTTTATTTTGTAAGTACTACACTAGATTTTCTAGCGACAATGGCCGGGCAATCGCCTGCCTCAATCAGCACCTAATTGGCACCATCGGTATCTGCGCCGTTTCTCCGCGATCCTGACTGTAGCGGACGTCCGAAAACCGCGATAAAAGCAGGAGCGTCTCCACCAGGACAAGTGGAAATTCCAGGAGGGCTGAACGAAACTTCCCCAAAAAGGAAAAAGAAGTAGAAAAAAACCGTCGTTCGTTGGCTTTTAAAGGTAATTTCGTCTCCAGGACTTCCATATTATTTACTGTGACACACAAGCGTTAATGGTGTATTCATATGTATGTATATATGTATATATATATGTGTGCCTGATCTATATGTATGAATGTGTATATATGCGCACCGTACTTTCCATAGTTTGTTTAAATATGTCCACGTCCGACTCATAAGTAAATGTGAGATTATTTTGGTTTCGGACATGATCGACTGACCTCATTTACTGGAGTCCCGAAATGCGCGTCCCCGCTGGCCGGGCGCCGGCTGACTGAGCGAATCCCGCGGCGGTGACCTGGGCGTACGTGTTTCGCCGGCCGCCGTCTGCGGGACACGGCGCTCCGAGAGTCACCCGCTGTCTCGATCCCGACTTGCCGGCGTGGCCCGGGCATGCGGGTGGTTCTCCCTCCATCGTCCTAATTGTGCTCTGAAATGGTGTTTTGGTTCATTAGTAGGATTGTCATCTCACTTTGTTGATTATTTTCCATTGTTGGGTACGTAGTAGACATTCCTAAACTTGTTATAAATTGGACACGTTGTAACACTTCAGTTTATTTAATTTAATGAAACATTTATTTTGCCGGTAGTAGAACAGGCTGTTAACGAAAAGGAATCAAATATCCACAGTACGTAAGCTACTTTAAAATGATGAAGTTTGGTTAACGCAAAACTAAAATAAAACAAGATGCGGATGGTGAATCGGGCAGCCCTTTGGATGAGGGACTCCGCAGCTGGCGAGCCGAAAGTACCAATTACAGCGGATCAGGACCGAATCGTGAGTTCACCGGGAATATAATCGGATCCCTTTGACAGGAACCCGCAGAATCATGGCCAGTATGGTCCGGAAAAATATATGATTGCATTATATACATCAGGGAGTTTTCTCATGTTACGTAACATTACTGCTACCCCTGTGTGGTCAGGGCATCTGGCCCCCTGCCTTTTGGACGACGTCTTCAGCATTCAGGGGATAAGGGATAGAGACTGGGCTTCCTGTGAAATGTTCAGACCTTCTGTCGCGTTTGAGCACTTTGACAGTTCTGCTGTTTTTCAGACCTCCTTGGGTTTCTGGCTCCTCGTTTAGTCCAGTTCAGGTTGCTTTTGAGGTCAGTTGTGAACATTTAGGTCATTATGATGTCATAAATGAATTACTTCAAACGTTCAGTAACATTTCCCCATCATCGACTGAGATGATTTTTCCAGCTGCTGAGGAATCACCCTGTTTGACATCGTAGGTAGGAAAGGCAGCAGCTTTCGTGCGTCTTGGTGACTGACGTTACCGCGCTGCCCCGCGGGTTCTGAATGCCGTGCGGTGAGACGGTCTGGTGGTGCCCAGTGATCGCGGCTCCTTATTGCCGCGTAGATCACAGCGGAGCACAAGGGCTTTCGCCAGGTGCTGCACTTCAACAGAGGAGAGGCGCCTAGTGGATAGAAAAGGAGGGAATCGCAAGCCGGTGCTCCGCATCGGCCGTAAGGAATCAGTCGTGTCCGTTCCAGATTACCCCACAAGGTGCCCGGACAGGGCAACCCTTTAGGAAAAGGGCATCTGGAATGCTGGGCACAGCCGAAAGGTCAGGCCGCTTCCTCGGGAGTAAAAGTGAACACGACGCTGAAAGGCAGCATGTTTACAAAGCATTACTGACGTATTTGCATCAGATGTGACTCTCTCCTGTGTGGGACGGCGAAGGTTTATTTTCTTTTGACCCACCTCGCGTCCGAGGCAGGCAGCGTGGGTGTGAGAACAAGGAGGGTAACAATCGCTTCCGGTTGGGCGTCCCACGACGACCTTGGCAGTAACTGTGGGAGAAGCGAGCCTTTGAAAGCCATCGTGGGTGGGATTTAGAGCGAGCTGTCCGTCACTGCGTGTTTAATCCACACAGCACTGCCACAGCAGCTAATGGGAAGCAGATCGAGCCATCAGAACTTCGGTGGGTCTGGAATTTAGGGGTGAATATTGAAATGGTTTTCCTGGAAGGATTTGTTAAGTTGAGAAATGTTTAGAAGGCTTAGTATAGTAGGGGTGGGTACATGATGTGTGTGTATCTGGGGGGGGGGCTGATATTGTCTCTGGAAAGAGTTCAGCCCAGTCAGACCCACCATGTTGAACAGGGAGTTGGTGTCCCTGTTCTCGGAGGTGGAGGGAGCCCAAACTGGAGGCTGTCTTTTCCTTCTCTTAGCCAGAGCGCGCATGATGCAACGAATGTGCAACACACTAACCAACACCCTGAAAAGCACACAGCACAGGAAATGTGCAGCAGTGCTCGCATTCAGAGCTGATCTCTGAGGAGGGCCAAAGGCAACGTTTCTTTAATTTAGATTGTTTTTGGCTAAAAAAAAAAAGGTGGAGAAAATAAGAACCGATTCCTGGAGCACAGAAAGGCAGACGAGATTCTGGGAATCTGAGCTAGACCGCCGTTAGTGAAGGTCCGACTGACAGGAGGAGCCCGCCGGGCTAAACGACAGATGTTGGAGTGACGTTCTCACTGTATGTTATTAACAGTCGCTGTAATTGTAGCTGGTGGTTGCACTTAACCATAAAATCTGAAATTGCAAAGACGCCTTTAATGCAGAAGAATCGACCGTCCACCCGGCAAAAGGCTGACAGTCTGCCCGGCTGATAGGTCTGCACCACAATCCATTGTCACCTCATTTCCTGCTTTGTTGGAGCTGCAGATCTCCATCGTGACTTAGACAGGAAGTCGGCTCGGAACTCTCTCTCCCACAGCGTGCCTGGCAGACAGGAAGTCGACTCTAAACTTCATTTCCCATGAGGGCAGCTCTAGCTGTCTGTTAGTTTCCATAGGTCACAAAGGACCAACCGCTCGGCAGCAGAAGCACAGCCCCTAGACTGTGAAGCAAGACGTGCCATTGTTCTCCTGTGTTTTCATTACGCCTCAGCATTACACATAATTCGGTTTTATCCTCTGTCTGTACCAGCGGATTACTGACTTCAGGATGGCACAACACGCAGTTCCCAGTTCATCCAATTGTACTGCTGCATGTCTGAGGTAGCTGGCAGCAAGTCTTCTGTAAAATATCACGGTGATTGTCGAGTTGTCAGAGTCACCACACGTGCATTTAACGCGTGAGATCGTAACTGAAATCCGTCCAAGGGATGATGGGCTACAGGCGGGCATGTGTACGGGTTGTGCTGCTGGTCTGAAAATATCAAGCATCAGTTTTTCTTTAATTTTCATCATTTATCAAATGTATCTGTGATGTTGGGATCGTTCTTGCATTAAATCAGAGGCAGAGGAAAGCCCCCACAAGGACAGGCGTGCCCGCATGAGTATCCGTGTGTCATTCTTAACACTTTAGGCCGTAGTTGGGCCGTAGCTCGCCGGAGCCGCAAAGGCTCATGGGAAGGCCTCCCTCGGCGGAGCATTTATCTCCAGGCTAAAGCAGCGACGGCTGGGGCCCCCCCAGGAGCGACTGGCTCACGCCTGCGCGGTTACGCAAGCGGCCGTGCCACCTGCACATGGCGACCCACGCTATCTGCTGTACCGCTGTCACCTTTTGTAATCCTCCGCGGTACATCTGGTGCGGAGCGCCGTCTCACAGGTTGGGGAGGGAGCTTGGTGAGGGGGGGGGGGCGCACACACTTTAAAAGAATTTCTAGCTGGTTTCACGCCCTTAACTCTCTCTCCTCCTGCCACAAACCCAGCACACTTAACCCGCTGCTGTTCTTCCGGGGTGGGGGGGGGGCTCTGTGCTTACGAACCTCCTTCTGCACCGGAACATGAGGGAGCTGGGGTCAAAGGTCAGGGGAAAACTATGTCAGTGAGGCTCAGACCAATAGAAAGACAGAATGAAGAGAGGGAGTGCTGGGGACTCGCTGGAAGGATATGGCGTGCAGCCGGCCACAGTCTGGCTCCTTCGGAAGGGTCCTCATCGCCGGCTAACCGCTACCCCGTGGCCCCCGGCGCCATCGGGCCCACGCTGCCTCTGCCTGGGCTCAGCCGGCCCCACACTGCCTCTGCCTGGGCTCAGCCGGCCCCACGCTGCCTCTGCCTGGGCTCAGCCGGCCCCACGCTGCCTCTGCCTGGGCTCAGCTGGGCCCACAGCTGCTTCAGATTACCATTTATTCGCACGGCCGAAATTCTTAGCTTCTCCTGTATGCCCGGAATACTTTGCACGAGGAACACAGTGGGTGAATGCGTGCCAATGGGCACCGGTGGGGTGTGGGCGGAGCCAGGTGTCTCTCCAGCTCTGCCTCTGGTCCTCGTCTCCAGCCAAAGTGCTTCCCATCAGAGGAGGTCCAAAGTGTTCTCTCTGCTGCCTCACGCCTCGCCTCGCCTCGCCTCTCTGTCCCCATCTCTCCTCTCTCTTTCCCCCTGCATTTGTCTGCCTCCCTCTCTGTCACATTTCTCCCATTTTTCCTGTGACATTTATGAATTCAGTCCTTTTCGTCTCTATGCTTTGTTTCACATAGTGGCCCACACACACACCCCCGTTCTACCTGAGATGGGTGAAAGCACACCCCGCCCCCCCCCTTTATTGGCCAGAGGTCAGCTGACTGCTTGGCGAGTGTCATATGGTGTCCATCCTCTCCCCGGAGGGGACGCTGCTATCTCAGTTTCCTTTAGCATCTGCATTTAGAGTTTTCCTTTGGTAGTCGCGGTTGAAATAAGTTTCGGGGTGATCCTTGCTGCTGTGGCCATATGCTGCTTTGTAAGACCAGGTGACCCTCTGTGAACGTTTTTGGCTGTCCCCAGAGCGTGTCATTGTGGCTGTAGCATGTGACGGTTTGTCTGCCCTTCACTGTGTTCTGACTGAGGTGTAACGAGGTCGTCGTGTGTCAGTAGCAGCGTAAGACTTTCCCTTCGGGGCTGGCTGTGGAATCTTCTCTGATAGATGTTTGTCGGGGTTACTGGACCGCCCTGGTCCCGTAAGCCTGTGAGTTAGGCGCGTCCTTGTCCCCATCTGTGAGGGATTTGGCCGATCGCTCTGCATGACGGAGTGACGGCGCTCAGTGGGGATTGTAGCGAATATTTGTCCCCTTTCAGTGAAATCCCACTCTGCCAGCGAACCCTGCAATTTGTGGCTGTGCTGGAGTGCTGGCTTAATGACGTTCTCAAATATTTTAAGCCATATTGTAATGATTCAAGCATTATGGCGCAAAAGTCTCTCTCTCTCTCTCTCTCTCTCTCTGTTTCCCTCCGTCCATTTCTCTGGGTGGAGAAAGGCAGAAGATGAAAGAGCCACCACTTGGGAGGAGTCTCTCTCAGCTGAGCTGTAGGACGGAGACAGAAAGAGAGAGAGAGAGGGAGGCTGCCATGTTGACCTTGTCTGGCTGCCAGACGCTGGGGGCTGAGAGAAATGGATGGTTAGAAGCGAGGGGGAGGTGACCAGGGTGGGGGGTCGTATGAGGGGAACGAGTGTGCAGAGGCGGATAAGTGGTCAGAACCATGGAAGAAGAAATACAGACCACGAGTTAGAGCGTGTGTGCAAAGGGGGAGGCGGCCAGCGCCTTTGTCATGTGACAATGGAAAATTAACCCCTCACTGCCCAAGGAGGCCAGACCCCCTTTACTGTGACACGTCCTGCTAGGGGCCGTAGCCTCCTCTGCTCAGGTAACTGTAATCCTTCTGGAGCCGTGTCTCCCACGTCCCCTTGGTCCCCGACGGCTCCCCGGCTGACGAGCAGGTTTGGAAGCTGCCGCTGGCGCCGCGTGGCTGGTGTACAGGTGCCAACCGGGGGGGGGGGGGTGTGGGAGGGGCAAGGCTGAGGAACACAGAGCTCTAATCTGAATCAGGCCCTGAGCTGCAAGAATCACAGAAGCGCATGACCGCTGGAAAGCACCGAGGGCAAGGGCAGAAAATTCAGCTCCAGGAAGTAAAAGTCCAGACCAAGGTTTTGTTCCAACCAACCAGCTGAGTATCTGTGACTGTGACTGTTTATGCTCAGCTGGTTGGTTGAAACAAAATCTTGGTCTGGATTTGTAATTTCTGGACCTGAACTTGTCCCCCCCCCCCGGTTAAGGGTTTGAGCATGGAGCTTTGGCATCATCCCTCGGGGGGGGGGGGGGGTGGATTCCACAGCTGGGATGGTTCCAATAAAATATGCCGTGATCAAATTTGCTGAAGACTGTATGTCTTTTTGGTGGACTGATGAGCAGCATAAACTAACGGGCATTCTGAAGGAGAAGGGTGCCCCCTGTCTAGGTATGACGGGAATCGAGATATTATATATATATATACGGGAATCGAGATATTATATATATATAAGAAGAAGTGATGCAACATTGGGGCCGGAATGAGAAAATGGAAATGCTGGAAGATAGTGGCGTATTCCGATTGGCAGACGCTCCTGACGGCGTGGCCTGGTGCGGAAGTAAAGGCCCAGGGCCACTGAGCTTTGGGTCTTCATAGCGGGAGATGCTGAACAGCCGTACGGCAGCACTCTGCACCGGGTGGGAATTGGTTTTGTCCCTGTGTCTGGGATTCATATCACCAAACAGATCTTCTGAGAGTGCCGACACAGACAGAGCACCTCACACTGACGTTTTCAGAGGGTCAAACCCCGAGCTTCTTGGTGCCGGTGCAGGCGGTGAGGACACAGCAGCCGGGGAGAGGGAGGGTCGGCTCCCAGGGGTGGTGTGATCAAGGCTAATTCAGGAAGGAAGTCTGGAGCAAGATGACCGTGCCGGTCCGTGGTATCACCGACACCGCCGGTGCTCCCAGCGAGTGAGATATCTCTGCGTTATACACGGCATCCCAGTCACCAGCAGTCTCAGCATTTAATACAAACTGCCAGGCCACCATTAAGCACCACCAAGACAAAGACCTGTCTGTCTTAATTTAGTTCTAGCATTTAAATAAATGGTGATGGGGTGTAATATGAGAGTTGGAATTAATTGTAATGCAAGGTTTCGATTCTTTTACTTGATTATTTGGTTGATGAAAATGATGATGATGATGATGATGATGATGATATCTAGGTAAACAGTTTTTTAATGACATGATCCTGTCTGTATAGGATTAGGAAGATGATGGATGGATGGATGGATGGATGGACGGACTGGTGGATGATCCAAAATAAATATTCAGTGGCTTCCATCTGAAGGGCCTGGAGCTTCTCGCCATCTGGAAGGAGCTCTGGGGCCTCCTATGTCAGACCTTCAGTTGGTCCAGCAGCTCAGCCGCAGGCATAGAGCTGAAAAGTCTTAATCCTCCCGCTTCTGCCGTTAGCCGGAGCAGCGTAATTAATCACAGACGTTTAATCTCCCAAATCCCTGCTGAACCCTACATTCGCGAAGGGAGGAGTCCCCCCCCCGTCTTGGGAACCCACCCCCCATACACACACACACACACACACACGTCTGTCGACATCACTGCCGCGTTACCACACCCAGCTGGCCCGGCCTGGGATCTCCCAGCAAATGCCGGCACAGGGAACGGCTTTCCGTTTTGCGGGATAACCCTCCCCGCATGCAGCGAGAGAGAAGAGCGACACAGCGGATCCGACCCAAACCCCGCCGGGCCACGGCGTTCAGGCGCAGACAGACCTGCAGTGACTTTGGCACATTGAGCAGCACAGATGGAGCGTTAATTCCCAGCCCTTCATTATATACCGTTATTATATAAATGTATATCATGCCATCAGCCCTTTGCAGTTATCAGGCTTTCAGGCAGTGGCAGATGCAGCAGCTGAGGTTATGAACTCGGGCTGATGAGGCATCATCCACCATCCTTTGGCATCCAGGGTTCGGAAGGCATCTAAGGCAGTGTTTCCCAATCTGGTCCTTGGGGACTCATACATACTCGTACTGGGAGGGAGCAAAAATGTGGACTGTCTGTCAGGGAGCTGAAATGGAGCAAAACCATGGACTGTCTGGTTGCTCCCCAAGGATCGGACTGGGAAACACTGAACTAAGGGAGGGACTGTAGGGTCCCCACAGTACCATGTGAGCTTCAGGAGTGACAGGGTATGTGGGGCGCCATCGATTGACATCTCGCCCCATCTGGGTTTGGAGTGAGCCGAGCGTGAAATCAGTGAGATGTGCGCTGTGTGGCAGGAGAGCACGGACACCATAAGGGGCCCTCTGAAGCAGCTCGTTTGAAACGCCGATGTCACAGCGAGGCTCCCGTACACGGCCATCTGAGCAGTGACTCAGGCAGGCAAAGTCGCACTCCGATCAGCCGTGAGAGCGACACCCGGATCATGTAGCCCGTGGGACGGGCGTCCGTGAGAATGACCCTCTCCGGTCAGAGATCTCGCCGGCGGTGACTCACATCCGACGTGACTCACACAGAGGCGATGGAGCTGACCCCCCCCCATGTGAACAGGGACGCATCCGAAGTAACAAGCAACAAAAGTCACCCGGCAGCCGAGGGTATCAGCACCTCCCCCCCAAGAATCCGTCACCGCAGAGTGGCCCACCCCCCCTTCCTGTCAATCTACCCCCCTTCTTTTCTCTTCTGTTTCTCTATCTTTCTCTCTCTCTCTCTCCCCCTCCCCCCCCCTCCCCGCCCCCGACACGTCTGGGCGGTGCACCTGCTTCTCCAGCCTACTCCCAGCCTTGTGATTGCAAGCGGGAGAACGCGGATTGCATCACCACCTGTGGGGGAGGCTTGGCGAGTGGGCTGAGAGCGAGAGAGCGAGGGAGCGAGGGAGCGAGGGAGCGAGGGAGGCGGGAAGCGGCATCCTGCTCGCTTGGAACGCTCTCGCCTCGCAGCCGCACGGGAAGAGGATGTCAGGGGAAGAGAGACTCGAGATCTACGTCCGTCACAAAGTGGGAGTCATAATTAATTCATGCCGAGCCGATAATTTCAGGGCAGCGTGTGGCGCCGAGTGCCGGCGTTTAGCGTGGGGGGGAGGGGGGGGAGGCTCACTCACCTTGGGCTGAAAACCTTCGTCGACCGCCGGGGAGGTGCCAGGAGGGCGGCGAATGAAGTCACACGGAAGGTGTAGCAAATCCCCCCACCCCCCCCACATGCAGATAGCAGGGTCACCCGCTAGTCACACGCTCCCCGCGGGCAGCAGAGGGCGGCTTGCTCAGGTGACCGCTTCCAGTCCCGTCCGTGTGAGCAGCGCCAATGACACCCAGTGGGGCGGGAGTGGCCAGACATGCGGGATGTACAGAAAAGGGGCCGGGTCTTATTTAGTGAGTGTACCGGAGGGTTGTGGGATCAAATCCCATGGCTGGCAGAGTAATGAAATCACGGTGGGGCCCTTGAACACGGCGCATAGTCCTGCTTGCTGACCCTGCTCCCTGATCCTCATCTGTACGTCACTTTGGACAAAAGCATCTGCTAAATAAATAGATGTAAATTTCGGACGGAGCACATGGCGAGCTGGAGGGGCAGCCATTAAAGCGACTGCACGTAGCAGGGTTAGGGTTAGCTGAAGGTTAATTAATGACCCAGCTGTTAATGTGTCACTGCTGGTCCGGAGTCAGTGGAAGTCCTGCTTCACGCTCCAGTAGAGGTAAGGACGGGCGTGGTGTGTAACAGCACAGTGTGCAGGATGCTGCACACCCAAGGTCAGAGCCCCCCCGCCCCCGTACCTCTGAAATCCCTGTGTGCTCTCGCCGTTACAGATGCACGCTCTGTGTCATGCTTCATTAACTGCCCCCACCCCATCCCTGGTAGTGTTCCCATTTCCACCCGCAGTCGGGCTCTACCTCCTCAGGCCTCCCTCTCCATCTGCCCCCCCCCCCCAGCCAAACCCGTCTGGAATTCTTCGCTGTCTGAGAGCTTTGGCCGGGGGCCATTGGCATACAAGGTGAGGGGCTTCCTGTTTCAGTTCCAAGCCTGGCGCCCCCCCCCATCCGTGCGGCTGACAGGTGTTCCTCGTGGGCTTGTGTGAACCTGTCCAGGCCAAGTCTCTGTGGCCCCCCTCTCAGCCTCCACCCCCCAGCCTCCATCTGCCCAGTCTCTGCCCCCTTCACCCACCCAGCCTCTGCCCGCCTCCCCAGCCTCCGCCCACCTGCCCAGCCTCCGCCCGCCTGTCCAGCCTCTTCCCACCCAGCCTCCGCCTACCCAACCTCTGCCTGCCCACCCAGCCTCCGCCCACCTGTCCAGCCTCCGCCCACCCAGCCTCCGCCCGCCTGCCCAGCCTCCGCCCACCCGCCCAGCCTCCACCTACCCAACCTCTGCCCGCCCACCCAGCCTCCGCCTGTCTGCCTTCGGGCCTCTGAGGCAGCCTGTCAGCTTCCTCTCATGTCTCTTTTCCCACTGCTTTGTTACATAATGACTCCTGAGGACCTTAATGGGGGTAGATGGGGGGGGGGGCAAGTTTGGTGTTTAGACTGAGCAACCGACAGGGAGAATGGATAAGACATGGAGTTAGATGGAGTGGGAGAGAGAGAGAGAAAGAGGGCAAGGTGGGGACAATGGGAAGGGGATGGGGGGGCACAGAAAAGGAGGGTGAGGAGAAAGGGAAAGGGGAAAAGAAAGTATGAGTGAGAGAGAGAGAGAGAGAAACTGAGGTTTCCTGTCTGAGGAGGCAGCTGGCCGAGGCGGACAAGGGTAGGAAAAACCCCAGGGCATGTGTGTGTGTGTGTGTCAGTGTGTGTGTGTGTGTGTGTGTGTGTGTGTGTGTCTGTGTGTGTGTGTCAGTGTGTGTGTGTGTGTGTGTCAGTGTGTGTGTGTCTGTGTGTGAGTGTGTGTGTGTGTCTGTGTCTGTGTGTGAGTGTGTGTGTGTGTTAGTGTGTGTGTGTGTGCCTGCATGTGTGTGTTTACATCTGTGTGTGTTTGTGTGTGTGTGTGTTTGTGTGTGTGCCTGCATGTGTGTGTTTACATCTGTGTGTGTTTGTGTGTGTGCCTGCACGTGTGTGTTTACATCTGTGTGTGTTTGTGTGTGTGCCCGCATGTGTGTGTTTACATCTGTGTGTGTTTGTGTGTGTGTGTGTGCACTCCCCAGGGGTTCAGGGCAGGGCTAAGCTTTCTACCTGGGGGGTCCACCAAGGAGCGGAGCTGAGGGCGGGACGCAGAGACTTTTCTTAGGCTTCCATGCTCACTGGACAAAACGTGGTGGCTGGTGGAGGTGTGACACAGGGACACACGGCAGTGGATAGAGGTGTGACACAGGCAGTGGGTGAAGGTGTGATACAGAGACACACGCGACGGCTAGTGGGGGTGTGACACAGGGACACAGGCGGTGGGTGGAGGTGCGACACAGGGACACAGGCGGTGGCTGGTGGAGGTGTGACACAGGGACACACATGGCAGTGGATAGAGGTGTGACACAGGCAGTGGGTGAAGGTGTGACACAGAGACACACGTGACGGCTGGTGGGGGTGTGACACAGGGACACAGGCGGGTCTGTTTCATAGGCTGCCACATATGGAAGAAACATATCAAATGGTCCGAAAAACACAGCAATCTGCTTTCTGGGCTGTATCACTGTGTGCCGCCCTGACAAGCGAACGGCCAGACCTCGTGTCCTGATGGAATGATAACACACCCTCTGATTGGGCCAATTACCTGCTGGCCCCGGATGGGAGATTCTTATCCAATCGGGCCTTTGACGGCGGCTGCGCGGGGACGGCCTGTTCCCAGTGCACTCTAGGCCGCCAGACTGGGTGTTCCTCCCACGAGCACCAATGAGAAGCAGCAAACATGTGGTTAACCCTCCGGAAATTCCTGCCCCCCCCCCCACCTCCGCCCTCCCCTGCCTGATCCCTGGGCCCTGAGGACAGTGCGTCATTCGTGCATTTGCGCTCACAGAAGAAAGAGAGGGGGAGAGAGACGAATGTAGCGCCCCCCTGTCAAAACAAACAGGAGGAGCTGATAGGAGTCACGTGGTCTGAGGTGCTGCACAGCGGCTCGCTTTGTAGCCTTTCCCGCGGGCCGTTTCACCCCAGCTGCGGGGGGTGGGGGGCAGGGTTTAGGGTGTGCACACGACTCAGGTTTCTTGGCTCTGACACCGGCAAAACCCTGACCCCCCCCCACCAGGGCCCACCACCATAGAAAGATTGCGAACGCAGGAAAATCGGCTTTGGTATGTGAGGCCAGGGGTCAGAGGTCAGGCATCGCCTCTGGGGTGTGGAGCAGCCACCTGCGAGCCCTCCGGGGAGGGGGGGGGGGGGGGCCGCACCGCCTGTGCTGTCACCGGATCCCGGCCACAGTCAGGTGATACCTTATTAAAGATGCATGGAGAGCAGGCAATGCTGCTGCACCTCAAGACAAGGAGGAGTCCCTCGTCCGGACAGAGACTCTGGCCTGCGGTCACTCAGATCTGGGGTGGGGAGGTGCGGGTACTGGGAGATTAAGCAAAACCAGGGTGGGGGGTAGTATTCTGCTCCAATTGCGGACAGTGTTTAAAGGGGAAGGAGCCATGTGACCCATAGGACACCATAAGGTCCCCAAAAACGCTCTGTGTGCTCCGCTGCACCGTTTACACACTGCAGGTCACATGGCACCCTTGCAGGAAGTTGGCCTGGATTGGGCAGTGCCCCTCACGGACGGCACCTGGAAGCCCGTAGGTGGCCCACCCGCTGGCTTAGATCTCGCCAGATGAGCCGGGGCCTGAGCCGTTAGTCTAAACTTGCCCTCGGGAAGAGGATCCTTACTGTGCCATCCGAGATCTCCGAGGCCTTTATTCATTCAGCCTGAGGGTCAGAGCATGCCCCCACCCCCCCACTGAAGGCAGGGCCTGCAGTAACTATGGGAGTGCAGAAAGGGGAGGGTGGAATTAAAACACACAAGAAAATAAATCTGCTTCAGAACCGCAGCCAAGATGGGGCTGCTGGGACCCCCCACGCCTGCTGGGACGAGAGCCCGTGCTCGGTTTGCGGGGGGTGGATTAGTGGGGGATTGAGGGGGTCCCAGAGCAACTGCTGTCCTGCTGAGAAAGGCCCCCAGGCTGGATCAGCAGTGATATTCTGTTACACCCCAGCAAAGGTGCATGTTTGCATTGAAAAATGGTCCCCACAATATCAAAATAATAGGTTTTTATTACATTGTGGGACACACACACACACACATTGACACAGACACACATTCTTCATTCTTCAGGCATGTAGGATGCTTGGATATAATTGTGGGGAATTCTGTTCAAATCCAGACTGGTCGTCGTCTTCCGCAGAGGACTGCACACGGCCCTTACAGAGCCTTTACACGGACCATGCGCTAGCCTGACAAAGCCTCACACTGCCTTAACTGTGGCCTCACAAAGACCTCATGCAGGCCTCACACAGACCTCACGCAGACGTCATGTAGACCTCACGCAGACCCCACACAGACCTCATGCAGACCACACACACACCTCACACAGACCTCACACAGACCTCATGTAGACCTCACGCAGACCCCACACAGACCTCATGCAGACCCCACACACACCTCACACAGACCTCACACAGACCTCATGTAGACCTCACGCAGACCCCACACACACCTCACGCAGACCTCATGTAGACCTCACGCAGACCCCACGCAGACCTCATGTAGACCTCATGCAGACCCCACACAGACCTCATGTAGACATCACGCAGACCCCACGCAGACCTCATGTAGACCTCACGCAGACCCCAC
>JAOYFF010000046.1:10950789-10965895 GCA_025773925.1 Cryptomyrus ogoouensis | reverse complement strand
GCGCCCCCGGCGGAGGACGGGCGCCGGGGGGGGGGGGGCGGGGCGGGGGGGGGGGGGGGGGGGGGGGGGGGGGGGGGGTAGGGGGGAAGGAAGAGGAGGAGAGGGAAGGAGGGAGCAGGGTACAGAGGAAGAAAGAGAGAGAGAGTATGAAAGAGGGACAAGTATGGAATAAAACTGAAGTGCTGTGTACCCTCCTTATACCAATGTTAACAATGTCGCCTCCTTGTGGCAGCCTGAGGTGGCGCCCTACCCAGCATGTTTTGTATGGCCCGTGAGCTTTGGCTAGGGCTGGGCAGGAATCCCGAGGACAGGCCGCTGGTGGAAGAAGGGGAACGGGAGGGTGCGGCACTGCTGGTGGGTGTGGTCAAGGGGCTGCTGGAGGTGGAACAGCCGGGAGGGGCTTCCTGTCGGTGGGGGCAGGGGGTTGAGGGAAATATGTTGGATTTTATTGGTTTCACCACACAAGCAAATAACCAATATCAGCCAAAACATGACCGGACAGGCAAGACAGGCACACTCAGTGTTGTACAGTAACCCACATTTCATAGGTAAAATATCTAGCTGTAAGTAAGGCGATTTCACTTGTATTAGACCAGAGTCTTTGCTGAGCCACAGGGCGAACGCAGCACACACACTAAGAGTCACAGAAATCCCATCCTTCCCATTAGTGGATTTGCGCTGTTTCCCATGTCACTCACCTCACTGCTCCGTCCCCTGGGCAGCTCTGTCTTGGGCGCCCCCTGCTGGGCTGGCTGGGCCCTGGGCTGTGGCCGCTTGGCCGGGTGCAGGCTGACCCTCTGGACCTGGGAGATACCGGGGGAAGAAAGTCCTTGTCATTGTACTGTCAGTAACTGTGTGGACGTTGCTGCTAGGCTAAATGAGTTTCCAGCACAAGCTGCATCTCTGCCATCTGTCCTCATCCTGATGGACCAATCCGTACCCTTTGACATGATGAACAACCAGATCCTCCTGTCCACCCTCTCAACTGGGCATCACAGGTTGCTGAGATGGTTTGAGTCTTACCAAGAGGGCAGATCCTTCCAAGTATCATCGGGAGCAGAGCATTCAAGGTCAACCCAGGTAACAACTGGTGTGCCTCAGGGTTTGGTTCTGGGTCCCACCACTTTTCCCTGTGCACTACCTCTCTAGGTCTCTTCAGCCAGTCATTTGGCTTCCACTGGCACTACTATGCAGAAGAAATTCAATTCCACCTAGCATTCTCTCAAGAGGATACCAGAGTTTTGGCTTGGATTTCAGTCTGCCAAGTGAACCCTTTCAAAGGCTAAGCTCTTTGTCTTCCCTGCTAACCATAACACTTGTCACGACGTAACTGTACATTTCTGATTATCAAAGTCGGACGCTTGACAGCTGTTTGCTGGTGATGTACTGTGCGCCTCGCTTGTACGCCATTTTGAACCAAAGCGCCCGCTAAATAAATAAACCAATGTGAGTGTAAATCTGGTGATTCCTCACCGGTGTGCTGCCACCTTCCCACCACTCTGTAGCCGTCATAGCCGCCGTCTGGCCTACAGTGTCCGGGTACAGGTCAGCGTGGAAATCCTGCCCAGGCTGGAAGATACAGACACACGTACCAGTGTTAAAACTCTTCTGTGTTAACATTTATGATAAACCGGTATCACCCAGCAACGGAGTGTTGGGCTGCTGAGAACATGGTGCCAAGGCTGAATCAAGCCAAACTGACTGGATTCTTAGTCAGGAGTCCCCTTTTCCCTCCCCGACTGTAGGCGGTGATGTCATGTAAAAGCTAGTCAGGTAGCATGTGACACCGCTGGATATGCAACCATGGCAGGGAATATTCAACACCATAAACTGCAAACAAACATACTGGCATTAAGCTCCGCTGAAACAGAGAGAGGGCTCCCCTCGTCCTCTAATTATAGCTTTTATGTTAATTACTGAAAATTGCTGCTCCAAACAGGAAAATCTACAAACAGCGCTGTGAAAACATTCTGCTGTGTTATTCCCCTTGGCTATACAGATACAGTGTTTAAGCAACAGGTCACAGAAGGTGAGTCCCGAATGGCTCTGGGAGCAATGGATTAGGGTACAAAGCAGGGTCGGGTATGAAGCTGGGTCAGAGTATGAAGCAGGGTTCATGCATTCACTGCTTTGTCACACGTTCAATATAAGAAGAAAAAAGGCTCAAAATAAATGCACCTAACTTTTGGGGTCTGCATGTAGAGTTCAAAGGTCAAAGGGGTGGAATTAGAGGTCGGAGGCCTGTCAGGGCTCACCTTGCGGGGGACGTGGTAGCTGACCGGCACGATGTAGCTGTCGGTGAGCTGCAGGACCCGCAGCACCTCGCACGACACGACGTCAAGCACCAGCTTGGGCACCATGGCGACGCCGCGGGTCGCTGTCTCGGTCAGACATTGGCTCACTGACACAGAGACGGAGGTAATGGTGTGAATGTGCAACTGCCCAAGAGAATCTGTCTGAGGGACATCAGCGTGAAGGGGGGGGGGGCAGGAAATGTCAAACAACCACAGCGGGCTCACCTTGCGAGAGGAAGGGCTCTGCGGCCGACACCTCGAAGCAGTCGATGGCACTGTCCCCCTATGGAGGCACAGAGGCGGCCAAAAGCATAACTGATCACAGCTGGACATGTGACTCTTTTGCATATCATTTACATGTCATCTGCATAAATGTGTAGCTTACGGATGAAGTAACTACTCACCTTTGCTGACATAACCAGCAATCCGGAGTCAGGGTCGAACAGCGGGATAAGGATTCTGGGGGAAAAAAGCAGAATGATCATTATTTATCCAGAATACTCACTATTAAATATGAACGACTGTACACCAAAAATCAATCTTTTACAGTTCTGAAGCAGTAATCACATATGGCCACTAGATGGCGGGAAATACTCAAAAAAAAAAAAAAAAGGCCATAGGCTGCATATTGGAAACGCCAGGAGAAAAGGACTGTAACTTTGTAGTAATTAAAGGCAAGCCATATTAGGTTGAATTCCATTTAGGACTGTAATTTTGAAATGACTGACGGTCATATTAGATTGAATGCCATTTAACAGTATGTGGTAGGCATTAAACAGGTCTGATATTCAACGCTTTTGTTTGAGTTTTGAAAGCAACATAGAGCAACTAACAGAGTTTCCAAATAGGCCAGAATCAGTGCTCAAAGTGCATCAGTTACAAAAATATGGCAAACATGAACAAACTTCGTCAGCAAAGAGGTCACAAATCCAGGCTGTCCGACGTACACCCAACGGGAGAGCTGTTCACCACCACAGTAGTACTGCCCCCAAAACCACGACATCGGCATCTCTGTGGCCTGGTCTGAAGAAAAACTTTACGTGGTGAATTTCACTAAGTTTGGAAACTGCTTGCTTCCAAGGCCAATCCGCAAAGATGCAAAATAGCACAAAATCTGGACCCCTGTGCAAGAATATGGTAATATGGTCCTTTACTTTTGTTTTTCTTGCTCCTGGATGGGGCTGCTTTTGGAGAAGGTCACAGGTTGCTTTTAACAGAATATCTGCTGAATCTGTGGGCAGCCATTTTGTAAGACTCATTAGCTCTCTCGCAGGATCAGCTGGCATCCATGACGCAGACTCCACCCGGACCATGCAGCCATATTTATATACACTAACGCTAATCAATCAGGAAGGCTGCCATTAACGGCAAGATGTCAGAAGCTTGCCTGCTCTTACCGATCACATATGAACATGGGAAGGTTCAGGAGCACAGACTGCCAGGCAAATTTCCAAAGCCCTCATTCCTCAAAAGCTTCTTTTCACAAAGAATCGTATAGAATCCCACTAAACACACTTCAGGGCTAATATGACCAGTTAGGATGAAACAAAGCAGTTTGAAAACAGTTTGAACTGGAAATACAGTGTCAGCATTAATGATACAGTTGCAGGCTTAAATTTATATGTATATCAGCCAAAAATCTGCTAAAGCATGAGAAACTGATAGGGCCCTCAGCAGTAACCCATATCACTGACATTTTCTTCGAGGTTATGAGCTTATGAGAAGCCTTGTTATTCAGACTCTCACATGAGTTTTGAAGTGAACAATAAGCGGAATGACCTGTCTTGAAACAAACTTTTGAATTTGCTTTTACTTTAAGCAGGAAATTTCAGTATGCTGTGTCTAAATCATGAACAAATTGAGCTGAATCAAATCATACAGTATATGGATTGAATCATCACTCAAGAGTACCAAATCGCTTTGTTTGATGGTATCGTTTTAGTATCGTACCGCAGACCATGTCCCGGTATGTTCCCATAACCCTCGGACTGTCTGAGAGGGCGAGATACACGACTTGAACAGCACGATCCCCAGAAAGACCAGACCTGGACTGAAGGCAAAAGGTGGCCCTACTCATTATTTGGGCTGCGACGTTAATACTCCGGGTTTTTGTTATTATGTCCCTCTGCCCGCCATTCATCACGTTTGCTTCCTTCATCTCAATTCACCAAAACCAGGAGTTCATAACAGCCAGAGCTCAGTGTTTGATGAAGGAAACCCAGAGATTGATTATCCAGCTGATATTAAACAATCTTCATCATACAGATGTGTATGTGTGTGTGTGTATGTGTGTGTGTGTGTGTGTGTGTGTGTGTGTGTGTGTATGTATGTGTGTGTGTGTGTGTGTGTATGTGTGTGTGTGTATGTGTGTGTGTGTGTGTGTGTATGTGTGTGTATGTATGTACATTTTGCACTGTCCTTTCCTCTGCATGTGGAGTGCAGTGCAGGGGACATCTGAACTGAATAAAAATTAAACTGATTATCACCCACAACAGAAAACACTACATCATGCCACTCCAAACTGGCACAGATGCATCAGCTGCAGGGCGCAGAAAGGAACAGGTCTGAGAGGTAAGCTGCAGTTAAGAGTGACAGACAGACAGATGCCCATTGAGGAGTACAGAGAGAGATAAGTGGTTGATCTGGCAGAGAGATAATACTTGTCAGGGAACTGGTATGTAGCAAACAAAAATGACAAGTGTCTGCATTCAGGCAGGTGGGCGCATGCGGTTCAGGGCAGCTCAGTGGTCACCCTGCATAAAACCACATATAGCAATACACCATTTACTACACTCAATGCCTCCTCTGCTGCCCCCTGGTGACATGCTTCTGTAATGACACAGTCTACCAGTCACACTATGAATGAAAGAATGGCCACTGACAGACTCTCAGATCCCCCCCCCCCAAGCATGGCGGCTGCTGTGCAGACATGTTCCCAGTCATCGCACTCCTCCCCTCAGTCATCACACTCGGTTCCTTAGTCATCGCACTCCTCCCCTCAGTCATCACACTCGGTTCCTCAGTCATCGCACTCCTCCCCTCAGTCATCACACTCGGTTCCTCAGTCATCGCACTCCTCCCCTCAGTCATCGCACTCGGTTCCTCAGTCACCGCACTCCGCCCCTCAGTCACCGCACTCCGCCCCCCAATCACTGCACTCCGCCCCTCAGTCTCCGCACTCCTCATGAAGGAGAGGATCTGTGTGCAATTCGGCACCTGTTTCCGCATTCATATGACACGTCCATGAAATATTCCTGACAAGGCACCTTTCCTTGCACGGCAGTACAGAATAAATCTCATGCTCCCTCGTCATAAAGCAAGCAGTCCTCGGTGTCTACTTGATGTCAAAATACAAAATATGCAAACGAAAATTTTAGCTAAGGGGGCCTCCTTAATTACCCTTTATATGCACATTTTACAAATATTTATTGAATGGAACATTAAACCACATGATGCATGAATCACATCTGTGATTGGGCAATGTGACAGTCGCCTTCTTCCATAGCTCTGCCCATATCAGCACCAGTGTCTGTTAAAAAAAAAAAAGCCTTTGGACCATGACAGGAAAAGTCATCATTGCTGGATAAGCTGACATCATCGCCGGCTGAGGAACCCCAACTGGGGGTTGGGTGATGGTAGTACAAGGCCAGGCGTGCCGGGGGTCATGCATGAACCAGTGTTAGCATTTTTCCCATAGAAATGAATGAGCAGTCCCCATAAAGATATGTTTACCCAACATGTGCATGTGTGTGTGTGTGTGTGTGTGTGTGTGTGCGTGTGCGTGCTGCAGGAATGACTGTACCCACGGCTGAGATAAGCATACTGAGATATGGACACAAAATAAAGGAGAGAAGAAAGACTGATGGACAGGGTGAAGAGAGATGGGGTGCGTTGGGGGGGGGGCATCTGGGTGATCATAAGGAAGAAAAGATGGACGAAAAGCATTAGCTGTTGAAAATCGTGTGGGGGGAGAAGTGGGGGGGGTAACTTGCAGGAATTTCCAGTGAGTAGGAACTGGAACAAACGTCTGAAAACTGAAGAGTCACAAACATCCAGTCATGGGGCAGCCGGTCAAAGCAAGTGGGGGCAGTGAGCAGGGGTAGGGAGTAGAGGCAGCGAGCGGAGGCAGCGAGCGGAGGCAGCGAGCGAGGGCAGCGATCAGAGGCAGTGAGCAGGGGCAGTGAGCAGGGGCAGCGAGCAGAGGCAGCGAGCAGAGGCAGAGAGCGAGGGCAGCGATCAGAGGCAGTGAGCAGGGGCAGCGAGCGGTGGCAGTGAGCGAGGGCAGCGATCAGAGGCAGTGAGCGAGGGCAGCGATCAGAGGCAGTGAGCAGGGGCAGTGAGCGGTCAGCGGGAGACGGCGGTTCAGCAGCTCAGCAGAAGTATGTGTCAGCATTAATATGGATGCTATGCAACTCAAATATCCCCCATAGGCTCATCAAATTGTCCAATCTGAGGCCTGTGAGATGCGCCTCCAAACCGCAGATGCGTCTCACAGGAGCGACTTGGCCCTGCCTCGTGTAACCGCAAAGCCTACCTGCACCTCGCTGTCAGACGCCACAACTCTGCTCCATGTGGGCTACACTACACACTCAGAGGTATAATCTGGCAACCCATCCAGGTATTGACGCCTCTCAGTAAAAATCTGGCAACCCGCATGATCCTCCAGGCTAACCTGGCAACCCATCCAGGCTATTAAAAGAAGTACATGCCAGTAGAGGCATTTGTTAACTGTGTTGCAAGGTGGCATGGATTTGGGGTTAGCGGCGATGCTAACCAGCGATGAGGTCATCATTCCTGGCAGTAGTGTTAAAAAATTAGGAATAAGACAGCTGGACTAGATATACAAAAACAGAATGTTAAGCCAAAAAGTAGATCCAGGCCCCCCCTTACTCTGGAAAGGGTGGGACGCGCTCCATGTGTGTGCTAACTGTTTGTATCTGTGGAGTCATGGACACTGGATCCTAATGGTAATTTCAAAATAAAAGACCCTCATAATGACTCTTTAGCTGTCCAGGTACCAGACCCCAAGTCCTTGTCATCCTGCCCTGCATGTGGGGGGGGGGGGGGGGGGTACTATGACTGCTGGATTCCGGCGTCCTTTGGCAAAATCACACCGTACAGGTGCTGCCTGGCTACGCCCCCTCCCGCCCCGAGCTGTTCATTTTGAAGGAATTACTGAGGACATGCTGTGTCCCTGTGGGGGGACAAGGTGTCTGCCTGTTAGCAGCGGGGCGGCCCGCGGGGGCCGATTGAGGGGGTGCCAAGCCGGACCTCTTCAATCGGCTCCTGGCGGGACGGGCTTTAATTAAATGGAGAGCCAGTCCAAGCCGGGGGAGCGGACGGCCACCCTGAGGAGGAGCCGGTACCGCTGGCTACAGCCGGGACACGGGGAGTGTGTCTGCCAACGAACAGGAGGAGCGCAGTCAGCAGCTAGGCATGCTGGGAGAAAAGTCAAGTCCAGCCAAGCGTGACTCTGGATAAGGCAGTTCAACTTAACACTGCTGCTCCTCTTAACGCTCCAGTTGTTAACACTCCTGCTCTTCTTAATGCTCCTGTTCCATCTGATGTTAAGTTGTTTTTAACACTCATGTTCCTCTGTTCTACAATCCATCCCACGATCAGAAATGTGCAAAATGGCATCATCAAGCAGAAGATAAACTCTGTGGGGCAAAGTGACAGGGCCCAGGGGAGCGGACACACACACACACACACACTTTATTTACCTGTGAGTGTATCCCCCAAACAATACAATCAGCATGATGTGCACTGTAAACACCAATGTATAAACAGTGAGTGAAACACAGGAGTGAAATCACTGATGCAGATCTCCCTTTCCTCACATAAAGGCGTGATCCTGGTTTTTACATCCAAAGCAAGAACATGAGATGCATGACTAAAATAAGGAGACAGTCTCTCGATCGTTTCTATACTGGGGGGGGGGTCAGTGCGGGTGTGGGGGAGCTGGATCGAGGCAGGCGACTTCTCTGATCCTTCAAGACGCTGGATACGGAGAAACTACGAATCCCTGGGCCCCCCATCGGCGAGCTGGTCAACTCAACACACATCAAACACACTGTCCGGATCCAAAATGGCGGAACGGTGCAGAATGCTGTGGACTGGGGGCGTTGTCCGTGCGGGAGGCCCGCCTGGTAAGAACACACACGCTGAGGACCAGGAGGGAGGTCCTGCAGATTAGCATCTGGCGGCACGGGACACACGATCAGCGCTGTGACCCTGATTCGGCACCGCCCGCGTGTCCCTGCAGCGCGCTCTCTGTGTGATATCTCTCGAGGATTCAGACCGGTATCTGATCATCGGTCGGTCACCTCTCACTTTTCTCCCCGGGAGGAGGTCGTATCGTTCATTGGGCCACATTCCTGTTTCTGCGGGACGTGTGCAGGCACGTGCGGAGCGAGGAAGCATCTGTAAATAGCAGGGACCTTTCTGCGCACACACACACACACACACACAGGGGATCATATATTTCTAAAAACACGTCTTGTTTTATTCAGAGATAAGTGTGATGCTGCAATAAATAACAGATCTGTGGAGGTTCATTACGGAGTGGGGGGGCACTGGGGGGCCTGCTGTTTCCACAAGAGGGGGGAGGCTTGTGCAGCTAAACTCCACCATGACAGATAAAAAGATAATTTTTTTACGGATGAAAGGAGATAAATGGACTGAGAACAACATACATGTTCATGTTTTCAGAGCTTTTTTCAGGCTTACTGTCACTTCTGGACTGGCCTGGGGCAATCCAGCTGACACACAGGAACACGGGATCCCAGGGTACAGCAAGATCCATCCATCCATCCATCCATCCAGGAAACCATGCTCAGTACCCTAACTGCCAAGGCTCACCCGCCCACCTCTCGGCCCAGCCATCATTACGCCCCTCGCTCAGCCAGGACCTGACGGAGCGATAGACCCAGTGCTCAGGATACTGAGGCCAGGTCATGTCAGCTCATTGACTCGAGTTTCTGTTCTTGGAACTGCTGAGCAGAATGACAAACAAAATCATCACATAAATGGAGAGCAAAAAAAAAAAACTTACAACATGAACGGAGAAAAAAAATCTGGCTCAGATTAGGAGAAAAGCCACAGTAAATAAACGAGAAAAAGGGAATCAGGGAAAGAGTCCAGCCTGGACCTCTAGCTTTCAATCAAACTCAGATAAGACCTTGAAGACACTGCAATTAAAAGGACTGGACATGATTGATTGTAAAATTTCATTAACGCTAACTGGGCTGTCCAATGAGCCACACGGTGCCGTGTGAGGTCACAATCAGGTCACTATGGCCGTCTCGGAATGAGTAGTGTCACTGATGCCGCTGGCTATTCCGCTCCCGCCGTTCAGGAAGTGCCGCATCTAAACAGGTCTGGTGAGGAGCGATGGCTTCCCAGAGCAGGCCCACACATGCACTCCCTCTTTAACAGCCTCCCACACGGGGCCTGGCTCTCCGCCGCTGCCCGGGCCCTGGGCGGGCACGGGGGTGGTGACGATCCACCAATCAGCGGGAGCTTAAGGGACGAGACTTCGCGGCATGGATTCTGTGAACAGCAATACCTTTCTGCCCCAAAGAGTCGAACTATTTACGCATTCCTTCCTCTCTTTAGCCCTTCGGGTGCGGTCCCGTTTACTGCTGCTATAAATGAGGCTTGTTTTGGACACCCAAAGCTTCAGTCAGGGGTGCTGTGAAAGTCTATTAGGGGAAAGTAGAAGCACTCCGACCCTCCCGGGCCAGGCATGACCCTCCCGCTCCCCGACAGATTAAGTTGCCATCTTCCCACCAGCAATCTGGGCTTCTCTGTATCCTGAGGATGCAGTTCAGGAGGGGAGCAGAAAAACAAGTGCCATCCCAAACAAAATAAAAGAGCTACCTCCAGCCCACACATGAGAACCGTTATACAGATGAGGCCGCTCCAATGACGGCGCGCTGCCACGAGAGGAGGCAGCCCGGGGGCCGTGCCGCGTGGCGACACCCTGCTGACCGTGTCACATCCCTTCAGGGACGCTGCGGAGGCCTTACCTCACGGGCTAAGCTCCTTGGGGGGCGGGGCCTAACGTCAGCCGGCCCAGAATGCATCTGTGCTCCCTTCTCTGGGGCTTATTTCGGAGGATGGCCAGGCCATGAGACGGAGCAGAGAATCAGAGCACAGACGGGGGTGGGACGAACACGTGCATAAATGAGTAAGAAAAAGTGATCAGGTGCCAAAAAAAATCTAATAAACCCTGACCTCCCCTCCCCTCTGCATCCACTGGTTCCCTGTGGATGACTCAGTCGGCTGGGCGGGACAGGTGGAAACTCCATTATCTGAGTGGCTTCTATTAATATCTAGAAAACCCAGGGGCCAGGGGGGGGGGGGGGGGTGAAGGGGTATCAGAGGGGCCACAGGCATGGGCGGGGGGGAGTGGGGCAGAGTGGGGGTGTAACATGGAGCCTGAACGCGTTCAGGTGATTAGCCTGCCCCACCGACAGGGCTGAAGACAGCAGCTGGGATAAGCAAGAGTGGGGCCAGCAGGAACGAGAGAATGAGGGCCCACAAAAGAAGGATGGAGGAAAACTGAGGGATAAACTAAGAGATGGAGGTAGGAACGTACAAAGGTCACCTCTGTGGCGTTGCTGCTGCATCAGTACCAGATCGGCGTCTCCCCGGGTGACACCCAGCAGGCCGAACTCCTCTGCAGAAAGCTCAGGGGACCAACCCCCCCCCCCCAGATCCCCAACCTCCACCGCCAGTCCAGCCCTTAAGTCTGCCACCCAAGTTTCCGGAAGAGTTTACGCACCGCTGGGCTGAAACGAAAACTGAGGGGCGAGAATAACAGACAGTTGTTTGGGGCGGGGGGTGGGTGGGCATGTTCCTGGAAGGCAGGATCTTGAGTGCCCCTCTAAGACTTTTACTTCAGAAAGCAAGACAATAGGGACCTTTGTGGTCAGGGGCAAAAAACAAATAAGTGAACGACAAGCTGATGTCAGTGTAGATACTTTGTGTGTGTTTGCACTCCTAGGAACTGGGGCACTGTGTGGTATCCAACACACACACACACACACACACACACACACACACACACACACACACACACACACGCTCTCTCTCTCTCTTCTAAAAGGCCTTCTGTATCTCTACCATAAATACCTTCGGCTCTCCACTGTTCCTGGGGTCCCTGAAACAGTTCCCCCGACAGAATGGCTGATGGCAGTTGGACTTGTTTATGGTCATGGTTAATCTTAAGGGATCTTAGCAGAGGTTTGCACTAATCACTCAGCAAAGAGAAACCAGCTATTCTACTCGTCAAGAACAAGTTCAGCCATGCAAGCTTTTCAGAAGCTGATAAAAGGGTAAGGTCACGATCCATCGCCTCAGCAGATGCTGCGCTGCCTTTTCGATGTGACCCCCAACCCTGAGGAGAAATTCAGTTCTTCAACCACTACCCCACCTAGTGGACCAACCTGTCATTACTCTCCCTGTTTGACAAGGGCAACCGGGCATCTGCAGAATCATACCTTACTACAAGCTAACATGCTGTACAGCACATTCACGAAAGAAACCCAGATCGGCCTTTGGCCCAGGCGGAGGCGCTGTCTCCCGGCTGTCAGAGATGCAGGCCGCGTGAGTTCGGCTCAGGACAGACGGCACGTTCTGCACGCCGGGCTCTGGCCAGCCCGGATAAAGGTCGCTCCTCTCTGGGTGTCTCCCAGGGAATTCTCTCTCTGTCACGGAGCACCATCTCCACAAAAGTCCCAAGGCTTTGGAAGACCAATCGCTGTGTGTGTCATAATGGGGGGGGGGGCTTTCTGATACTGGAGCTGTGAAGTTCAGATAATAAACCAGTACATGTGCGATAAATTAGACGCCAGGGACCGCGGTGAGCCAAAGTCGGCAAAGATATGGCAAATATGGGCGAGACGGCCTCACCGCCCTCCTCGCGGTCTCCATGGTGACCAATGAAGCAGTCACCATAACAGCGCCCCCTTCAGAAGCAAGCTAAAACTGTCAGCATGATGACCCCAGACTGCTTATATCTAACATTATTTTCGTGTCTGGGGGGGTGAAGCCAGGAAGGCAGTGGCGATGCTTCTGTGCCTGCCTGTCACTGCCGTAAAAGTGGAATTTATCCTGCATGGAAATAAAGGATTCAGCTGCACCGGAGGCTGGTGGTGGGTGTTTCTGTGTGTGTGTGTGTGTGGGGGGGGGGGGTCTGTACTGAATCACTCCCCTCTTCCTGTCACTTACCATGACACACCACAGACGAGTTCAGCCCCCAAGTAACATGATGATTAGGCAGATTAAGCAAAGGGTTAGGAAGACGAGGATGAGGAAGAGTAAGACGGCTGGGTGAAGGTCACTGAAGCACTAAGCATTCTTTAGCTGACAGACGAAAACCAAACCCCCCCCCCCCCCCCCACACACACACACACACACAAACAGGGCTGCCTGCTCACTAAACAGTTTAATAGTACATCACACACGGAGCTTCTGTTACGCATCCTGCTAACAGCTAGACTGACGTCACCGAAAACATACAAAAAAACAAGGAGCCTAAGAGCTTCTTAAGGCTATTATATAAAAACCAAAGGCTTAAGTCAAAGTATTTCAGTGTTAACAGAAACTGGCAGAACTGAAGGTTTACGTTCCTGCTAGCAGTGAACTAGAATAAGCAAAAGGATTAACTTTGGCTAAAACCCCGCCATTATAGTTAATGAAAAACAAAATAAACACGTATGAAGGAGAAAACATTGCAAACAATCAAAATAAAAAAAGGAAAAAATACAAAAACAAGTATTATGATTTCTGAATCGTAATAAACGTTTCTTACAAGTAATTTTATTTTTAGTTAACTAAAGCAGTACACGAATTTAGGAACTGATGAGAAATATGTCCATTTGCAGGCATCAGCGTAAAGGATATAGGTGCAGGCGGCCGATCGCGTTACCCTGCCTTGTTATACAGATTATACACGGATTTAAAATAGGCCCACAGCTGCCCAGTGTCATTTACGGCTGACGGCGGCCGGAAGTGCACTGCAGGGAAGCGACCTCGGTTACCTTTAAATGACAGACGTGAAGCGGCGGGCCGCGGTTTGCCCTAAACCGGGTTTGTGACGTCATTAAATATACGTCAGTAAATGATTATAAATATATGATCAATAAATGCCAGTGACACAGTACAGGATAGGTGGATGGAACACTTATGGACGGATAGTGAACGTATCGGCCTACCTCAGTATATTTAATACCATTTTCGAGTTTAACTTCAGAACTTTGTAAACTGCATAAGTAACGCCATTCGATATCAAGACTGCCAACTGGAAATATACTCATTACCAAGCCGTGACGTTAAACACTGATATACTATACAAGTGCCCCGTATTCGTGTCCATAAGACTGTGGAAAACGGCCACACTTTTAGGAATTTTCAATGTTTGACAATAATTAGACGTGCATTACGCATAAAGGGACAGATACTGCCGATTTATTATTTACGGTATATATATATATATATATTTACGGTACTTAAAACACAACAATTAAAAAAAAATTACATTAACAACAAGTGAATACTGGTATCTGTACTATAGTGTCAAAGAAAACCGAAGTCTTTCCCCCCCCAACGCTATAAATATTAATTATGCTCCAGTGCCCCGAAGGCGAATGTGTAACAGCCTGCAGCACACCGTGCAAACGGCGTCACTGCAGGCAGCTTATAAGGCAGCGAGAGAAAAAAAGTTTTGTGCAACCTTGCGGTGCTTTCGCCCCTCCTTCCGGGCGAAGGTATGCCGGCGCTCGCCAATCCTCAGCCGGGACAGGGCAGGCTGCGAGCGCTTTCGTTTCGTATGCGGCTAGAGCCGGCCCTCCTCTTTCCGACGTAAATCGCACGGCTTCCCACTCGCCCATAAAGCCTTATTGTTTTGGGTCCGGACGACAAAATTACCGCGATTTCGTTGGCAAACTGGACAGGCTGAAGTGCGGGGAGGCGCACGCACGCCGGGCGCATTTGGGAAGGGACAGCGGAAAGTTTGCAGGGCGCACACCATGATGTCTGGGGGGGCTCCGACTCCTGCTCCGTCCCGCGGATGAACTGGGATCCTCCCGCACAGCACCGTACTTCGCGCTTGTCGCCTCAACTGGTAAGTCTTAAAGAACTGCGTGATATTTCAGTTTTCAGTACGGTTTGTCTGTACTAGCTATGTAATAGTTTATGTAATAGTAGCTCCTTAAATACATTCTTGCTCTAATTTTTTACCAATGGGAAAAAACGCAGACCTGTCGGAGTGTATAAAATATTCCCGATTTACTGTGTTCTACTTTGTCTGTTAATAAAGTGTTATATATAGGATGTAGTATTATTATAACCCGGCTTCGTCAGACAGGTAAATCCATCACGTTAAAATTAATTCTAAATATAACCCAGAAATACCGCCACAACAAATTTTTGACACTGGCTGTCCTCCGTGCACGTAGGTCCGGCAGCCCTTGGCACTTTCAGGCACTTTCGGTACAGTCCGATCCGAGATGACACGCACGATAAAGTGATGACGGGCCCCCGATGGCTCTTACCCGCGTGCGTGTGCGGGCTGGCGCGCCCCCACCGAACCAGCCCGACCGGCGTGACAACACGGCGCACTGCGTGTCACACTTTTGCAATACCGACACCGTTGTAAAATAGGTCTGTTTACAACCTGCATGCTTCATGGCCCCCGGCAAAACATCCGTATCACCTACCAGCTGAATTAGGCAACGGCGTGTATAAATAGATAGGTAGATATTGCTTCTTGGTGTGTGTGTGTGTGTGTGTGTGTGTGTGTGTGT
>JAOYFF010000046.1:10928338-10941034 GCA_025773925.1 Cryptomyrus ogoouensis | reverse complement strand
AGTTTCTTTTTTTTTTCGTAGTGAGCTTATCTCGCGAAACTGGACAAGGGGGGCTGCGGTGGGGGGGAAGGGGGGGGGGGGGGGGGGGTGGGGTTATAATCACAGCCCCCTCCCTGTCACTCACCCCCCACAGCAACCTTGGGGGCGTGGTGAACGCCTGACCACAAATCAACAGAGGTGTGCTGCGATCCCCAACCAATGCTGTCCCGCTTTCTGCCCCCCCGTGCACGTGGGCCCCAGTCTTTTCCCATAATTCCACTAAACCGCATGCAAGTACATAAAGAGAGACCCGAGCCGGCGTGCAGCTCACACCTCCGCATGCAGACCCAGGTGAGGGCCCCCCCCGCTCGCTCGGCCTGTTTAAATCGTCCTTCCAGCATCTGAGGCTCACATCACTCAGAATGAAGCTCTCGCTAAAATCAGCACGTTTAGTAAACAGCAGGAGGAAGGGAACCACGCACGTTTCCCTGGCAACCGTCCACCAGCCTTATACTGGAATCCATAATGATTTTGTGGCTCTCCCGGAACAGCAGGGCACATGTGGCCATGCCAAGCCCCGCCCCCCACACTCTGTATGGCCCACAACCTTTCATACCGGCTCCCAGTGCATCGCACAAGTGGGCTTTCCCAGTGCCTTTAAAGCCCCAATCATACAAAAAGCAGTCCCGGCGCTCCCTGTCACATGATCTCAGCTGTCCAATGGCATGCATGCACAAACTCCACACGCTGCACGGTTTCCTCCACGGTGAGTGAGATCCTCAGTGAGGCAGGTTTGATGAAAGGGCCGTGAGACAGTGAGATCATCTTTCCTGTACCTATTCTCATACATAAAAAGTGAGATCAGTACAACAAAAAGATGAGAATCACGTCTGATATTTCTATAAATCATTGTTGAAAATCTCACCGGCTCAGATCTTTAAAAGAAAAAAAAACTGAACGAGCTCTCCGTGGCTTTTTGGAAATCTCACTGTATATCCACTCATATCTTAGCTCAAAATGAGATTATCATAAAGTCTAGCTAGGAACCCTCCTAAGCCTTATCGCTCATCTCAATTATTTCTTATAAGATTCACTATCTCATTAAATCAATTTCATACCATTCATGGGTGTCGCTGAAATTTTAGGAGAACAAGATACTTAATACAAGTTTAAAAATTGAGTTAAAAATAATGGTGTTTCTCCCAGCAAATGAAAAGAAATGGAAGCAGTAAAGTTGGCTTCATGTGCTCTGCGTGTGACTGTGAATACCTGAGTGTCCCCTGATGAATGGAGATCCTTCTGTGTGTGTGCGTGTGTGAGTGTGTGTGTGCAAGCGGGTTTACCTAATGTCCCCATAACGTGATAAATATCCGTTTTTTTTCCCCTTATGGGGACCGGTTTCCTGGTCCCCATAAGGGAAAACTCTATTTTATAAAAATCGGTGACTGCTATGAAAAAACTAAAAATGCAAAAACTCTTGTATTTTGTTTGGTTACTCATAGTTAAGGATAGAGCTGGGTAAGAGTTAAAGTTATCATAGTCAAGATTAGGGTTATGCTCATAGAAATGAATGGAGAGTCCCCACAAAGATATGATTACAGGTTTGTGTGCGCGTGTGCATGTGTGTATGTATTTACCACATTGGGGGAACAAGTTACTTTTCTTGTGGGGACATTTTTCACCACAAATAAAAATCTTAATTTTATAAAAATCGGTGAATGCAATGAAAAGCTAAAATGGCCAGGCGTCCTGTATTTTATTTTTTTCTTCCGTTGCCTGGCCACCTGCCCCCCTCCATGAAGGCAGATTAAATGGGACCTGCTATCTCCCATTAGCCTCACTGTCACACATACTCCCTCCTCCCCCAGGGTGGTGTCCCCATGACCTGGGGGGACCCCCTGTTCTCCATACTACGGTCCAAACCGGGCCCCTTTAAGGTATGAGAGTCCACCTGGAGCCAAACACTCTGCGAACCCCCCCCCCGACGCCCCCCGCCACGGGTGTGTTTTCTGTCAGGAAAAATCAAATCATATTTCCAAGCTCCCATGGCGGCTCATCCTCGGCCGAACGCTAAACGCACCGAGGTGCGAGAGCCTGTCTGTGGCCGACATCGGCTTCCAGCGATGTTTTTTTAAACAGCACAGCCGTCCCCAAAGCCCGGGGCTTGTTTTGAGCCCTGAAAATCACTCTAAACCTTTTTGCATTAGGAAGAGCTACAGCGGATCAAAACATGCTTTTTAATCGTAGTAGCAGAGAAAGGTCAGAGCTCTGAGCCTCAGATGTGTTTTTTCACGTGATCAATGTCAGACTGCAGGATGAATCCCGAAGCTGGCTGGAATTATCAGGCTGAATTCATTCATGCTGCTCCCCATTCACTGAGGAACAATGTGACGTGGCTCTGCGCTGCCCTGTATGTCACACACACCAGTAATGAGTCGCTGGCCAAGTGCAGAGGGCCAGTTCAGCCTGAACCCTGTCTGTGCAACACTGGAGAAATAAGAAGTAACTGAGCGGACAGCAACAGCAAGAGGGTGTATTTAGGGTGGAGCTTGATACCTGGCCTCTCTCCACAAAGTGAATCCCAGTACCTGTCCTTAGCCCTCCATCTCCTCAATCAGCTCCTCACCCATCCTCTCTCCTCCACATCCTCAGCATACACCCTCCCATCCTTTCACCTCCACCTCCTCAGCATATACCCTGGCATCCATCTTCTCTGCTCCACCTCTAGAGCGAGGCCGATGGGGAACAGCCCAGGATACCAGCAAAAGCACCTTAATGGAGCCAGAATCTCCATGTGGTCCTGTTCCCCAGCAGCAGGGGAGGTACTCCTCTGCCAGGTAGATGTCCCCTTTTCAGAAGATATAGTATGGAACTGCTGGGAGGTGTCACGATGTGTTACAGTAAATCTGTGCCATGCATGTCTCTCCGTCTTTCATACACACAATGGCACATTCACATGGCACACTGTGTGGTCATCGTCATGGAAACTGGACAACAACACTAGACTCCCCAGCAGTGTCTGGGGGCAGGGGGATATACATTGATCTACCTGTCCACCTTCCATTTATCCCCCTCCATGGTTTCCCCGCAGAAATCCCAAACTATTCACAGAATGCATGCGGTGACATATGCTATAGTCGAATAAGCCATTAACGGGCCGATCTGCCTCTTGTCGGGGACAATGACGGTTTGTCAATGACTAGTGGGAGGAAAACTAGAGGACAGATTCTCCCTCACAGCCGATTGGCTCTCTGGAGGAAGCGCGGGCCTCGCAGGCTAGTCGACTGCCAACGCAACACGCCGTAACCCCGCTGGGAACGTGCCTCAGCCCCACCTCAGGAAATTACCGCCACAGCACGAGTGGAGGACGGCACGGGGAAGTCTCTAGCAGCATTTCGGCATCTGTCTTCCTCCATAACTGCCGGGCAGCAGAAATCCAGATCGCATTAGATAATGGAGGTCAGCCGACAGCACTTCCAATTACTTCCATGGCGTCTCCAGGATAAAAAAAAAAAATCAAATGTTTTACTTCGGAAAGGCTCACCGGGAAGCCGTCTGTTGCAGGGATAATAAGCAAAGACGTTGCAGCCCTTGTATTTTCACTGCATCTTGTGCATCGGAGATTATGCTGCTCATGCGGCTCTATCAAAACTGATAAATATAAAATGACAGGCGATGCAGTGGGAGCAGGATTAGATGCAAGGTGGTAAAGTTACACACAACATAATAAAAATTACACCGGAAAATTATGCAAAACTGTCGTCTGCAGACCCCGAACACCAGCCTTCACTTCCGCACACTCACTCGTCCTCCGACACGGAGGAAACCTTCATACCTCAGTAGGCAAGTGAGGCTATCTTAAGGTCACCGCCGCCACCATCCAATGAGATCACACCAATTTGTCACACAAATCGGTCTTTCTCAGAGTCCTTAACAGAGTGCTATGGTCAATAACTGTTTGCTTGCCACATTTTTCTGTGTTTACAAAAATACAAAGATTTGTTGCTTCCCCCAATTTTTGGGACTCCAGATTCTGTGTGGCTAGCAGGGACAGTGCAGAAAGCCAGCAGAGATGAAGTAGAGGCTTCCCTCTGCTCAGAACATCTGCCACTGCAAAGGGAACAGTTTGGACGCCAGGTAACAGCTCGCACTGCGTCCATCTCCACGAACGTTACACTCTGATGTCAGTGGAGGGAGGACCAGTCATGCCTGTGTGTGAGGGAGGAAGGTATAGGGTGTGTGTGTGAGGGAAGGAGGTGCAGGGTGTGTGTGTGAGGGAAGGAGGTGCAGGGTGTGTGTGTGTGCGTGTGTGTGAGGGAGGGGGCTGTAGGGTGTGTGTCTGTGTGTGTGTGTGTTTTGGAGGGGGCTGTGTGCCTGAGGAGGTATCAGGTTCCTGTCTTAGTGGGAGAGGGAGTGGGTGAAGGCAGAGCATCATATAAATCACATCACACACGCTTCTGCACATATGGCCCATGCAGAGTGTCAGTGGGGTAGAGATCAGTATAAGTAAGAGTGTATGAATCTGTGTGTGTATAGGAGGACTGTGCAGAGACATGCGTACATGCGTGTGAACTTCCTGCATCGGCAAGCAGGTCAGCAGGACGCGGGGGGATTGGAGGAGGGGGTACGGCTGTTCTTTTAGGGCTTCACAGCTTGGGGGGGGGAAATGAAGGGGAAGCAGAATGGGAAGGCAGGGATCTGGGACTGGGCACTGGCCCCGGAATCCAAGCCATATTAACTGAATGGATCCCTCACTGACCCCAAGCCTGCTCGTGGGGCCCACATCAGCCAAATGGATCCCTAACTAACTCTGATCCTCCCTGTGAGGTCCGTATTGGCCAAGTGGATCCCTCACTGAATCTGATCCTCCCTGTGGGGTCCATATCGGCGAAGTAGATCCCTCACTGACTCTGATCCTCCCTGTGGGGCCCGTATCGGCCAAGCGGATCCCTCACTGACTCTGATCCTCCCTGTGGGGCCCGTATCGGCCAAGCGGATCCCTCACTGACTCTGATCCTCCCTGTGGGGCCCGTATCGGCCAAGTGGATCCTTCACTGACTCTGATCCTCCCTGTGGGGCCCATATTAGCCAAGTGGATCCCTCCAGCACTCTGATCTTCTCATCTTTATTTACAGGCTGGAGACTTCGCAGTGGCTCCTTGCCGAACATCAGTGCTGCCCATCACACCAGGACCAGCTGCGAGGGGCAGGAGGGGTCCCTGCTGCGCTGCACTGATGGGTTCACTGAACACCAGATAAACTACCCCCCTAAATAAAAAAAAGAAATCAATTGCCTTGAACAAAGTAATCACACGTCACGCGTGAGGCTGGGGACCGCTATCTTTGCACTCCAAGCGATGAAATCTCGACCCTGTCGATTCCTCATTACAGGGGCTGGAAGTGAAGCTTCACTGAGACAACGGCAAAGGCAGAATGAGAGAGGGAAGCTGTCCAGAATCCCACTAAAGAAAACCTAATGTGGGGGGGGGGGGGGGGGGGGGCAAGGAGGGGCCACTGCATACCACATTGCACTGGCAGTTAAGCGTGACAAAAGCCAACGTGCCAAAGGAGCTCGCCATCTGAGGTGGGGCGGGGGACCAAACCAGAAACAGCTGGATTTCAGGCCGTCAGTGGGTGGAGTGAAATATGTCAAACAGAGTCACGGGGCTCGCTGGACCCCAGCCAAGGCTGCAAATCACCGACGCCCCCTACAGGCTGCCTGCTGCTCCGCTTTCATCCCCTGGGGTGCCACGGATTGGGAGTGACGGAGAACGAAACCGCTGCAAGCAGTGCACGGGTATTCGCCTGAGGGATAAAGGCCAGAGTGACACCAAACGAAGGACAAAACACGAGAAGACACGGAACCTTCTCTCCCACCCACATGGAACAGTCCAGTCTGATCCTGTCTTCCCAGGGAGACGGGGGTGTGTGATTGAAGTTAAGTAATATTAAACAAAACAGCAGGCTGGGGGCACATTCTCCACTGCCCCTGTATTATTCCTGGGAGGAGGGATGGAGAGGAAAAGGGGATTAGACATGTCTGTGGGAGAGAGGGGGGCATTTCTGCTGTGACGTTCAGCTGGTGTCTTCCCCCAGCTCAGAATGCAGCAGTGCAACTGCTGGCAAAAACGGACATGGCAGCACTTCAGATGAGACCTTGGGCCACCATCGAGTCAACAGCCAATCACAGAGCCCGGCTTAGGAGGGCCTCCATCGAGTCAACAGCCAATCACAGAGCCCGGCGTAGGAGGGCCACCATCGAGTCAACAGCCAATCACAGAGCCCGGCTTAGAAGGGCCACCATCGAGTCAATAGCCTATCACAGAGCCCGGTTTAGGAGGGCCACCATCAAGCCGACAGTCAATCACAGAGCCCGAGGGCCACAAGAAGGACCACTGTCAGGTGACCCTGTGACTTCACGTTCTGGTCAACAAGGGGATTATCGGGAAGAAATGGGGGGGGCACACGGGAATCGCAACGGCAGCGTTTTCTGGGACGTCAGGAAAACTGGCCTTGGAAACGCCGAACGGCGGCACCTGAGCAAAGGAACGAGTCTGAGTTTTGCTGCTAAAGCTCATGAAACTTAACCTCCCTATGAACTTAAAATATGAAACCCCTCCATGGAGCTCTTATCAACCCCGGGGGGGGCAGATGCAGAGTCAGGCTGAGTCACAGATATACGAGAGGACAAACAGTTCCACCCCCAGACTCAAGGCCGGGCCCAAACCTCAGACCCAGGGCTGATAAACTCTGCTCAGACCCCACCTCCCCTCACTCCCTCCCCTGCTCAGCACCCCCTTGTAGTGTGACGTCACACATCATGAATTATTCTTTAAGGAAAGAGCCGCAGACCGCGCATGCAGAGTGACCCTGAGCAAAATAAGCAGTTAGGGGACAGAGGGACGGGCAGACACGGACCGCGCGTGATACGGACGGGCAGACACGGACCGCGCGTGATACGGACGGGCAGACAGGGACCGCGCGTGATACGGACGGGCAGACAGGGACCGCGCGTGGCACACCGACTCGGTCTGTCCATTGTTTGTGTTTATGACACTTCCTCCACGTTCCTGGGTGGTGGGTCTGTGAGGTAGTTTACAGCTGGTGTTTACAGGAATGTTTTTGGAGTTTGACCACTGAGAAACACAGGCAGCAAACAAGTGGGGTACCGGCAGCGTAATCAGCATGGTGACGGGGTCGGCCCAGCGGTGTTGTCGGCATGGCGACGGGGTCGGTCCAGCAGTGTTGTCGGCATGGCGATGGTGACTCAAATTGTAATGATTAAATATTCAGCGGTGGCAAATGTTTATTCCACAGTGTTTATGGGATGGAAAGGCCCTGGTGCATTATGGGAGGCCGGTTTCACGGCTGCTACGAAAGTTACTGGCTTATGATTACCGAGCGGCTTTGGGCTTGTGGTCCAAAGGTATAACAGGCACTTAAAATTAAGTGTCAATTGACTTGAATAATTTAGCACTTTTTTGTTTAATTGAAAAATAAAGCATATATACATATGTAATTCAGATAAATATTATTTATTTTGAAGATGCCTTTATCCAAAGTGACACACACCAGGAAAGCAGAGACAGTCGCTGCAGCAGCTGGGAATTGGGGGCCTTGCTCAGGGACCTAGTGGCGCTTACAGGCATGATGTCCTAACCCTACTGAGCCCCACGCCATTTAAATTTAAATGCACTGGTTGATGGATGTTTGCATAGACTGACTTTTCCGCCTCTTCTCAGTCTTGTATGTTGACCACCATGTCTTCTAAATGTGCCTTTGCTCCTGCTTTGCAGGCGAACCGGCCGCCAGCGGCACCATGAAGCTCTTCCTCCCTGTCCCGCTGATCTCCTTCCTGCTCCTCCTCCCGGCCGGCACCCTGGAGGGCGCCTGTCCCCAGCATTGCAGCTGTCCGACCCCCACCTACATCTTCTGCAGCCGTCGGCGCTCCTCCGTCATGCCCCGGGACCTGCCCTCCACCATCAGCAACCTCTACGTTTTCCAGAATGGAATCGAGATGCTAAACCGGGAGGACTTCTTGGGACTAAACAGCCTGGAGATGCTCGACCTTAGTCAGAACAGGCTGGCCGAGGTACTGGACGGCACCTTCTCTCTGCTGTCCTCGTTGCACAACTTGGACCTGTCCTCCAACCAAATAACACACATCTCCCAGCATAGCTTCTCTGGGCTACTCCTCCTAGAACGGCTGTATCTCCACAACAACCAGATCCAGAACATCCACCCAGCCGCCTTTGACAAGCTAGACAAGCTACTAGAGCTCAAGCTGCAGGGGAACCAGCTGGTGGTTCTGCCTCCACTTTACAAGTCCAGCTTGCTGCTCCTAGACCTCAGCTACAACCCCATCCAACCTCCAGACCCTACCGACCTGCAGACACCCAACCTGGAGACGCTGAAGATGGCCGGCCTCAGACTGACCGATCTGAGCGAGGAGCTCATGGCCATGCTGGGCAACCTGCATAGCCTGGACATTTCTGATAACCATTTGAGGGCCGTGCCCCCGGCCATTTGGGAGGCGCAGGGGCTGACACAGCTCAACCTGTCCCGCAATCCAATGGGCCTACTGAAGGCCGAGGACTTCCAGAACTTAGAGATGTTGCAGAACCTAGACATCAGTAACCTCAACCTGCAGGGCTTCCCGGAAGGATTTGCCGAGTTCCTGCCCAAACTCGAGGTCCTGACGGTGGCTGAAAACCCCTTCAACTGCCAGTGCTCGCTAGCCTGGTTCCCCGGCTGGCTGCGGGGCCGGGAGCTTCAGCTGGGCAGGACACAGGAGACCCGCTGTCACTTCCCGCCGCTGATTGCCGGGAAGCTGCTGGAGAATCTGGATCACGGTAGCTTTGGGTGTCCCATAACCACAACCACCACCTCCACAGCCAGGAGAAGCACACCTCAGCCGCAGCCAGTGACCACTCGTCCCCCCACTACGCACGGCATCCCCCCACCACCTGCCAGTGACAAACCCTCTACCAAGACTGAGATCTACGTCCCACCCCCTGTCCCGGCCTCCCCCAGCAGCGCCACGGATGCCGAACCCGGCCTACATTTCTGCCCTTCGAAGATCTGCCTGAACGGGGGCACATGCCAGCTGGACCAGCGCGGGAACCTGGAATGCATCTGCCTGCGACAGACGTCGGGAACCTACTGTGAAATCATCGAGGACCCCCCGCCGCCGGACATCTCGGCATTGGAGCCCGACATCATCCCCCGTGAGGTCACCAGCACCACCATCTTGCTGGACCTGCACCGTTACGTAGAGCTCCGCCCATCCATCAGCGGTGTCCGGCTGACCTACAGTAACCTCTCGGGGCCCGACCGGCGGCCCCTGCATCTGAACGTGCCTGCCACCTACCAGGAGTACACTCTGCGTGGCCTTCGGCCCAACTGTACCTACTCAGTATGCGCCAGCCCCCTGGGGGACTCCAGCGGCCGGGACAGCTTCTGCACGGAGGCGCGGACCACCGGCCTGATGTACTTCAGCCCGAAAGCCCGGCTGCATGGCACCCAGCTCACCACCACCCTGGTGCCCGGTCTGGTCGCCCTGGCACTGGGTATCGTCTTGGCAGTGGTGGTAGGCGCGGTGTGCTACCTGCGCAGGAGACGGGCCAAAGAGCAGGCCGACTTCAGCTGCGAGCCGCTGCCCCTGGAGCTGGAGGGGGTCAAGGCCGACCCGGACAGCGGGCCACTGCCGCAGAAACAACCAGAGGTCACGTCGACTCCGGCGGCTGTGCGGAGCAGCCTGGAGTATGAGCTACCGCTCATGCAGGCCCACTGCACGGCCAACAATAATGCGGCTGCTTTAAAACCCTCCTACTTGTGACCTTCGGCCCATTTTGGGACGCCACCCAAAAGCGGCGGTCAGCTTCTCGTCTTACTCGGTCAGTAGCACAAAAGGCGCCGAGATGCCGCTGTGGCGGAGAAGTCGGGAGAGAGGTGACGGAGACATAAACATTAACCAGGACTGAAGAAACGCCCGACTCAGTCACATGCAATCAGTATGGACTCTAAAGGACCCTACCGGGGTGTCCCTGAGGTGCCTGTCTCTTCACAAGTACTTGCCTCCTGCTCGCCGTGGTCACGCACCGTGTTCCTACGGGCATGTCGCCAGGGCAGCACCTTCTGGGAAAGACCCGGGTGGGCAAGGGCCCCTGTGAGGTGGAGTCTGAAGCCGGCAGCTGGCTCTCACCCATGTGACACTTTCACTCACCCTCATTAAGGGCGGGACCTGCACTGAAGGCGAGTTCCCGGTTGCCCGCTACTAAGGAAGCGGAACTATTAACAGCAAAGTAAGGATCAGAAGCAGCTCGGCACTATCTAAAGGGCGTTGACCCTAATCAACGTCATGTGATCGGAATGAAGGGGTAAATATTAAAAAAATAAAGGAGGTGAACTCTTGGACTTGTTCGACCTTAGGCTTATCTGAAGATTACCTTGTTGAGTATATTTGGAGTATTGTGCTGTTTTCTCTTACCCTTAAGATTTGACTGTTACCTGCCCCTCTTGCTTGTAACTTAAGGCACTAATCAGTAGATTAAACTCTTGCAGGATTAAGACCTGCCCCTGTGACGAAGTACATCAGTCTGTTACACAAACGGCATCCTGTTTGAAGGGAGGTGGGACTCTGCATCCCTGAAACACCCCCCCCCCAGAAAAAACCTCAGAAACCTCCCAGATATTGAAAATTTCCATCACACAGACGACTGTTATTGTGTGTTATGCTGTGAACCGACGCTAAACCCTTCTCAGCTGCGAGACAGCAGTGCTGTAGCAGAAAAACAATCACACAGAAATCCTCAAAGGCCTTGTTTGTTGTTTCTGTCACAGTGAATTCAGTGAATTTTCCTCCCAGAACCACAGCTTGTGAAAAGCTCTGACCCGGCCGGCTAAGATGGCAGCAGCACAAGTGGACTCATTCTCCCAGCATGCCGCTGTGTGACAGCATCATGGCCTCACAGGGAAGAGGCCACGCCCACATGTATGTAATGTGCGTTTTAGCCCATCTCCAAGGGGGCAGAGGAATTCAGGGTGCCACAAGCGAGCAGAAACTTACACGCCAGCTGCCGTTTTACTGGCAGAACCTGCACCTAGAACCTGCTGTAATGAGACAGAGAGACCTCCACTCCCACAGAAAGGCCCGGAAAGAATGATCTTCCCACGCACACCATGTCGAAACTGAAAACGAGCCTGGAAAGTGCCTTAAAATATAGTTCACCACTGTGCGGGGACCCCCCCCCGGTGTGTGTGTGTTTGCCTACACCTCCACACACACCGCTTAAGCAACAGCTGGAAGCACAATGCAAAATGCTGCAGCCATAGAGACAACCTGATGTTTGTCACTAGCATGTGTTTGTGGTTCTGCGGGAACCGCTGTGTGGATCCCCCAGGCAGACTTTCAGGACCCTGCAGTATTTTGAGGGCCCCTGACCGAAAGGGGCCCCTGACTTGGGATGGGGAACGAGGAACAGAGGGGAAAGGGGGCAGCTTCATTCTCCACGAAGAAGCTGATGGTTTGCCCCAGGAGCCAAGGGGTGGAGGTGCCGGGGTCAGGAGGAGGGCAGTGTCTGGCTGGCCTGAGGAGTGTTTGTACTGTTCCAGCACTTGCCCTGGGGTCAAGCACGTCCATTCGGGACTGGCCTGGGTGACACCTCCCTTGAAGAAGCCCCATTAATCAATAGCGTAAACCAGTGGACTGTTTGGCAGGGAGCTGGGAGGGAGCAAAGACACGGACCGTCTGTGGGTCCCTGAGGACGGGATTAGGAAAGACATAGAGATACTAGCCTCTAGCGTCAAGCAAATGTGCAAAGAAAGGACAGAAATCAAACACACACACAAAAAAGTAGCTCCAACTGGAATCACTATTATCACGGCATGAGGGATTGAAAATATGTGAAATATTTTCAATAAGCTGATTTTTTTTTCCCTGTTTATTTTGGGAAGCCGTTTTGCTTACTTTTGTCGCTGCCTTACTGTCCGTCCGTATCGTTTTAGCGAAAACGTATTTTGTACGAAATGCGCAAGTAAAAAAAAGCAATAAAAATGTGAAAACCAAACGCCGCTGTCAGGTGTTTTTCTTTAATATCCCTGGTAACTGGGAGTACTGGGCGGCCAGCAGGGGCTGGTGTGTAGGAGCGAGGAAGTGACCCCCCCCCCCAGAGCCCTCTCCCCCAGCTTCTGCGTTGCAGTTTGCTGGCCTCCGTTGGGTTCCAAAGACTGTTTCTTTGTCCGCTTCCTGCAGTTTGATTCCCTTGCAGTTGGTTTTACTCCCTCTTCCTTCCTATATCACTGCATCTATCGCTAATCTCTGTCTCTCAATTAGTTACAATTTCCTCGCAAAAACCACAAATGCTTGCAGAAGTATCCACTGTTTGAGCACAGAAAACACCAGAAACAATCTTGGGTCACCCTCCATCCATCTGTTTCCTGAACCCGCTTGTCCTATACAGGGTCGTGGAGGGGTCCGCAGCCTATCCCAGAGGTAGGGAACAACCCAGGATGGGGCACCAACCCATCAGAGGGCAAAACTCACACCATTCACTCACACAGGCACACCTATGGGCAATCTGGTCACTCCAATTAACTTCAACATGCTTTTGGACTGGGGGGGGGGGGGGGGGAGACCTGGGGAAACCCCACCATGACAGGGGGAGAACAAGCAAACTCCACCCACACGGGGAGCCATGGCGGAGACCCGAACCCAGGT
>JAOYFF010000046.1:10902396-10912404 GCA_025773925.1 Cryptomyrus ogoouensis | reverse complement strand
CCGCCACACACAGGACAGGCATGTCAGCTATAGGTCCCATTCAGATGGTTGCATTTTAAGCAGCCCCCCCGGCCCCCACCCCCTCACACCCCGAGCCAATGGAAGCATCCCTAATACACTGAATAACTGCAGAGTCACACCATCAGAGACGCCTCCGAGGTCCTCGACATCAGACACGCCCTTTTCACCGGTGTTCCACAGGGGCGCAGACGATGGCTTCCATGCGTCGCCACCGGAAACCCCGAGATATCTGGAATACCAACACTGGCGCCAGTCCGTATGGAGACTAGGGTCCAGCTCGGCACCCGTCGTGTCTGCAGAAACACTCAGCCTCACAAAATACCCTTTCATAAACCATAGATTTGCTATAAATACACGTTTTCTTTGGGCTGAAATGTTCCTGTATTATTTTGTGGACAGGCCCGGGTGCCCCAGAAGGCAGCGGGAACGCGTGCCGGGCGGCGCTCGAACGTCCGCAGGGCTGCGTTACTGCGACAGCGGCGCGGCGCCATTAGATAAACAGCGGCAACAACGCAGGAGGTCCAAACCAACGCGTCCGACCACGGTCCCGCGCATGCGGGTTGGTGACGCAGGAGAACTGGGGCATCGCCCAAAATGGGCGTGATCGAGACGGGACCTCAGGGACCTCAGGCTGCTGCTGAGCTGCTGCTCCTCGACGGTCCCTGGCACTGCCTGCTGCCTCTCTGCAGCTACAGGGCCCAACCAGCTCGGTCTCATCAGTCCCTCAGACCATCCAGAAGCTTCAGAGCACACAGAACGCTGCTCTGATGTCAGCTGTGGACACGGGAAGCTGGCCGGACCATGAATGTACAAACTAGGCTCATCAAACTGTAAACTAACACAAGACCTTAAAGAAAACAGGCCGAGACACCAGTCACTTGCACAAAAACGCCACCACACACCCCGAAATGTTTATTTGTGTTCCTCTCCTCCCAAAACATTACACAAATATTTCTGTGAAGAACCATCCCCCCCCCCAAAGCAGCTGTCAGCACCACGCTGCTCCACGGTTTCCTCAGACATCTCCGGCGGTCTCTTCACCACTTTTCCTCATCCATCTTGTGCTCTGGGAGAAAGGGGAGGGACGAGTGGCATGACTGGCGGCGACGAGCACCAATGACCAAGCGCCACGTCACGGACATGGCCCAGGTGGCTGGCACATGTGCTTGCGTACTTAATGAGCTCGTAATAAAGGGTCCCCGGGCTGCGGCCGTGCTAATGAACGCAAGGATGGAGGACATGGCACGCATGTGCCGTGCTCTGCACGCCGGGCGGCCGGCCCCCAGCCGCCCCCCCAAAGCCATTAGCTCATAGCTTCTCCAGGCTCAGCACTGGCCATTCTCCCTGCGCTAACCCCAACCCCCAGTCAGATGCCCTTAACTGCCCCCACATACTCTGCTGTCGGGGTGGAGCAGGGACAGGCACCAGACCTGAGTGGGGGCCAAAATCAACAGCTAGAGCTCCCCTAAGGCTGGGGCCCTCTTGTGGCTGGGGCCCCCCCGATGTGGCTGGGGCCCCACTAAGGCTGGGACCATCCTGTGGCTGAGGGCCCTCCTACAGCTGGGCCCCCCCTGTGGCTGGGGCACCCCCTGACATCTTTACCCTCCCAAAAGGTCCAAGCAACCTGCAGAGACCCTGACCCCAGCCCAACATGCCGGATGAGGCAGCCCTGTTCAGCATGTCAAGCTACTCCTTATTGTGAGCGGGGGCGGGGAACCCCATGTTACGGAGCAGCCCGGCCCCGACTGCGTTAAGGAGCAGCCCGGCCCCGACTGCGTTAAGGAGCAGCCTGGCCCCGACAGCGTTAAGGAGCAGCCTGGCCCCGACAGCGTTAAGGAGCAGCCTGGCCCCGACTGCGTTAAGGAGCAGCCTGGCCCCGGTAGCGTTAAGGAGCAGCCTGGCCCCGGTAGCGTTAAGGAGCAGCCTGGCCCCGACTGCGTTAAGGAGCAGCTTGCCCCGACTGCGTTAAGGAGCAGCCTGGCCCCAGTCGTATTTGGGGATCCCTGCAGGTTGTCGTAGGTAAACCGGGACAACGTGAACCAACCCAATACAGTTGTGGGGGGGGGCGGGCGCAAGTCGTTTGTCAGAGAAGGCCAGGAGGAGTGCGGGGGGGAGGCATCTGGCTAGCATTAGCAGCTGCGCTAACCGTGCAGCATGAGTGGGCTTCCAGACAGCTGGTCCAGCTCCACCATAAAGCTGCTCCAGAATGGAAAAGCTTTTTATTCATCTTTCAAATCAGCGGCAGGTTCAGGCAGAGGCTGCGAAGCGCAGGCCAGGTGCAGGGCAGGGACGTGGCCAGAGGGCCCCGGGAGGTCCAGGGAGGCCCCGGAGGTCCAGGGAGGCCCCGGGAGGCCGTTCTGGGTAAAACTCTTGTGGAGAAGCAGTTTGGCATGACAAACAAAATAAACAAAAGCAAAACCAGGGCTGACACTATGAACCACTGAAGTATTAAAATCTTACATCCTTATGAAAGCAAGCACCCAAAGCTGTGAAGTTACTTCCTATAAGCTGCATTTATCCAGCTTGATCCAATTGAATGTCATTTATTTTTACAGAGAACCGTTCCCAATGTCCCCAAGCTGTCCCAGTTACGGTCACAGGGATTTCGAACAAATGGCAGCCAGTTTGGTTCTCGCTGTTCATTATTTTCATAAAATGCCACTAACAGTCACAGAACTGCAGCAGGCAGAGAGTCCGGGCTCCCCATCTGTCTGGAAGAGCACACAGTGAGGCTACTGACTCTAGTCTCTCATCAGACCCTTGGGCAGAATGTAGGAATAAAGGTAAGATGCCGGAATAGATGTGATAAAATGGCCATAGAGCCTGAAGAGAGGGAGACACAGAACAGGCTTCTACAGATACACTCAAAACCAGATCGGGGAATTTCCAGACCGGCAGGAGGCATGGCTGAGGTGGTCGCCATGGCAACCACCGCCTTCTCCACATGTACTATCAAGGGGTTTCAGGGAGGACAGAACTGGAAAGCAAAGTCCGTTCCCTGCTCTGGGGTCATGGTCCAGTTTAGACCGCCATGGTTACTGGGCTGATACCAGCTTTGACACATTAGTGGTAGATTTGGCCCAGTTTGTTAACAGGGAAAGTTCACTGGATGACGATAACTGAGAGACACAGATACCGATGCAGACTGCGGCACGGTTCCCCGCGCGTCTATTCGAGAACCGTCATCTGCATGCCCCTCGGGGTCCGCCACGGCCGACGCGGCACCCCGCCTCATTCGCTTCTCGGGCCAAACTCCACGCGACCCTCAGACGGGCGCTGCGGAAAGGAAGAAGTGCTGAGTGCGGCGAAAAAGCGCCTGCTTAGCGGACGGACCGGCGTCCAGCCCCCCCCACCCCCGCCCTGCCGCGGGCCGGCCGCCGGCGCCGCTGTTCTTCCGCTCCGCGTAAGGCGAACCTCTGGCCAGGATCCTACCGAAACAGCCGGCGATAGACACACTGCTGTCCTCCAGGTGTCTCACTGCGCCAGCTCCCATGAGTTTTTCCTTCCCTTTTTTTAGGCGTGAGGACATGTGTCACGGCGCCAGAGCCTGTACCTCCACGTCTCCTTTTTTATTTCAGGAGAGGGCCCGCGCAAAAAAATACAGAATAAACGTAAACAATTCTGTGCTCACGAGACATTGGTTTAGTTGACTCTCTCATTCAGGGAAATACACATGCATGCATGGCTTTTTGGTGGCAAACACCACTTGCACGATAAACCATTCTGTTCTAATTTTACTTTAATCAAGAACCCGCCACAGCTGCCCTCCAATTCCTCCTGCTAACTAGTTTATACCTCTGCTGCAGAGGCTCTGACCTTTGACCTCACGTGTCAGGCGCAAAAGGTGCGTTCGTGCACTTCTTTTGGGAGGAAACGTGCCGATCGGTCGGCGGCCATCACCGGCAGCTCGCAGTGTTTTTAATCCCGGCCTGCCCTCCCTCCCCGGCCTGCCCTCCCTCCCCGGCCTGCGTCCACAGCCTCTCTGATTTCACAGAAAAGCGACAGAAGGGGAAAGAGAAACGGAGAAATCTGCCCTGGAGTCCAGAAAATATTCCCTTTCCTGAGGTCTGCGATTCTCCATCTCCTCTGCCAGCAGCAGCCCAAAACTATGAGGAGTATTCTCAACTCTGTAATTTAAAACACATACGCGCACACAAACCCGCATGCACGCACGTGTGCGCGCATACACACAGACACACACAGAGGTTAACAAGGCGTAACGCAGGCACACCATGCCCTCCATGCTGACCGCCTCCATCCCGGACTTGGGAGCCAGGGGTAGTCTGGGAAGACACACCACACAGGCTTGGGCGGGACACAGAGACGCGGGAGCTGGGCAGGTGACGCAGAAACAGACATGGCACCAACGGTGACAACAGGGATCCACATGAGAACGAATTCTGAGGGACCAACCACCCCCACACACTCACACCTAACACCTCCATCTACAGCAAAAACAGGCAATATCTACAGGGGGCGCTGTCCCAGCTACAGCACCCCCAGTGTTTCTCTAAGCCCCGTCCACAAGGGAACTCCAGAGCCATGAGCTCACAGATACAATAATACTACATTAAGTAGCAACAATAAGCTTTCACCATATAGCGCTTTAAATTGCTTGCAACTGACTTCCAGACAAAAAAATGAGTATATGATAATATGAAAAAGGAGATGTATGCTAAGCTACAAGCTGAAAGGAAAAAACCCACAGTGGATTAAAAATAGGGAAATTAGTTAAACATTACTGGAATGTAAAAAGCGCACAGCTGTCAGGAATAAAGCAGCTGCAGAAACAAAACATTAATACAGGATGAATATATTCATAATAAAACAAGGAAATGGGAGACGAGTAAATGGCCCTGGAAGGTTCATTCTCCACTGGTACCATGTGAGTGTTACTACTGCAGTGAGTGTTGTTACAGGAGTGACTGTTACTACTGCAGTGAGTGTTACAGCAGTGAGTGTTGTTACAGGAGTGACTGTTACTGCAGTGAGTGTTACTACTTCAGTGACTATTACAGAAACAATGTTGTTACAGTAGTGAGTGTTACTGCAGTGAGTGTTACGATGAATTTTAGAGGCAACCCCTCCCTGAGGTACCCCTCAACCCAAGAGCATGTCAGGGTGCCACGTGGCTTATTGTCACCGTCATGGGGCCCGGGACTCGAGGACACGGTGCTCTGATCCCAAGCATTTTAGGGCATTTTTTCATCCCCAGAATTGTCTTTTTAGCTCCACATTAAAACAGCCAAATCAGATTATGCAGCAGAGTTACCGCAGAAACCGAAAGAAGCAGAACTGAAAGGACAAACTGAGATTGACTCTTCAAATTGGCCCGAACCCGGGAAGGTAGACACATACTGGGAAGCGGTTCTGGCCCCGCGGGTCGGTCACGTGAACTTTGATGATCCTAGACCGCTCTGGCAGGGGGAACAAACAAATATATATCATAAAATAAAAAAAAAATGCAGACTCAGAGCTTTCTTTTGCTCCTTGGCAGGGAGGACATTAATTTGGGTGAAAGCGTATACTGCTCTCTAACCTCTAATACTCTCAGAAAGTCGAGGAGAGAGAGAAAATAGAGCGGAGACGAGGTCCAAAGACGACAGCGGGCCGGGAAGGAATGCAGAACCGGATCCAGGGCACAAGGACGCTGACGGGCTTTAACCCATCAACTCTCAGACCTGGGAGACCCAGCAAATCTTCACCGTCCAGTGTCAGGATTTCCATTAGCTTCCCGCGAATCCACACAGCTCTGCTCCACAGTCGCACACACAAACGGGCTGTAGAGTCACGTGACCTTCGGACACTAAGATGTGGACAAAGGTTCATCTCTCAAAAAAACACTGAGCGTACAGCCCCAGCATTGCAATCCCAAGCAAAATATGAGCAATTTAAATTTAATCTGTTACCATTTAGATTTTGATTAGTTGCCGATAAGGCTGGGTTTAAAAAAGCTTCGAGGAGGTCGGTGACGTCACCTGCCGAAAGTGATAACACATGTCGAAACTGGCGAACTCCGCCCTCCGCATGTGAGTCACCGGGCCTAGACAGATGCAGCCATGGCAACCTTCTCCAGCCCAAGGAACAGCAGCGATGACAACGACGGCAAAAGTTAGATGGCGAAAGTGATCTGGGACCAATAAAGAAATCTTTACTCGATATTAAACTTGCAAACAACCAGGCTTAAAAGCGGGCCAATCCATCGGGTTAATAAGCAACGAGTGGCTATGGGAATTTGGACTAGACCGTTCAGTAAAGTGCAGATGGAGAGAGTGAGAGAGGGAGAGTGCGAGAGAGAGAGTCAGAGAGAGAGGGAAAGTGTGAGAGAGAGAGAGTCAGAGAGAGAGGGAAAGTGTGAGAGAGAGAGAGTCAGAGAGAGAGGGAGAGTGCGAGAGAGAGAGTCAGAGAGAGAGGGAGAGTGCGAGAGAGAGAGTTCTCTCTCACCGTACCGTTTACACCTATGGAAAGCCACGGATGTGTGACATCACACTGAGTGCTACGACGCCCCCTCCCTACGGTCAAACCTTTGGACTCCCATCAGGTTGCCCGGCCCCGTGTGAGGATCAGGGTCACACACCTGGCCCTCTGGATCAGACGCAGGGCTAGGACACCTGCGGCGAAGGACTAGCCCCCACATTGGCCCTTGGCGTTGCTCATATGCAATGTAAACCCATTAAAAATCATGATAAAACAGTAGAAAGATAGCTTACCTGAACTGGCGTCAGCTGAGCCCGGGGATCAAACACACGCAGCTTTTTGTCCTGAGGAGAACCAAGAAGAGACAAAAACACACACATTACACGAAACCCACAAGCACTAAATGAAAAGCATGCCAGCTCATTTCCCAGCATGCATCAGCAGCATGCCTGTACAGGAGCATGCACGCAGCATAGCCTGCATCCGGCATCATTCATGGCAGAATATCCGGGAACAAATAACTCTGCCGTGCTATTTTTAGAGCCGTAAATCCTTAAAATAAACAGGTCAGAGTTCAGGGCCGTGGACGCCAGGCCAGAAGGAGCCCGAAGACGTCGACACATCTGCGGGTGATTAGTTCACGGAGGTCAGGAGGAAGCAGAGTGAAAGATCGCCAGAGAAGAGGCAGGCAGATTATCCAGGATAAAGCTCCGTGGTGTGAGGGGTCTGGGGGCCAGGGACAGCTCACACTGAAGAGCCGGACTGGGGCAACAACGTATCGCAAAAATCCCATGTAACATAAAGATCCTCTTGTTGCTGGAGGGGTCGCCGTATTTCCACCTCTCTCTATGACCTCCTTCATGTTCCGAAACCGACCCACCCCCCCCGAAAGAAAAAGAAAAGAAAAACAAAGCGAGAGAATTGGCACTGTGAGGCGGTTTGGGTTCCCCTAGGGCCCCCGGCCCGTCAATCAGGCCCTTGTTGTATCAGAATTGGCGGCTCGCTGGCTGTTGACCCTGGAAGCTAAGAGGAGCATGCCGAACGGACTGGCCGACAGCTCCACGGCGTGGGGGGGTGAGGGGACAGGGACCTCGTTACTCTGGTCTGTACGGCTGCTGTCACCCTTCAGGGCTGAACCAAACCCACCGCCCCCCCGCCCCTGGATGAGGTATTCTGGGATGATGACGTCACACCTACAGTTTGACATGTATTCCATGCCTCCATGCAGAAGGTGGCGGGGCATTTGCCGGCATTGGCAGTGAAGTAAAAATAATACTGCGGCACAGAGAATGCAAAAGGCACAGAGCAGGCGCCACGCAGCCCGACTGCGCCCCCGCGCAGCCAGGGTCCACTTGCATTTACTTAGCGAATGCTTTTACATAAAGGGATGCAGGATTCTATGAGAAAGCAGGGTCAGCCAGTCCCTGGAGCAACTCGGGGTTCAGAACCTCAAGGGCCCAACGGTGACATCACTCTACTGACCCGGGGACTTGAACTGACGACCTACCAATCACAGACAGAGAGCCCTAACGGACTGGGCAGACATGACCGAGCCAGACAAGCTTCCCAGTCAGCAGTCAGATACACTATCCAGGCCAGTAGGACATCTCACTCATAGGACTGTCACAGGCAGGCGAAACCCACAAGCACTAAATGAAGAAAGAAAAAAAGCCCCCCCCCCCATAATCATCAGGGTTCAGCCACCTCACCCTGACCCAATGACCCCTATCCATCCCACATGTGGCAGTAATGAGGACAGCCAATCAGGAGAGGGATGGCCACTGATTGGGCGGAAATGAGCACTAATGGGAACATGCTATGGGGGGGGGGGGGGGCGGCAGCCAGGGTGATGGTCACCAGGGCAGGGAGGAGCGCAGCCACAAGGAGGTCGTTCTGATGTCTCCGTCACGGAAAGCGCCAGAAGTCACCCTTCAAAGGGAAACGTCGGAACCCCCCCCCACCCCGTATGGAAATTGGTTTTCCGCACATTCTAATCCACGTCTCTCATCCGACTGCAGGCCTTTGAAGTGGCTCCTGACCTGCCTGCCCCCCCATGCTGGATCTGCGGCATTGATGAGGCGGGACGAGACGTCAGGAGGAACCTGGAGTCCACGCTGGGACAGGACCCCACCCACCCCTCAGGAAGACCTCAGGATGACACCGACCAATGACCGGGGGGGGGGCTTCCAGCACAACGCTAACCCTCCTGACCTCAAAGCTTATGCAGCGGCCATCTGTTAACATTCATCTGTTAGACATCCACACTGTCTGTCTGACTCTGCCTCCCCCCCATACAGACAGACACACACAATGAGGCCACAGCTGATTAATCTTGAGCTCTGGGCCTTCGTTTCCAGGTTCCCTTTAATGACTCCGCTGAAATGTCAGAGCCCCCCCCCCCCCACAGTGCCGATGGCCCATCCTCCATAAGCCCCCCCTGAGCTGGGGGGTGGGGAGATTTGATGACCCCAAGCTACCGACTTCGCTTTCCCAGTCTCCCGTGGAAACGCCTTGTCGATCAGCGGAGACTGGCAGAGGCGGCCGTCTGCATCCCGCCGCGGCCCTGCTTCCCGACGCCCCCAGGGGAACCCAGCCGTAATTCCGCAGCCGTGGTCGGAAATCCTCTGAAACCATCAGCAGCTATCGGGGAAGCCGCAAGGGAGTGAAGGGGCAGCGGGCGGGGAGGGTTTGATGAAAGCTGGCTGCCGTTCCCGCTTCTCCCGTCTCCATGTGCACTGAAATGCTCATCGTGACTCAGCCTCTGGTCCCCAATCCCCAAGCCCAGCTCTTTCCGCCACTGCAGAGAGACTCTCTCCCAGTACGAAGTGGCCGCAGTCCTTGCCGGTGTCCAAACGTGAACCCAGTGACGTCCCCGGACTTATGCGTCCCGCTAGTACAGCATGTGGGCTCTGTGGTTACGGTGGGCATTGAACAGACGTGTCTGATCGAAAGGTTGCTGGTTCACATCCCAGGGTTGCCCAAGTTATTTCACTGCTGGTCCCCTGAGTAAGGCACTAATGGCCGACCCTGCGTCCCCAAAAAATGTAAGTCGCTTTCGATAAAAGTGTCTGCTGAATAAATGCAAAATAAATTTCTTAATAAAGTGGAGCGGGAATGGACAGGGCCTCAGGACAGGGCCTCAGGAGTGCGTGATGCTGCATCATGAGCTGATGTCACATTTCACAGCAAGGACAGGCAGACAGACACATGCGTACACACACCCACATACACCCACAGAGACACACACACACACACCCACATACACACACAGACACACAGACAGACCCTGAGGCCCAGTCACACATACTAAGTAGAGTATAAATACTCTCACTTATAAAAACTCTCCAGAGTCTCTCCCAGACTGGGAGCGCATCCCCCTGACAAACGAGGCGGTGTGGCCTGACCGCGGCGGAGGGCCCCGGGGGTCACTTTATGAGGCGCTGGGGCTGGCGCTCGCTTGTGGCGGCTCCAGTGGAGCCAAACCTGGAATGACCAAAATAAGCGGCGTGCAAGCCCAGCCGCGCCATGGCGGCAGAGGGGGGCGGGAGAGGGGGGGTCAGTGACAGGGGG
>JAOYFF010000046.1:10880675-10902296 GCA_025773925.1 Cryptomyrus ogoouensis | reverse complement strand
GGGGGGGTGGGGGGGGGGGGGGCGGGGGGGAGGGGGGGGGGGGGGTGGGGGGGCGGGGGGTGGGTGGGGGTGGGGGCGCAGAGCCTGTGTCTACCTGCAGATAGGAAGAGGCCCACACTGCACACACAAATTGCACTGGATGCTAAATTGTACGTCAATCCAGCCATCACTATTAAACACCTATCAAAGGCAGGATCATGTGACCCACAGAGCCCCTTAAGGCAGGGTCATGTGACCCATGGAACCCAGGGGCACCAGCTAGCAAACCAGAGGCCAAACTCACTTAGCTACCCGCCAAGCCTAACGCGCCTTAAAGCACATGCCTCAACGACTAGCTGTCCAACAAAAAGGCTTTTTTTTTATTAAAAAAAAAAAAAAAAAACAAAAACATAATAATTAGTTTCCTTTCATTTCTCAGCATGTGGATCACGTTTAAAAATACATCCTGCGCTTGGAGGATTTGGGTCTAATTTATAAAGCTTATTTTCTGGTAAAAGTGACAGGTAAATCGCAGGGCTGATTTTCCACCAGGGATTCCAGAGCCAGTGACATCAGAGGGGCGACACATTAGGAAAATCACTTTCAGGTGGTGTACCTCACAGTAGCGAAATGAGAATCAGAGCTACAATCCCCCCCCCGCCACACGCTCAGCTCTCGCCCAGCCTGGGTCAGACAACCAAGTCCTGCTCAAGGTAATTTAAAACATCTTAAGCACTATGGAACAAAACACACAAAAACACTTAAGGAAATGTGAAAAACTGCCCCTGGAAAAAGTGCATCAGGAACAAGCAGCTTATAATTCTAAAATATAATTAAATCCTTAAATTATTGTCCAACAAATAGTTCCTGTTAAAATGCCTTGAATAGCTACCCCCTCCGAGATCTTTCCGGCCCACCGTAATGTAATGGAGCAGTAATGGAGGGCTTGTTATTAACACAAAAGGGGAAAGTCTTTCACCACCATTATTATTTCCTTATGCGTCTACTTTCTCCCCCAGGACCAAAGGGGGCCCAGGTCGGGCGTCCCACAGCAGGACCCAGTCTCAGCCCATCCGTTCTCTTTGTTTACATTCACACGTATAAAAGCGTAAGCCATGCAGGTCACCTCACGCGCTCCAACAGCACGGCTTCAGACCGACCCTCGGGCCGCCGCACTGAAAATCCATCATCATCTTAGTGGCACCTAGTGGTGATGTGCTGCAACTGCGGCCCACATTAACAGCGAGCCTCGTGGACAGAATGCATTTTTATAGGAGTGTGTTCAGCCTTTCGATAGCAATAATAATAATTATAATATTAATAACAAAAACAGGACGGTACAGACTGACTGCTCTGGTCTTTACTCCTCTCTTCATTTCCTTTTGTGAATCCATCCAGAATTCTCATCTGTACACAGCACAATTTGACCTTTTTTTTTGGTTTTTATAATCCCTGACACTGGTGCTTCCTGATCGCATCTGGGAAACAAAAGGGAAACAGCCAAACCCCCCCTTGTGATCATCCTCAGCACCCCCCAGCACCCCCTAGTGCCCCTCCGTCCCTCTCTGAGACCCCCCCCTCCCCCAGGCCCCCCCGGGAGCTCACCTTGCAGCAGGTGGCCATCAGGGAGCCATCCGCCTTCCAGGTTAGGCCCCACAGCTGGTCGGCATGTGGTTCCAGCACTGGGGGGCAAGGGCACACACAGGAGGAGTGTCAGTGACACATAAGGCGCCCCCCCGGGGAGCACTCACAGTGGGGATGGGAGTGGCGGGGTTTCCATCGGCGCGGCGTGGCGTGGCACAGGGAACACAGCGCCAGAACAGCACAGCGCAAGATGAGCATGGCGAGACACAGGCGGACAATCACGGGCGGTCACAGCAGGCACAGGGGCTCACGAGCGTGGGAAATGGCTGTGCTAACGAGCACAGGAGAGCACAGGGCAACGCACACACACACGAACACAGAGCTGTGTAGCACAGGGTGAGAAGCACAGGATGGGTGACAAAGCTGGGGACAGACTGCACATACCGACACGGCACGACACAGCAGACAGCGTGAGAGAGCCACGGATGGCACATGACCCGGCCACTGGGGGGCAGCAGTTAGCTGCAGTGGGCAGTAATGGAGGGCTTGTGAGCTGAAGGTGACCCAGAGCTGTCCGACCGCTGCTGGTCATTTACCTCAAATGCTCCAGTACAGAGCCATGGAGAGTGTGATTAACACAAGACGCCATGGAAAAGAGTCCTCTGCTACACAGATAAAAGAAAATTAAAGATGACAACAAAACAAACAAAAGACACAACCACAAGTCACGCAGCACAGGTGAATACAGTGACACAGAGCACAGGTACTGTAAGCTGTGGCCCATGGGAAAAATCGAGCGAAACACAGTGGCACCAGAGGGTCACCTATTTGTGGTGCCGCTCACCTGTCTCACCCTACAGCACCATGGTAAATCAGCTGGCCCTTTAAGCAAGGCATTCGCTCCTCTGACACCCAGAACAGGAAGTGTAATCCTGACAGGAAGCACAGTGCTGCAGAACGCTAACCCTCTGTGCTAAAGGGCAGCGGACGTCCCTGATGTTAACAGCACCGCGTTGGCAGAGACAGAAAGTTGCCCATGCCGCTCGTCTGGCAGCTGACTGCGCACCTCGCTATGCCACGCTGCTCATCACGGCGTCCGAGACTGTCAGGCCTTCATGCCAGATCAGGCTATGTCCAAATACATATCTGCACACAGCCCACATACTCCATCTTCCTCTGTACGAGGACTGTGCTTTTTAAATTCAAACAAACAGCAATTGGGAACAGAACCACAACCTCCTGTCACAGGTGTGCCCCTGTTTCCCCTATCTGACTGAGTGACCCAGATATTCAGGTAAATACGGTAACAAACCACACAGGAAAACACAGTAAAAATATGGTAACAGGCCACTCAGAGATACTCAGGTAAATACTGATACAACCCATGCAGGGAAGCACAGGATAACAGACACAGATCACACAAGAAAACACAGGTAAATACAGGCACAGACCACGCATGGAACCACAGGTAAATACAAATACAGACCACGCATAGAAACACAGGTAAATACAAATACAGACCAAGCAGGGAAACACAAGTAATTACAGACAGACCACACAGGGAAACACAGCCAAATACAAACGCAGACAACACAAAGATACACATGAGAGACCCACGTTACAGATACATAGTGACACCCTTCTCAGGTGCCTGGAGGAAATGGAACCACACACACAGTGCATTGACTGAGGACTAACAAAGAGCACAGCAGAAACTTAACCACTATGTTTTCCATAAACTTATCATAAATAAACCTCTATTTCCAAGTTCTTTATAAAGGGTGTACGTGTGTGTCGGAGGGTGCTACCTGCAAGGGGCGCGTCCCGGCTGGTGTCCCACACCTGAGCGCCCTGGGAGGAGCTGACGGCAAGGAGGCCAGAGGAGGTGGGGTGGTGGAGGACGGTCTCCAGGCGGCCCTCCCCCGGAGACAGGGTGACGGAGGGCGAGTGGGGCTGCTCTGAGTGCGGCTCGCTCAGGCGCCACACCTTCACCTGGGGACGTCAGGACGGGCTCTCATTTTACAGCCACAGACACGCGCGGAAATGCCGCCACACGACAGCGAATCATTAACACTCAGCCCTGCACACGTTGCTTCCCTGGACTGAGAGCTAATGTTTCAGTGGTGGCCTTCAGCAGTGGGGTCCGTCTCGGGTTACGTATACACACCGAATGTCATTACGTGTGGCACAGAACATATGCATTTAAAAGGTCATTCCAAAGAAGAGAGAACCAACACCACCTCCAGTCTCCATCCCCACACTTTCCATCCCCCTGCTACCCTCTCACAGTCCTCCACCCAGGCCCTACACCTATCCCATAATCCCCCAGCTCCCATGTAAGGAAAGCTTCTCTAGACTCCTACAGACTAATAATCAAACCCAGCCCACAACGCAGTGCAGCGTTCCATCTATCCATCCATTTTCTGCTCCCGCTTGTCCTATTCGGTGTCATGGGGGACTGGAGCCTGTCCCGGCGGCTACGGGTGCAAGGCAGGGAATAAGCAGGGCACAGACACACCATTAAGATTGGTCAATACAGGCAGAGAACACACAGGAAAACACAGAAACAGACCATGCACACTTAGGGACAATTGTCCCTAACTCCAATTAAGTTCAGCATGCTTTTGGACTGTGGGGGGTAACCAGAGTACCCGGAGGAAAGGTCCACACACAGAGCCATGGCGGAGACTCGAATCAGAGCAGCTCACGTCACAGATGAGGACCAGGGGCAAAGGTGCTGAGGGAATGTCCGTCACGGCGGAGGCGGAGCTTCACTTTTGGGGCACACATTGCCACTGAAAGTCTTTTGTATAAACCCTTCCTGAGGCACCGGTTCGGCCAGACCGGTGTCACTCTTACGAAAGACGACGAGGGGAGACAGAGAGCAGAACTCACGGTCTCATCGGCCGAGCACGTCGCCAGCAGGGAGTCGTCAAACGGAGAGAAGTCAAAATCAGTCACGAGGTCTGGGGAGGGGGGGCAGGAAGACAGGGGCGGGAAGGGGAATAAGATAAATAAACAAGAGAAAAGACGGATTACATCGGAGAGAAGAAAAGTCACAAAAGGCCAATTGGTCTCCACTTCCAGAATTACAGAAGTGCGAGAGGATGGAGTTTCTCATTACATAAAGAGGGAAATTAGTAACAGGTGGAAGGATGGGTGTAGAGATGGGAGGGGGGGGACATGGGCAGGGGCAGAGGGGTGGAGATGGGGGCAGAGGGAAGGGCGGAGGTTTGAGCTGGACAGCTAGTCATGTGCAAAGTTTACTGAAAGGCGCTTACCAGCATGACATGGCATCTGGGTCACTGTCCACTTTCCATCAGGCCCTGGCTCCAGAGAGGCCAAACCCAGGAGCCCAGCACCTGCACAAAGAGGAACACTGTACAGTCAGGCAGACACAGGCGCGGGGGCAGGGCACAGTGCAGTGAGACAGGCGCAGGGGCAGGGCACAGTGATAAAGGCACAGGCAAAGTGCAAATAGACAGACACAGGAGCATAGGGGGGGGGGGACAGCACAGTGATAAAGGCACAGGCAAAGAGCAAAGAGACAGGCAGAGGGGCATGGGACAGTGAGACAGGCATGGGGGCAAGGCACAGTGCAGTGAGACAGGAACAGGCGGACAGCACAGTGATAAAGGCACAGGCAAAGCGCAAAGAGACAGGCAGAGGGGCATGGGACTGTGAGACAGACACTAGGGCATGGGGCAGTCAGATAGGCACAGGGAGACAGGGCAGTGAGACAGGCGTGGGAGCACAGCACAGTGATAAAGGCACAGGCAAAGTGCAAAGAGACAGACACAGGAGCATGGGGCAGTGAGACAGGCACGGGGGACAGGGTAAGCCAGACAGTTCCATTCAGACACTGTCATTAGCCCCACACAGTCACTAGGTGCAATCTGGAACAGGTTCTATTCCCTGAGTACTTGTTTAAACAGCCAAGGTTACACCATACAGCACAGGCAGACAAAGTCAGACATGTCGATGCAGATAATATCAAAAAGACCTGCATAGCTTTCATAGAATATCCCAGCATTTCACTTACCTGCCTGGTCTGCCGCAAAGGCCACGAACCCACAGCTCGATTTGATGTGGTTCCCCAGAGAGGCAACAGATCCTGCCCGAACACCACCGATCCAGCCCTGGTCAGAGAGGAGGGACATATGTGACAAGCGTCTGCAGCACGGCACTCTTTAGATCCTCCATCTCAAACCCAAGATCCCACTAGTTCCTCAGTAACTGCAACCCGAATTTCACAAAGCCTGCTGCATAGATAAATGGATGCATACACTTTTACTTTAAAATTGAAGACATTCCCATCCTTACCCAGTGACCCTGTACTGGATGAACATACCCTTAAATTAATTCTTCATACACCATTACAGAAAAACCAGACAGTGTCTGTTCACTTCTGAACCCTGTCTTTTTCCAGTGGCTCTCAACCCAGCCTGCGGTGTGTCAGACTGAACTGTACAGAAGCTGGTAAACACACAATTAAAAGGTATGTGTCTCACTGCAAATCACAGTGACGGCAGCTTCTGCAGGCCAAACCTCGATGATAATAAGACTGGGGGCATGAAGAGAGGACAAGGAAGGAAGCGGCTGTTTACGGGGCCTTCCAGTGAGGCCAGCACAGATATACACTGCAGAAATTGGGATACAACACCTCTGGCTGGAAAAGGAGAGGAGATGAGAAGTGGGAGAGACTGAACACAGCTGATAGCTCCTGTTCCGCACACGTTTTCAGTTTTGCATATCCGCACAGACAGAGTGCAGGAGAAGTGAGAAGTTTGATCAGGGACACAAACAGGAAGGAGACCGGAAGGGTATGCACACAGGCATCTGGGGGTGTCACTGCAAATCAGCAGAAGTTTCAGAGAGCATAGAGGACTGGAACAAAGGGGGGGGCTGGAACAAAGCAGGGGAGGCTGGCACAAAGCGGAGTGCTTTGGAGCACAAATCGGGAGGAATGTTGGGGCACAAAGTGGGGGTGGGTGGGGCAGACCCCAGCCTCTCGCAGCCGGGCAACGACTGGCAAAGCGCTTAAAAAGGCCACATCTGCGTCGCTTCCCTGCCGGCGCGAGAAGCACGGGACGCCTCCGCCCAAGCCGGTCGCCTGGAAGGATTAAGGACCTAGAGCGGCCGCTGCCAGACACGCAAGGCTGCCCACGCACCCCCGCGATTTCGGGCTGCTCACCAAGAAAATGTGAAAAATAAAACTGGTTAAAAGAAGCAGGGAGGAAAAAAACTGAGCGAAAAGCCAGGCTTTGGCCGCTCGGATCCTTACATCTAGGGCAGATGGATGCGGGCGGGGGGGCGACGCTCGCGCAGCAGTGACACAGCAGCGTGTCAAACTGGACCAGTACAGGGCTGAAACATTCACAAGCTGCCTGAACTGTAGTTTCTTTTGAGATACGCCGGGATGAATACTGGTGGCGTTTTAGTAACAAAGGGTGTCTTGCCTGGTCCCCTGGCGTGACAGTCTCCTTATATCCTATATATCCGCAACATTACGCCAGATCTCCACCAGAATATAAATGGTATGAGAATAAAAAATAAATCCACTTGCCTCTAGAGTCGAGATTACGACGTAACTGGAACAGACCACGCTAACAGGACGGAAGCAAGTATTCTGCATTAAGCAAACGCACACCTCGAAAATGAGTTTCAAGCCAAAACTTTGGGCGGCTCTAGTAATTGCAAAGTTTGTGAAAGGAAGAACACTACCGGGAGTGTCTCCCCGACATTGTGCCCGAGGCTCTTTTATCCTTTCCAGTCACCAATGACCTACATCTGTATTGCATTAATAATCATCTCCGCCACATTAAGGTTTATTGTCTGGCTGCTGTTCTGTACGACTGTAAACATATGTTACCGAGGCGTGTGCCATGCAACGCGAAAATGTGACAGGCACAGCTTACACAACACGGAGAAGTAGAGAATAGCGCACTGCTGCAAAAGAAGCAAATAAAAAAACTTGTTCGGGCTGCATGAAGCAGACAGCATTTTAAACACCCCCTCGGTCGTGTCCAAAGAAGCGCAAATGAATTACCGAGGCATCTACAGGATCGGAGTCAGTCAAACGGCCAGATCATGATACATGAATGCACAGCCCGCAGCAAAAAGCTGCGATCGTGCTCAGCTTTGAGGAAGTTAAACTGCCACCGTGCACACCCGGGCGCACCCCGCGACGCCCACCCCTACTGCATTATTACTCTTAAGCAGCTAGCCATATAACACCACTCACGTCTTTCTTTGGTATCTTCGGCGTGGTGTTTTTGAACTTTGATATCTTGAAACGATTCATCTTAGCTTTGTGGCTTGACTTTCTCTGCCTTCCGGATGCCTCTGTCGTAATTCTCTCGTGCTGCAGACACACACATCCACCGCTGTCTTCAGCTGACAGCCCTGTCAATTGAGCGCGTCTCGTCGAGCGATTCTATCGGCGATCGACAAACGCGCTCGGCACGCGATGAGCCGCGTCTGGTTCAGTAAATCTCGGAAGATAGTTTTATGTGAAGGGTAACTTTAAATATCCACTGGGCTGAATGAACAAAAATAGTTCCGGAGTATTTTAACAGAACATCGAAAATGAACGTTGCTTTATGTCATAAACATGCGCGACCACTTTATGAAGTCCCATTTTTGAAATATACACAAAGATTAATAGTTTGAAATACTGTAACATCCATATTAGCACCAGAGTTGGTTTTCGATCACCAGGTACTTGCATACACATAAAATCAGTAGCTTCAATCGATTGCATCGATAGTCTGTTTTACGCAGGTCCGGCTGCCGGGACGCCTGCGCATGCGCGGTGCCCGCATTCCTCGCGTAATGATGGCGGCTTCAGCCAGTCGTTGTGCGTTACCCCGTTTATCGGCTGCCCTGGCCTCTGCGCAACGCCGGGGCTGCTCTGTGTTTGCTGTGACATCCAGATGCAGAGATGTCTTGAAATTAGAAGCTCAGTGTTGCCGGTACCGAGGCGGCGTGACATGCGGCGGATCTAGTGGCGTCCTGACATTGAGAGGCTTGTCCGGTAAGAGGCATCTCCGGCCAGCAGCGGCCTGACACTCAGTGTCAGCGTTACCGATACGCACCTGGCCTGGATGGTCAGATATTAGCGTGACAGTTCAATAAACGAGATGATCATCTATTAGTGAAGCGCCCTGTGTACTGCGGGGTGCAGCGAGCTAACTGGCCACGTATACGCCACTGCAACGCATTACGCATTGAAATTTGTAACTGTACTGTCTATTTTCCTTATCGGCTAACGGGATATGAAACACCTGATCGTAAGCACTGATATGTCTTGACAAGACCACGTCATTCCCCTATCCGAGGCCGCTGCGAGCGGATCCAATCAGGCGACCCGCTAGAAATTTCCATGTGCTCCTTGTTGACCTTGAGGGCGCTTTAAACTGCCTGGTCCGATTCGGCGTGGGAGGATAAGTCAGAGTTGAGTTTGTTCACTTATAATCTTTACGCCAGTCAGTTTGACGGTGTGCTCGATCTGTTGTACCATTTCATTATGGATAACTGGGCTACACATAGCGTCTACACAGTGTCGGAGTACTTGTCCGAGAATAACTTTGTAATTTCATCCACAGTAAAGTTTACATTTTGTGTAATCATATTAGTCTGTCCTATGGTTGAAGCTGCATTGATCGATGAAGGTCCAGTAAACGCGAGTTTTGTTAAAGTGTGACTCTGTCACAAGCATGTGGGTGACGGAGCTCTCTTAGCGCTGTGGTGTGGTGTTTGCCTCTGGCATTGTAGCAGCCCTTTATAATCCATGCCTTAGATACCTACCCACATGCCTTGCCTGCAGGTAAAGGGCTCCATACCATCAACACGCACTGCTTCCACACCAGCGCCTCATATGCGAACAAGCAGGACTATTACCAGGTTCTGGGGGTGCCACGCTCTGCCACACAGAAGGAGATCAAGAAAGCATACTACCAGGTGAGGGCCTCCGCAGTGTGTAATGCGCAGCCTATGGCAGCAACTGAACGCTAACTCAGTTGTGGTAAGGGCACCATGTCAGCATTACCATGTCAGATATGAGCATGGCAGTTCAATAAGTGAGGTGATGACTTACTGGTTCTGCATAATGTTCTATGTGGCGTTTTTTTACCCTACAGCTGTTAGGAGAGTCACCCACCTCAAGGGTCCAACACCTCGAGGACCCTCATAGGCCTCGACATGTGGATCTAATCCTTGTGTTTTTATGCCGTCTCCTTTCAAGATGGCCAAGAAGTACCACCCAGACACCAACAAAGAAGACCCCAAAGCCAAGGAGAAGTTTGCCCAGTTAGCGGAGGCCTATGAGGTGAGGTGGTACTCAGGTTAAACTGCCATGGAGAAAAGTTGTGAGTGTGAGCTGGCCCGCCTTCGGTAACTCCGCAGAAAACAGTGTGTAAACGGGGCTGCATGCTGACCGGCGAAGACGACAGCGGCATTCCGGACTGCTGTGGAATGTTCCGGTCTCTTTGGCGTCGCGCAGGTGCTGAGCGACGAGGTGAAGAGGAAGCAGTACGACACGTACGGCTCGGCTGGCTTCGACCCGGGCCAGGCTGGCGCTGGCCAGCAGCAGTACTGGAGGGGAGGGGCCACCCTCGACCCGGAGGAGCTCTTCCGGAAGATCTTCGGGGAATTCTCTGGAGGTCGTGGATTCAGTGACTTCGGAGATTTCAACTCCATTTTCCACCAGCAGCAAGAGGTTGGCGACTTGTCTTGCTCCCTTCTGAGGGAGTTTGATATCCGCAGATGTGTTTCTGATACCAGGATATAGTTGCAGAGTGGCTGGCTAGGGCTCAGCACATTGGAGGCTAACCTTTAGCGTTATTGCTGTCTTTAGATGACATCTGAGATCTGCGCAGTCCGTGTCCTGTGCAGGTATATGTGCATGCTGGATGTGTCTCTAGTCTGTTATCTTCTGCCCTCAGTACGTGATGGAGCTGACGTTCACACAGGCGGCTAAGGGTGTCAACAAGGAGATCACCATCAGCCTGGAGGACACCTGCCAGCGATGCGATGGGCGGGGCCACGAGCCCGGCACAAAGGCCCAGCGCTGCCAGCAGTGTAACGGGAGTGGCATGGTGAGCCACCCCCCCCCATTTCTCCTATACAGGGGTGTGCCGCTCTAGGTGATGTGGTTGATGTGTTTCTACTGATTACCTGCGGGAGGTGTGTGAATCATCGGGTTATTACCAGAAGGTCGCCAGCTCAAATCTCAGCCGAGTGATGTCACCGTTAGGGCCCTTAACTGATGTCACCGTTAGGGCCCTTAAGTGATGTCACCGTTAGGATCCTTAAATGATGTCACTGTTTGGGCCCTTAAGTGATGTCACCGTTAGGGCCCTTAAGTGATGTCACCGTTAGGGCCCTTCAGCAAGGCCCTTAACCACCAATTGCTCCAGCGACTGGCTGACCTGCTCTCTACTTATACATGACTTTGGAATAAAGTATCCGTTAAATCAATAAAATGTCAACCTATTCAGATACGGTATGCAGATGATGCATAAACTGCGCGCGCAGTCCTACCGATTGCGATCTTGCTCAGTATTATATTGCCCCACGAAGCCTTGCATCTATATATGGGTGTCAATGTCACTTGCAGGAGACTGTGAACACGGGTCCCTTCGTGATGCGCTCTACGTGCCGGCGCTGCGGTGGGCGGGGCTCTGTGATCACCTCGCCCTGCGTGGCGTGCCAAGGGACGGGCCAGACCAAGCAGAGGCGCACGGTCATGGTGCCGGTCCCCGCAGGTGAGCCTTCGCCGGTGGCCGCAGTTCGGATCACTCATGAACCCATGGTCTCTCCTTCAAGTCCGTGATGAAGCGGTGCTTTGCCCTGTATCTCGCTGCAGGCGTGGAGGACGGACAGACGGTCCGGATGCCCGTAGGGAAGAAGGAGATCTTCATCACGTTCCGGGTCAGTTTTCTGTCATTTTCTGTCACAGATTTGCCATCAAATGTCCAGATAATGTTTCTAGTCCAGTCGATCCAATGTATTGTTTGAAAATTCCGACCTTATCAGCTTGTTGAATTTGCTATTTCAGATAATAAGATGGCTAAGTACAGTTGAATTGGACCTTGCATTTTAGCGAAATGTGTGCCAAATGCTATTTTTTGTGGGCTGTATGTGTTTGTCTCTTTGCATTTTACAGTGCTACACTGCAGTATATGAGTATAAGCATTGGTTATTGCATATCTAAGCTATAATGCTTGCCAGCGGCCGTGCCGCGGATCACGATTGGCCGATTCTTGGCCTTGGGTTCACACAGTGTGATTGGTTCCCTCCAGGTGCAGAAGAGCTCAGTGTTCAGACGGGATGGTGCGGACATCCACTCGGACGTCATGATCTCTGTGGCCCAAGCCATCCTGGGTGGCACTATAAGGGCACAGGGGCTCTACGAGACTGTCAACCTGGCGGTGAGCAGGTTCCCCCCCCTCCCAAAACACCCCCCCCGCCCCTGCATAGCGCCACTGTGACTGTTGATGGAGAATCTTCAGGCATTGGGGAAGGAGTTTCTGTAGCTCAGTTCACCACAGATGTTTTTGCAGAATTCTTCTGCTTGCTTAAAAATAATCCTGCATAATAATCAGGTATCACCTCAGTCACGCCTCCTTAATGGTGGGTTTAAAGGTAAGAAAGCACAGCGTGTCGATCCTCCCTCTGCTCCCACAGATCCCGGCTGGTGTCCAGTCAGACCAGCAGATCCGGCTTGCTGGGAAGGGGATCGCGCAAATCAACAGCTATGGTTATGGAGACCATTACATCCGCTTCAAGATCCGAGTCCCAAAGTAAGGAGCAGTCGGCCACGGGCCCGTCTGTTCAGATTACTCAAATTCGTAGCTTTGTAACGGAATCGTACTGGATTGGAAGGTATTCGGTTGCTCGGTCATTTGCTTAAAGCGAGCGGTTTGTGACGTGAAAGTGCTCTCATGAAGAATTAAAGGGTGTGAGAGAATGATATTGGCGGTCAGGGAGAAATGACCGATCACCCGGAAATGCGATCAGAAACTGGGGTCTCGAGGGAGCTACCATGAGGTCAGAATAGCTGTGAAGAGCCTCCCCCCTTATTCAGGGCAGGTCCATGGAACGTGACAATTTCGTAGTCTGATTTGCTCCTCTTCCTCCTCCTTTTGCTGTGTAGGACCCTGACAGACAGACAGAGGGCTCTGCTCATGAGCTACGCTGAGGAGGAGACGGACGTAGACGGGACGGTCAGTGGTGTGACCACCACTACTGCAGGTGGGCCGACGGAGCCACGCACGCACGCACACGCACGCACGCACACGCACGCACGCACGCACACACACACACACACACGAAGTGCAGGAACGTGGCCATTCCGCTAATGCAGTTTGCTCTCTTGTGCGGCCCTGTACTCTGGCTGATCGCATACTGGTTTGTGTCCAGGTGGGGGCAGAAGTGGTCAGCAATCTGAGGGAGGGCACAGCCAGCAAGAAGGGGGCTTCTTCTCCAAATTAAAGAAAATGTTTAGTTCCTGACAGCCATAACCCAGGTAGGGCCTGTCTGTGGCCTTCCTTTGTCACTAAAAGAAATCAAGGCACAGAATTTTATTGTGCTACTGTGTGGCTTCCTGGCTTGTTGCTGTCTGGTAGTTTGGTCCAAACGTGCTGTGTCACGGTCACATGACCACAGTAGGCGGGGCTTTTCTGAGAGCCATCATGATATAGAGGCTCAATTCCTGCAGTACTTGGCAGTAGGGAAAACTGACACCTTAAGGGCTCCTCTTACAGGCCTGTTGCATTCTAGCCCTCTTGTCCAATTTTTATTTCTTGCAACTTCAGTGGCAAAAATAAGTCCTCCTGTGTGCAGCTGGTCGTGGTTAAAGGCATAGTGGACTGATGGGGGTTGCTTGTCCCTCTAGGCAAAAGATCCACTGGAAATTAACTGCAGCCCTCCAGAACCAGCTCTGGACTCCACCACCAGCTCCAGGTCCTGCACACTGAAATCCTTTTTCTCTGCAGTAAGAGATTTCCCTGCTCTTCTCTGTTTGTGCGTGTCTATTTTAGTGGGTGTGAGCTGACAGCTCTTCTCTCCTTGGGAATGAGGCACTTTCAGTGCTCAGAGCAGGAAGCATCTTTGTCCTTCATAATGACAAAGCACTTTCAGCCTCTCACACTGCTTCCATTACACTTCACACAAAAGCCAAACCTGAGGTCCCGGTTGCTCAGTGCTCATCCATGGTCACGTGACGTAGACGCCTCAGTCGCCTCCCAGGACTTGATTCCAGCTGCTCTTTAAACAATATTGATCGAATTGATCCAATTCATCCTGAAGAACTATTGTTTCCCTGGTATCATGCTGTAAATAGGATTAACTGTTTATCTGAACATATACTGATGTCAATAAAAAAAACTGGTATAAATGAGAAGATGCAGCTCATTGCTCTGTACCTGTGACCAATGTGTGTGTGTGTGGGGGGGCGGGGGAGTATCTTTAAACAAATTTCACATTCTCGCTTCTTCTGCATCCATCTGTCAGTCCGTCCGTCCATCCTCTCATTACCATGCGGCTTGTCCAACGGTCACAGGAAAAACACAAGAAACAACCAAGGAAATTGCAATCGAAAGTGAATTTTTCTTTTATTGGCAGCACAATCGACCTTTTCTGTTTTCGATAAACTACTTCTCCACAGGAAGAAGCTACCCTGTTACTGATTGAAGAGCTCCTGCTCTTCTCTGCACAGGCAAACCTAACTCCTTAACGTATGCATTCAGATCCCTGCCAGTGGGGATAGTCAGTCACAAGGAGACACTGACGGCTTACTTGACCTCTGCAGTAACACTGCTATTCATGAAAAACAAATATTACATACTGCTTAAATTAACAGTATTTGAAAGCCAGATTTTTATATGGTAATCTCCATGTGCTGTGTGTGCTATATACTCACATCCTACATTGCCCATCCCTGTTACTGTTCCCATAACCCTGTGTGTGCTATATACTCCCATCCTACATCACCCATCTTACACAATAACTGCTCCCATAGAGCCATAGAACCTTAGCTTCTAAGTAACTGCTCCCATAGAGCCATATGAACACCAGCTGCATGTGCAGCTTCCGAATGACTTGTAAGGTCAGCTGATTCTTTGGCTATTAATCATCCTGGGGGGCCATCTTGCCCATTCCTATCTGGGGAGCAGTAAAACGGGTTCCACAGCCTCCAGTCTTCCATCCCACCTCCTAGTGCCAGATCCGGTCGTGCAAGAAGACCAAGATGGGAGGCAGCCTCTGTCCACAGAAACTCTTCTTAGCCCTTCAAGGTGAACAGATTGGATGTTCCAGAGATCACGTGACTGTCATGGACCAGTCAGCACTGATATACTCAAGTCTCCCCTCACAGGAGACAATGGAGACAAAACAAGACGACCATAGGACAAAAACGATGTACCATTCATTAGTTGCGAGTTTCATCTCTATTCCATTTTTATTATACATTCCAAAAATAAATTAAAAGTTAAACCTCACAGAAAGCTCTTGCATATGAAACGGAACAATTTTCAAAAGAGTACAACATGACAAACCGTTTAATCACAGGACTGGACAGGCAGATGTCCGCAGCTTACTCACACTGAGGAGGTCAGCGCCGTATTGAATACAAATGACAGCCTAAAGGAATCCCCACCCAACATCAGAAAGATTCTTTTGCATTAGTGACATCTACCATTAATACTGCAAAGGACTTATAGAACTCGTCACAATTCAGGCTAGATCGTTTCAATAAATAGATCACACTGCAGACTCAACAACTGAATTCAATGAATTTTGCAACCGCTTGGCCTGAGGGCTTCGAAATGGAACAATTGTAGGTCCAGTGTGTATCACTGCTCAGTACTCATACTGACCCTAGTGAACCAAATGCACTCCTATTTAACAGCTTCCATTTGACCTAATGAAAAGTTCCTGGTAGTAATCCTATTTGATCCCAAGGCATCCTAATATCGGTCTAACACAACAAATGCTACAGTTTCAAAAGCATGTGACCTGCGGTATTATCTGCTGGTCCATGGTAAAGGTTTTTACATCATACCTTTGCATTTTTTTCCTGGTAAAAGCAGCACAGTGTAGTCATGTGCATGCATTGCACTGTCTGCAAGAATGAGCGTCTCAGGACTCGTGCAGTCCTGCAGCTAAGACTGTTCTGGCTTCCCAAGCTAGCAGAGAACCCATCTGAGTTCCTATAGGCTGTCATTACAGGATCATTTTATTGCACACGCTTTATTAGAAAGCTCAAGCTAATGAGAAAAAGGGATTTAGAAAAAAAACAGACAAGATCCTCCAAATGATTATGCTTCATTTTGGGAATTTGAGCAACAGCTTTAAAGATAAGTGTGTAATAGTACACAGTTCAAAACTGCAATCACAGCAATCTACGCATTCTAAATGGTGCTGTATGAACTTGCTAAAGGATTATTCCTTTGTAAGGTACTGAAGAGCTAAACTGGGATAAAACAGCAAAAAAACAACACTGCAGACAGACTAAAAACAAGGATGGAGACACAAAGAACAAGAACATGCAGACAATGCATGTCGTTGGTGGATTCATGTGCAAGCAGCCACAAGGCCCCCAGTCTCAGCTTCCCCTCCACCTTCTGAATGTTCTACCGGCTGTTATTTGGCCACGCCCAATCACATAAAGTACCAGGCGACCAATCCGGCGACGACGGCCACCCAGGTAGCCAGCATGACCTGGCCGGTGGGGTGTCTTAGCAGCGCCTTGGCCATCTGACAGGCGTAGCTCGTACCTCCACAGGCTGCTACATGTGGAGGAGGAGAACAGGTGAGCGCAGAGGAAACTCCCCCATGACAGAAAAGGCCTCTATGTTTTATTCAGATTCAATCCAAGACGAAACTGCACCCCACACAAGCTCCCCTGCATACAGACAGTCCCCAGGCTACGGACGAGAGTCGTTTTCCAAGTTTGTCTTTAAGTCGAACTTCAGATTATGGTTCTTACTTAGCATCAGTTAATTAAATCTTTGTCTTACAGTATTTATTTTATCTTTCTAAGCATATAAAACACTTAGGATGCACTGACCTGAGCCTACTGCAATGTGTCTTTAAGATGCATAAATGAAGCTGACTCGTGCATTTTGGTAATGACGTTCATTCATCAAGAGTGCCGTAATAAAAATGGATCTGTTAAATACTTTGCGGAATTCTCACCAATACAACGACGCTGACGAACCGCTGAAGCCACACAATGTTTCCACAAGCGTCACAAAGTAGTGCATGCTTGTTATTACAAGCCATTGTGTTTAATGGACATTTTTCATAGAATCGGCTTAATGGCGAGTCCGTTCACACGTATGAGTTGTCCGTAGGTGTAGTAATGCTGAAGCATGTGTCTGTCATCTCGGGGAAACCTAAGTTACACAATTTTGCATCCTTACCCATTTTTGCTGCATAGTAGGGGCACTTGCTAATGTCTCCTTGCATGTCGCCATGGGCAGGGATGGCCCCATCAGCAGAATCGTCTGGAAGAGTTTTCCGTACCTCCTCTAGCTCTGCAAACACCTGGAGGAAACATACGAGAACTGAATACAGCTTACCTTAGCGTGCACACAGTGTAATGAGACTTGGCTGTCATATGACATGTTATCTTGAAGTCTTCGCTTCCTCCGGGACGCTGACATTTACACCAGTTCAGATTCACAATATCTGACATCATAACAACACCGAGGCAGTGACCTAAATGCTATCATCCTCCTTGAAGCCATCAAGAGTAATCAGCCATGGAAACGGTCAAAGAGGTGCAAATTTAATTTTTGCCGCCATGTAAATCCAGGAGATAATATCTGCCTTCTTGGCAATGAAATTCACAAGCGTGAGCCGTCATGGAGCTTAAATCACCCATCAGAATGACGCATGGATCCTGCGCATCAGTGACCAAAATACAGAAAATAAAAATGCGACGCTGTGAAGGAACAGCAGTGGAGCATCTCACCTCCAAGTTGAACTGGAAGGCCCGGTTGGCCTCAGCTACCACCCTCTCCTTGGTGGCCGTGTCCAGGTCCAGCTCGTTCATGCGGCTACGGTACAGCTGCTTGAAGGTCTTGGCGTTGTGGATGGCGTCGAACTGGTAGAAGTTGAGCCCCTCCCCCGTGGGGGGCAGTTTGAGCGCCCGCTGGGCCACCTTGCGCAGGACCTGACCGCCAGACAGGTCGCCCATGTAGCGCGTGTAGGCATGGGCCACCAGCAGCGCCGGTTCGGAGGCGCCCACCTCGTGGATGCGCGCCACGTAGCGCTGCGTAGCCGGCGAGCAGCTTATGCTGCGCTCCCAGTCTTCCCCATAAAAATACTGGAGGTCACGGGCCAGTGCCTGGTGCCGGTGCAGCTCAGCAGGGAAGTAGAGCGGGGCAAACTGCGGATGGTCTTTATTGCGCTCTATCTCCTCCTCCATGGCCGTATAGGTGTAGTACAGCGCTACAGCCCCCAGCTGGCAGAGACAAGCAGGTGCGTGCAGAGAAGCATTGAGAGGCTGGTGATTATTGCTCATGCAGACCTATGGTGATTATATCGTGATGTGATATCGTGTAGCCCTACATAACACCTACTACCAGCTTACTAGACTGGGGGGGGGGGGTTCTCCTGATCAACCCTCTGGATCACATGCCTTCCAATAACAAAGTCAGGGAAGCTGAAGAACCACACTGTACCACCGGCAGAATACATTTCCTGATCCTAAGCTCACCAATTTGGAACATGAACAGACACATAGTTGAATCTTTGCAAACAGTTTTCAGGGTGAACCTGGTTGAAACGCGGCTAAACCGATACCACGCACTGACCTTAAAGATCTCCCTGCAGATTCGCCCCCGGAGGAAGTCCTTCACAAACGGAGCGTTCTCCGCCTTGTCATGGGACTCCTTGGTCCCCGCCGCCAACATCTCCGACAGGTCCTCGGGGCTACGGTAGGAGCTTTGTTAAAGCGCACGCTGCACATCCCCACCCAAATAATCCACACAAACGGATCGCGGCACGTTATGAATGTCATTACCTGAGGACATCATCCACCTCTCTCTCCTCGTACACCGCCCCATTGCTCACTACTGAGTCCTTCCCAGAATCCTCTATGTTTTCCCCAGGCATCATTATGTCTGGATCCACTGTCGCCAGCGTCTATGAATTCACCTGTAACAATAATCAGTTCTCAGGCAGGGACTCTTTCCTCGTTTATTACCTCATGCAGCACAGCTTCCGCTCAACAGATCAAAAGCTATGATACAGACAAACTACCAACAAGTTTTAACTCCCTTCTTTTGAAAAAGCCTGCTCTGCGTCTTGCCAAATAATTTCAGTTCCACAAGTGCAATTGTGGTGATTTATCTGGTTGAAGATATGTTGTTTTTTCCTCAAATGTAGACTTCCTTTAATGCAACACAATTTTTTACACAATGACGACAGATCCATCGCTGTTGCTGTTATTAATCGGGAGCGCTGTCAGATTGAAACAGGGTGGTAAATTGACACATTTGTTTTCTTTAAGTTTTACTAAAGTTAAACGTGATTTGCTTTACTGCCTGAAGAAAATGAATTAGTTGACTTCATATCACCCACAAAACGATGCCTACAACTCTAACTGGAAACTAACACCAAGCCGAGCATGTGCGCAGTCATACTGAGGGCTGTGTGAGGGTTTGTTGGTGTTATTGTTTATAGCCTGTGCCAGTCCTTCTCTCGGTCAATCTGCTTGCACCGAGCCGCAGTCCAAAGCGCATAACGTGCGTGACTATTCCAGGCACTGATAGAGATCTGGCAGTGACAACTGGGAGAGTAACAGTGAACCACAACAAAGCCAAACAAAGCAGCTGCGTGTCAATCGGGCTGTTCGGGCGCCGTCATTCCGGTGCTTGCATTTCTGTCCTGTCGCCTTTGCTGCGTTAAAATCTATCTAAAGTGAATCAATGTATATCTGAACTAAACAAAACTGCTACAACATACTATTCTACAGAATATTATATACGTTCATTTTTATTTAAAAGCATTCGGCATAGAGCCATCTTCTGCTTCATCACGTCGTCGGCCTGCAGGTAATCCCTACTCACCGTACTGCGCATCTGTAGCAAAGCAGCTATCTTGACAGTGGAACAACTACAATCGGACACTTTTAATTTAAATGTATTGCCTAACTTTAAACGACCTGGATGTAAAGTACAACCAGCGGCCCAGATCAGTAAAAACAACCTTGCATTGTAATGTAACAGTCATGAACAGTTCGCTGCTACATCGCAGCCTGTTAATGTTTATCCTCCTTTAGCTAAGGGCCTCGTAACGGAGCTAACTCATAGCCCCAAAAGTACCTCACAATCAGCAACAACATAGAAATTTGAGATGAGGAGAACTGCAGTTATCTCGAACCATTTATTTATCTTGCGGATTCCCAGAAATAAATTCATTCCGGTTGCTGCTAATAGTCAAAACAAAGTAATGTTATTTTATTCGTAACAAAGATCTCCCGACCTTGTAGAATAAATTGCGTCGTCCGGCAGACCGCGATTCTTCCTGGGAACCGTCCGCATCAAAACAGGAAGTGCTGGCTAGCGGCTACGGGCGCGCGCCCACGTGCTCCACCCTCATGGGATGAGACCACGTGTTCGGTGGGAATGTCGCGACAAGGTAAGGCGTGGTTTGGGTGGCGTTTATTAAATACGTACACTTTTTTCCTTCGTAGCATATGCAAAATATGGAAATCGATGTATTCGAATTTATATTCAGTTGTTTTTAAATCATTATGTTTATAGTTCAATAAACAAAAAAAAAACATGAATACTACATTAAATGAAAACGTAATATCATCATGAATAGCAAGGCAGGACCACAGATGATGACGACAGATTTGGTCCTGTCTATTGCAATGTCACATGTCCACCGATAGCAGAGCAGTTGTGAAACAGTTGGAGTCATGTGACAGTTCCAGCTGACACCAACATGAGAGGAATAGTGCTTTTGCTGGGCACCAGTCAGACTGTCGCAAGGTTGGCTGTGGTTTAGAAGCAGGGATTCCCAAAGCCAACCTTAGCCTGCAGGTCTTTGATCTCTTGAAGAAGTGTCTCTTTCTGTAAATTCAGCTGGGCGAGACAAGAGAAACGGTCAATTAAGAAGCATGGCATGCAATACATCATAGGAGCTACTAGTCAACTTGCGAACAGGAGCAGAAGGTCTCACCTTCATGGCGTATTTATAGGTCTGCTCTGCCTCAAGCTGTCTTCCTGTCTGAGAGGGAAAGAGTTTGACATGGCGGGGGCACAACTTTATCATTTAAGTACAAAGGTACAAAGGTCTTTTTATTGGGGGGATGAATGAAGCCAAATTAAATACCGGGGGAGTCCATGTCTCACCACCCCCCCGCCCCCCCCCAGTGGGGCACCCACTTCCAGTCATGCTTAGGGAGAGTACTGGGATTCAGATCTGATGGGAGTCCACATGTTACACAATATGTGGTGCTAGAAATGCAGCCATGTAATCTCTACCCCCCAGTACGCAAAAAGAGGCAAGGAGACAGACCTGCAGGCAGACCAGGGACAGGTAGCCCCAGACCTCAGCGTCGGTGTTGTTTAAGGCGTTGGCCTCTGTCAGGGCATCCTCTGCCTCAGTCAGCTCTCCCAGCTGCTCGACACACAGCCACATACAGACACGCCTTCTCAGTCTGACTGGTGACCAGTGTGCACAGCACCACACATACTGCACACATACACATACTCTACGGTCACCACTACTTACCACTTCATACATAACGCACCTTATAGAGGTAAATACAGCTGTAGTAGTGAAATAGCTGATATTTATTATTACTTGCACTTTTTCCCACAACCCACTATCCATATATTACATACTGTGTATGGGTGTACATAAGCACTACTGTTGTATTTAGTGTTTTTATCTTATTCTATTTTTTTTTTTTCTTGTATTCTTACTCTTGTATTTTTATATCGTTGGATTACTGTTGTACTCTTTCAGGCTATCTGTCTAGAGCTGTGGTAACGCACAAATTTCCCCACTGTGGGATCAATAAAGTCCTAT
>JAOYFF010000046.1:10863194-10880575 GCA_025773925.1 Cryptomyrus ogoouensis | reverse complement strand
TATCTATCTATCTATCTATCTATCTATCTATCTATCTATCTATCTATCTATCTATCTATCTATCTATCTATCTATACCAGTCATGTAGTCTCACTTCCTTTTTGTGCAGTTTCACCTTAATGGCATCTCTGTGATGTGTGGTGGCTTTGGAAAGCTGATTCACATCTAAATCTATTGTTATTGTAAGCGTGGAAGCATATGAGCATAGCGTGTGTGTGTGTGTTTGCAAAGATATGAATGAATACAAACATGGATGTCTGTGTCTGTGTATGTGCATATGTGTGTGTGTGTGTCTGTATGTGTGTGTGCATATCCTTGTGCAATAAAATAATTATGACAGACAGCTCAAAAAAGTATATCAGAGTGACTGAGATGCTATGTAATTATTGCATTTCTCCTGTGCAGAATTATTGCACAGTATTCTGTAAGATAATAGAAAGCATTCACAGAGAAACAGAGCCATGCAGCCGTACAGTTATACTGTACTCTAATTTACTCGGTAGGTGTGTGAATGGCAGTTACCCGGTAACAGGCAGCGCCCACGCCCAGCCAGGAGAGACAGGAGGCGGACCTCTTACAGGCCTGCAGGTGTGTGATTTTGGCTTTCTCAAACTGTGTGGAGGATGCAATGAAAAATAGCCTGATAAGTAGTAACAGAAACACAGACACATGCCCATATTCTTAACCAAAGACTGTGGTGCCTGTGGTATAGAAATCTTCACTGTGTCCTCTTTAAGATAATAAAATGAATCTTTTATAATCTTTTCAATATTGTTAAATTTCCATTATCTCATAAATGAATTTCACGCCTGACCAGCGCTCGCTGCCCCGGCTCACCTGCTTTTCCTGCAGGTAGATTTGCCCCAGACGCAGGTAGACGGCGTGCGGGTCTGCAGCATCCTTCACAAAGTCCAAAGTTCTCTCGTAGCACTCCTGCGCCTGGCTGTAGTTCCCTTTCAGGTAGTGCAGGTGGCCAAGCCACGCCCACGTATCCGGACTCTGCTCAAAGACTCGTTATCATTTCACTGGATTTCAAATAACATATTAGCATGAGTTAAAGGCTAAAATGTATCATGCATCAAAAATAAACCTCCATGTTACTACACTTGGCCTGTTAGTGTGAAAATGCCAATTCCCAAATTCTATAATCTCTAATCTTGCTGTTTTGGGTCTAAATGCCCATGTTGGCTTGGAAGCGGTAAAGACAGCTAGCGCCTTGATCTTTCACCCCACATGCTTCACCAAGCGCAGTAACATGCTTTGAGAAGCATGCTATTTTCTCCGTTCCTCTCACAGCCCTGTAGCAGACATCCCAGCTCTTCCAAAGTTCCGGGAGTCTCCCGCATGTTGATAGAGGCTCCCCAATGAGCGCATATTATATACAATATCCCGGCCATCAGCAAGAGGAGAAACTCTGGAGCTTATCCACAATCTTCGGAGAAGGGGAGTGGACGCCAGGGAGCCACTATCAACATGGGGGAGACTCCCAGAACTTCCGGAAGGGCTGGGATGTCTGCTGGAGGCACCTGCCGGCACAAAGTGTTGCCGCATGAAGAGAGGAGATGTAGAGATACGATGATGTTGAAGGGTACCTCAATGTCGTCCTTAAGCGCCTTCTGCAGACTGGCCTTAGCGCTGCTGATCTCTCCACTCATCAGCTGCAGTCTGGCCAGGGCAAGGTGGTAGGAACACCTAGGCCCTCCCCCAGGACACAGGAGTTCCTGGGCTAGGGCTCTCTGGGCCATCTGTGGCATGTGAGGGTGGGGAGATATGGGCCATGGATGGAGAACACTGATGGGGCTGTGGTGTCAGACACTGGTGGGGCTATGGTGTCAGACAGAGTGTGTCTGTGTGTGTTTGTATCTCTGTGGGCTCATCACTGACCTGTAGTGCATTGTTCTCCAGCAGGAAATGCGCTGTCTCCATGTAGATGGAGGTGTTGCGCCTGAGAGGGGTACACAGGGGTTGGGGGATGCTGGGTTTTTGGCCAGGAGTCACAGCTCTGATGGCCTGGATGCTTTGGGCCTTCTCTCCAACTCCTTCTACACAGATACAGGAAATGACATCACGGGCCTTGTGACATCATGAGTGTATAACCCAGCCCACACTATACCTGCCCTCCTCACCAGCTGTGGTGGTGGGGGAGTCACATGACCCTGAGTCTGGCTCCCCCTGCACCTTGGCCCCAAACTCCCGCTCGGCTTCTCTGGTTCCAGCCACAGCCGCCCTCAGCTGTGCATTGGCCTCCAGAAAGGCCATCTCAGCTTGGATGGTGTCCTCCCGTCCTTCGTAGAACAGGCCTGGCCCAAGTTACCGATTCATAACAGTCATATGCAACGGTCATGTTCACGTAAGTGATAAAGCAATGAATTCTGTTTAATGTTGTCATGTAAATATATTAACATCATAAATCAGTTTGAAATACTGAGAACTAATGAAGTCACTTTTTTATGTTATGATAATGATGCTAATGAAGACATTTTTTACCATAATATGTTTCATAACCCTGTGCTAGATAATAATTATTATTCCATTTTGGGAAATCATCTTTTCTCCTCTCTCTACCCCATCCTGCCCTCCGTGAGAGACACAGATACATACACAGGTGAGACTGACGGTGGGGGTCACAATGCAGGGTCAGCCAGCATGCAACACCCCTGGAGCTGGGGGTTAAGGGCCACGCTCAAGGGCTCACAGACATGTGACTATTTTACTGAGGCCAGGGCTCGAACCAGTAACCTTCCAATCACAGGAATAGAGGCTGAGCTCACTGAGCCAAACACTGTCCGATTGGAGGATGGATGGATGGATAGATAGATAGATAGATAGATAGATAGATTGATTGATTGATTGATTGATTGATTGTGCCCTTGTAGCCATGCCAACAGACAACCTCACCGGATAGAGTCCAGGCCACCACGCTGGTAGGATCCACACACGTCGCGCCCTCCAAGTAGGTCTGTGCTTCCTCGGTGCGGCCTGCCATCTCTGCCAGGATCCCACACATCAGCAGGCTGCAGGCACGACGAGAACCACAGAGACAGCATCCCTCCTTTTAACAGCTTTTAACAGATCATTTGACATATTATTCAATTAGGCAGATCAATGGAGAATCTGTCTTGGAGAGATAATGTGCTTCGGCTTCTGAAGTCATTGACTCGTCCTCTACGCCACACCTGGGAAGGTGCACTGGACTGATGGACACTGCTTCTCGAAAGCATTCCTCTGCTTTCAAGTAGTCTCTGGTCAACATGTGGAACACTCCATAGTCAAACCAGTGCTCAGGGTTCCTCTGGTCTCGGGCCAGACGCTGAGTCCATTGAGAAAACCACAAAGAAAAAACAGGAAACAACTGAAGGTCACAGGGAATCGTGGCCGTGTTTTACACAGGTGATTATGGGTGCAAATAAAAAGGTCTATTAATGGGTGCCAGTTAGAATTATGAGTTAGGAATATTTGAGGATCTCCTGCTCCGACATACCACTAGATCTGACACCAAGTTTTGCTTAAAAGCAACCATTAGATATATTTCGACACGGAAAGTAGGTAACGTGATTTGGGATAATAATTACTATAGAGCACCAGCAGAAAATGGCCTGTGAGTCTGGTACCTCTTGGTAGAAAGTTGCCGCTAGTTGGTAGTCCTGGTTTAGCTGGGCTTCTCGAGCGAAATGTCTGAGCTGAGTGCAGTCTACCTGGGAGGGAGGCTGGTCATCCTGGGGGTCTGCCATGAAAGTCTGTGTGGAAGAGGAGACAGGAGAACAGGCACAGGAGAAGGGAGGACATGACAGAGAGGGTCACATGCAAAGAAGAAGGAATGGGAGAAGATGATCAGAAGTCGAATAAGACAAAATGTCAGTGAGAAACGAGAGAGGAAAAGAGACCCAGCAGCTCATCACGATGACCTGCTGGAGGTGAGAGCGGAGATGCAAGGTCATCGGGGCTGAGCTGGGCTGGGAATGGCTGACCTTGTTGAGCGCAACGTGCATCTCGTCCACCAAGAAAACATAGAGCTGGCTCAAGAAGGCCTGCAGCCGCTCCTGGTCCCTGAATGGCTCCGTACACAGCATCTTCTCTCTTACGATCCGCACCACGGAGTGCTGTTCACACACAGGCGCGCACATGCACACACACGCATACAGATACATGCACCAGTATACATAAACGCAAAGCATTCTGGGAAATGCCAGAAATACTGACCTAATGCTGAGCGAAAGTCACACACAGTCAACCACAGACCATAAACAGACCATTTGCGACGTCACATTGCAGCCGTTAAATGGAATCACAGCTCTGCACTGTGACATCACGGTTCCTCACCTTCAGCTGCTCCTTGAAGGCAAAGTACTTCCCCGAGTAGTTGAGCTCCCCAATGAACTGAGTCTTCCGCTCTTCCTGGGCAGTTGGGTCCAGCTGGTGAGTCCCAGATGCCAACGCATGGCCGAATAGCTGCTGGTACTGCTGCAGAAGGTGAGCAGCCACGCTGGCAACCTGGTCCTGGTACTGCTGCACTGCCTAGTGCATATGGAGCAGATACCAGTGTGTTCTGCTGCCATCTCCCTCCAATGCCTTCTCCGTTGCTAACAATCGGTCAAAGACTCTAAAGAGGAGAAGTGCTACATAAAGAAGAGGGGGCTTTTTGATAGTTGTAAAGAGCAGAGGTGGAAAGTTCGGGTCCAGAAAGTTGAAATCCAGACCAAGATTTTGTTTTAACCAACCAGAGCATAAAGAGTCACAGAGTACTCAACTGGTTGGTTGAAACAAAGCCTTGGTCTGGATTTTAATTTTCTGGACCTGAACTAGTCTCCTCTGATAAAGAGTAAGGGGGTGTGTGATTGGGTGTGTTATACCTTCTCTGCCCCGGCTGGTCTGCGGGGGGGCAATGGCCTGGCTGCAATCAGCTCCCTCACTCTGTAAGAGACACACAGGAAACGACCCCAGGCTTGTGATAAATGCATTTACGTGGTTTTTTTCTGCTCTTCATAACCACGACGTCATCATTTATCGAACATCCGGAAATCCCATCCGGGGCGTGTTGGCATTTTTGACATCAGCCATCTCCATGTTACCTTTTGGCCAGTTCTTCAGGAGGTCTCTTTGGAACCAGGGGTTTTTCCAGGGCAATTTCAATCACAATATAGGTTCTGGCCTCAGTGTACATCTAGGACCATAAGGAGAGTGTTGTCAAGGTATGCTCAACGGCGCCCTCTGTCTGTGTTACTAAGCCATACCTCATGCAACCAGGGTAAAGCAAAGTGCTGGACAAACAGCAAGGTCCTTATTTTAGATCATATCGTGTTCCAAATAATGGATATTACAGGTGATACTGCACATGCTCGGACGTGCACATACACAAATACAAGCCCACCTGACCCTCGACGTTCTCAGGCGTATCCACATCTGTAGAACTCTCTGGCAGCAGTGACTTTTCCTGAGTCCCTGGCTAACAGACACAGTGATGTGGGAAACTGCTCTCTGTCCTCTCAAGAAAAGGATTGCGAAAGTCTTCTTGTTGGAACAAAGACAAATAATCATTTACTGGTTCTGTATGTGGATAATCCAGCAAGCATTCTGGCTGTCACTGGCTTTACTCAGACACTAGGGACAGAGGTAGCCTCCATGCTCTTAATCTCTCTTAAGCACAGGCGTTTTCAACAAGCAAAAGGGCAGGTAATCGAAAAAGATTATTCAGCATTGGTAATGGAGTCACTGATCAAGCACAATTACAGCTGAATGATTCAACGAGCTGACAGGAACTTGGACACAGGTAGGGCAGAAGACTCTTCCTGATGAGAGAGATCCTGCTGACAAGAGAAGCTTTCGAATCAAAACATCGATGGTGAGATTAGAGTGGCTGTAATCAATACCTTATACCGGTTTAGACAATATAGAAGACGGGACTTATGGGGCAGCTCAAGGGAGTTTTACTTACACAAAAATGTTCTGAGGGTAGAACGAAGAATGATTGGTTCAGAGAGATAACTAATCAGATTGTAAAGGAGGTGGGTCCAAGCAACTGGAGTAGGCAGGATCAACCAATCAGATGTCTTGGTCCCGCCTCCTCTAGATGCTTGGACCCACCTCCTCTACAATCTGATTGGTTATCTCTCTGAACCAACCATTTTCCCCTGTGCCTTCAGAATATTTTAGTGTAAGTAAAACTCCCTCAAGCTGTGGGATATATCCTCACCTTTGCATTGCATGCCTTTGACACCACAGCCCTCACCTTTTTAGTGGCCTCCTTGGACCCTTTTGCTCCCTTGTCTAAAGTCTTGCCGGAGGCTGTCCTGCACTGCGCAGACCCCACGGAGGGGGGGGGCCGGCCTACACCCTGCTGCGGCAGCTGGCGCACGCCCTCCCGCAGGATGCTGGTGCTGCGCTTAGTCTGGGGCATCGGGTGTGACATCATCAGTGCAACCGGGCCAAGAGTCCCCCATCAAATTGTTAAGGTATTTTAAAACTTTTTTTATACTGGATGGCATCAGACTGAACCTAAACAAATAACATAATATTTTGATATTTCTGCCATTTATTTTGCAGAGAAAGTTGTACAGAGCCCAGTACTCTCGATCTCTCTTTTCTGACATAATTTGTGCAGAAATCATCGTTCCTCTAATGAAGTCACACCACCCAGATCCAGATGTAGCAAACCATCCCCAGGTGGTGTCGCTGCCCCCACCCTTCACCCCCGACATGAGGGACGCAGTGGCAGGTGTTTGTAATAGTTGACATAATATCGGCTCCAGTACTGACGCGGCTGAATGTTCCGGAAATCGCGAGAGCCGCACAGATGCCCAACTAAAACAGTGGATGGGCTGCATACAGCAGGATCCTGGCCGGTCTCACCTTATCCTGCATGTCTGCCTCATAAAACGGGTGCAATGAGTAAGAGCCATGAATGCGCCTCACACCGGGGTACAGCAGGGGGGCCAAGTCCACGTACACCACCCCATGAAAGGAGAGCTGGGCCTCGTCCTCCATCTGCTGTGCACACACACACACACACACACGCAGACAGACAGACACACACACAGACAGACACACACACACACACACGCAGACAGACAGACACACAGACACACAGACAGACACACACACACGCAGACAGACAGACACACACACAGACAGACACACACATGCAGACAGACAGACAGACAGACAGACACACACACAGACAGACCGACAGACAGACAGACACACACATAGACAGACAGACACACACACACAGACAGACACACACACAGACACATATAGACAGACAGACAGACGGACAGACACACAGACAGACAGACACACAGACAGACACACACACACACACAGACAGACAGACACACACACACACACAGAGACCGACAGACAGACACAAACACACAGACAGACACACACCCAGACACATACAGACAGACAGACACACACACACACAGACCGACAGACAGACACACACAAAGACAGACACACACACACACAGACAGACAGACACACACACACACAGACAGACACACACACACACAGACAGACAGACAGACACACACAGACACACACACAGACAGACAGACACACACAGACACACACAAAGACAGACACACACACACACAGACAGACACACACACACACACGCAGACAGACAGACACACAGACACACACACACGCAGACAGACAGACACACACACAGACAGACACACACATGCAGACAGACAGACAGACAGACAGACAGACAGACACACACACAGACAGACCGACAGACAGACAGACACACACACACAGACAGACACACACACAGACACATATAGACAGACAGACCGACAGACAGACGGACAGACACACAGACAGACAGACACACAGACAGACACACACACACACACAGACAGACAGACAGACACACACACAGACAGACCGACAGACAGACACAAACACACAGACAGACACACACCCAGACACATACAGACAGACAGACACACACACAGACAGACACACACACACACAGACACACACACAGACAGACCGACAGACAGACACACACAAAGACAGACACACACACACACACAGACAGACAGACAGACACACACAGACACACACACAGACAGACAGACACACACAGACACACACAAAGACAGACACACACACAGACAGACAGACAGACCGACAGACAGACAGACACACACACAGACACACACACACACTGTTAATCTCCATTAGCAATAGCTTTCTGTAGATATTGACATTCCCAACCTCTTCCTTAATGAATAACACGCTAAAATTGTTGGCACTTTTTCTAAACAAAAAAATAAAAACACATCTGTTTTATCTTTTACTCAAAAGAATTCAACAGATGTTCCTACAAAGACAGTAAAACTTACACATAAACGCCCCAGGTGTAGGTGTCTATACAGACAGCGTGTTGGGGGCGTCTTAGTCATGTGAGCCCCTTCAAAGAAGACACAGTGTTTTTGGTAATATGAGCAATGAAGGGAATCTCATGTCGTCTCACCGCTTTGTCCCTGGCCGGCTTTCCCCCCCTCGAGAGCCCTGTCTGAGGCACCCGCCCGATCTCTACCGGCCACAGCCGGCAGTGCGTGATCCGTTGGGTTAGGCTGCGTACGGGAAGCAAGGAAAGACACGGGACAGGAGCCTCTGAGTATCGGGAAGCTGAGAAGCACGGAGCAAGAAAAACACCAGAGCCTGGCAGCTTGATGACATACTGTGCAGGCTGGGGGGGCCTGAGTGGCCACACAGCGTTTCATTTCTGCAGCACATCATCCTGGATATAGAGGTCTGTATATGTGTGACATCCTGCTCTGTGACACTGCTGGTCTGTATATGTGTGACATCCTGGTCTGTGACATTGCTGGTCTGTGACATTGCTGGTCTGTATATCTGTGACATCCTGGTCTGTGACATTGCTGGTCTGTATATGTGTGACATCCTGGTCTGTGACATTGCTGGTCTGTATATGTGTGACATCCTGGTCTCTGACATTGCTGGTCTGTATATGTGTATATGTGTGACATCCCATCTGAGATGCAGGGAGGTGTAAATTGTTGACTTGGGGGGGGTGTTAAAATTTGCCTACGAGTTTTACTGCTGCTACATAGCGGAATGACAGATTTCTGGGACATTGCTCATCATTTACAGGTGTTAGGGAGCTGCTATGGATTTGCGGGAGACTCCCGGACCATCCGGGAGGGGTGGCAGATCTGGAATGTTCATGTTTACATCAAGGAATCCCTGCCTCCCATCGTCATACATGCTCACAGAAGGGCTGCTTTCGGTGGACTGGGCTGATTTCTGGGTCCTGGTCCCGAGGGCGTACCCATATGCAGTGACCCATATGCAGTGACTCTGACTTCTCATGATCAGAGACCCATCTGGCACTCTTTATGGCCCAGGCTGACGTTAGACAGTCATGAAGCATGTGCTCAGTAGCCGAGGGAGCGTTTCTTAAGTGGCAGCCCAGGGCCTGGAGGCTCAGGGTACGGGCACGTTATCTATCTCACCTGGCCACCGCCCCGGCATCCAGGAAACAGCGTCTCTCTGTGTCCCAGCACACTCTCTTCATGCCCACTTCTGCTTCGGTGCGGAAATCTCTGTCCTGGGACACGTGTGTGCAGGGCAATTAAAGCAAATTCCACACAAACAGGTTCCCATACATGCATGTTATGCCACATGTTATGTAACAGCAGCATTCCGTCTTTTTCTTTAAGGTGTTGCTGTAAAGCCCAGTATTCATAGAGCCGCGAGCCAGTAAAAAACAGTTCAGTCAGAAGCTTCAGTGGATCATGGTGTATGAAGTTATTTAAGCTGATCCCAGCCTGAGGCCCAGTGCCCTTCCAGTGTTCTCCCAGTGCCCTTCCAGTGTTCTCCCAGTGCCCTCCCAGTGTTCTGCCCCTGGCCTCTCAGTGGGCTCCTGGTGCCCTCCCAGTGTTCTCCCAGTGCCCGCCGAGTGTTCTGCCCCTGGCCTCCCAGTGGGCTCCTGGTGCCCTCCCGGTGTTCTCCCAGTGTTCTGCCAGTGCCCTCCCAGTGTCCTTCCAGTATTCTCCCAGTACCCTCTCAGTGTTCTCCCAGTGTTCTGCCAGTGCCCTCCCAGTATTCTCCCAGTGCCCTCTCAGTGTTCTCAAAGAGTTCTCCCAGGGTTCTGCTAGTACCTTCCCAATGTCCTCCCAGTATTCTCCCAGTGTTATGCCAGAGTTCTCCCAGTGTCCTCCCGGTGCCCTCCCAGTGTTCCCTACCTCCATGCCAGTCAGCTCCCCACTCTCCATTTCAATGGGGTCCGCTTCTATAAAAGCACCAGGTATACAATCTGCACCGGGGGCCAGGAGGGGACCCAGGGGCCACTTCTTGGGTCGAGGCAGCGACTCTCTCTCCCCTCCCGTTTTCAGCAATCCTTTGGAAAACAGGAGCACCTGTTCCTTCTGTAGAAGTGAAAAGGCTCAGAATTAAATGGATACTGACTGGCAGGATAAGTTTCACATTGAACATATTCTGTGGTTTCCGAGAGGAGCACTTCAGCTGCAAGGGACAGAGCAAATCCCGTCTCACCTCAGCAGACAGAGGCACCTGGAGGCCAACAACATAACTGGCTGGGGCTGCGGGACTCCAGACGTCAGGGACGGCGTAGGCGGCCTCCACCAGCACCCGGAGCAGATTGGAGCTGGAAAGCTGGGCGTCAGAGAGCAGCGGCTCTGTGGCACAGATGGTCACATCCAGGGAGGGCTGGGTGCCAGGTGACAGGGAAAAACACGTCACACGAGCATTAAAGCGGCAGCCTGCCTCTCTCAGTCACACTCATTCATGCTCATAAATACACTCTGTCATCGTCAGTCTGTCACATGTGTGCATATACACACACAGCTCTCGCCATATTCACCTGTTTCTATCAAGCAGGCACATACAGACACACACGAATTTGCCTTGTCATTGGCTGCCTGTGTCACATGCAGAAAATGCAGCCATTAAAATGTGAAACCGCTACTGCTGGGGAAATGCAAAAATATGGATTACTGGAGGTAATTCTCACAAGGTCTTTTTAAAAATGCACAAAACAAGACATGTAGACGCAACTGAACACAACTGAAAATCATAATAGGTGTGTAAAAGAAGATCTGAATGTACATCGCTCCTTCATGCACATACGTGGCATTCAGACTTAATGAGATCAATTGTAGGGTTGTCCTACTTGCACCTTGCTGTTGTCTTCTAGAGAAGTTGACTCTGCAGGTGATCCTGGGGTGGGGTGCAGCACCACCGTGGAGGTGAAGGAGCGCTGACCTAGGAGATCCAGAGTCAGAGGAGAAATGTCATGGACAAGCAGTACTACTTTTGTATCCGGTTTTGCCAGTTGGTAGACAGAGGTGGAAATTTCAAGTCCAGAAAATAAAAATCTAGACCAAGATTTAATTTCAACCAACCAGTTGACTATAAAGAGTCACATTCACAGAGTACTGAACCGGCTGAAAATCTTGGTCTGGATTTGTACTCTCTGGACCTGAACTTTCCACCTCTGTTGGTAGATGATTCTGTTCCAGCCTCACCATGGAGGAGGGGCAGCAGATCCACCACACCTTGGCCCAGGACAGTGGTCTTCTCTTCCTTCTGCTTCTTTTGCTCCTTTGGAAGGATCTCAACAGCAGTCACTGGACAAAGGCGTCAAGACTTAAACATCATAACAACCTAAAATGTTGACATTGGACCAAGTTTTTTTTAATCACGATATATACTGGCATATTTCGTTACTTCCATTAAATTCCAATATGCAACATTTAATTTTTTTAAGACCCCTGAAAATATTGAATGTAATACTCACAGATGACAGGTTTGTGCGCAAGGTCATCCAGTGTATTGGTCTCACCAAAGCAGTCAAAACTACACGTGAAATTATATTCCAAGGTCAGGTCTGCAGATGCATTCAGTTTCTGGGATTCTCCGAGCATTATGCTATTGAACTCAGCACGAACAAAATTAAGAGCAGATTCTCCTTTGTTGACTCCCTGTAAGGTTTATGTAAATAAATGTTTATTTATTTAGTAAGTAATTTTTACAAAAAAATGAATTACAATTTTACTATACTGTTACATAGCCAAATGACATTTACGTGGATTGAAATATATGTCTCATTACAGTATGACATATCGTATAGGCCTATAATAAGTTTCATTTGGCAAAGAAGCCAATATTTTAGCTCACCGTGTTTTTGCCACGCAGTACAGTTATTTGTATGGGCACTGGCTTCTCCCCTGCCCCTTGATCCATCTTAGATTGTTATCTAATGTTATATTGATTTATTTAAGTGTCTTTTTATAGCTGAAGCGAACACGATTCAGCGCGTGAGCGTCAGAGCGTCCCTCTGTCGTCAAGGCAACACAGCTACTACATATTTCATAAAACATTTACTGCTATTATTAAATCTTTTTTGTACTGTCTATGCTCAGATTGATTAGAAGTAGTTAACTATGTAGGAAGTAAGTATATATTTTAAAATGTTTTATGTAGTCTAGCAAAAAAAATTAGCTTGCTGCGTGCTAGTTAGTTTAGAATTTCACCAGGGCCTGTCAGCTGCATATGACGATTAAAACAAAGATCAGTGTTCAAGTAAGTATAATTTTCACATTGTCATCCAGTGTATATTATTTTAAATACAGTGATTGTGTATTATTACTTCGGCGTCGGCCTTTACTTAATCATCCTGATGATGTTATTTTTTGTTTTGTTTTACAGGACCTTACACGTCCACTTCCGGGAGCTGTAGCGGGTGTTTAGAATGTCGCTTTTGCGGCATGTCAGCCCTCAAATTGAGCATGTTACGCTCACAGCGGTAAGCGAAACGTGTTATTAAATGCCTTATGTCCGCTGTTTAATTTGGTCTGAGTATGCAGCTTTTTATTGTGCTTGTTAGTTTTGTACTTGTAACTTTTACATTGCTATATACAGTGCAGTGGACCTGGCTACCGAGTATTGCAAGGAGGAGGAAGCCAAGATTAACGCGAGCATCCGGCGCTGTCGGGAGATACTGCGCTCTCTGTAAGTCATGGCTGTCCCTTCACATCTGTGACTGTCATGTAATGTGCTGCTTTTCATTTTTATAGCGCTCTTTTTCGAATCATTGGCAAAAGTCGTAGATCGCGGACTGTAGTACATTATTCAAGATCCTGCGTGCGGTCCTGTAGGAGAAGCCCTCAGAGGATTTCTGCCGAAGAAGACGCGCTGGCCGCAGGAGTAAAGGACGGTATGCAGCCGCTTAAAAGGCGATTGCTTCATCTAGATTAATATCTAAAATAGGACAGTGATGTATGTCCAACTTGTTGACTTCAGCTTCCGTTCTTTCCTTTCCTCTTGTTTGATTTACTTGCAGCTGTAGATGGCAGTGTTTTCAGCGAACGCATTACATGTGCGCTGCATAAGTGCTACAGTATTTCACAGGAATTATTCGCCGTTTATTTGTGTGTACTGTACTTTTTTCAGGCTTTACATACATTTGAAATGCAGGAAATGGAAAGGTTGTTAAGCTTTCAGAAAAATGCAGGAAAAAGAGACATATTTGACATTTGTACTTGTGTGTGGCTGTGCAGACCCCGCCGTGCCCCCGGAGGAACTGGAGGAGGTTCGGCTGCTGGAGGGGGCGCTGGCCAGAGCACTGCGCATCCGTGGCGCTTTGGGGGGCCCTAAGTGCACAGCAACTGCCGATCCAGAGGGCAGAGACGGGAATCAAACAACTAGCACTAACCACATGATTGGCTCACTGGCCCCTAAATCCACCTCCAAGCCCTTAGCCAATTACAGGGAAGCACAGAAGCCTCCAGTTTCCCGGCACAGAGGGGGGCACACGGGCGGCTGTGCCGCAGCAGGGGGGAGGGCTCCAGCCAGGCCTGGTCCCGCCGCCCAGACCCGAGTGAGAACGGCGCACAGCTTGAGAAAAGTCAAGCACCCCCCCACAGCATCCGGCTTGGGATGTCAGCGCCGTGCGGAGCCGGTCTCCCGGCCACCGGAAGAGAAGGGCACAGCTGTGACCTCCGGACAGCGCCGTGGCAGGGGCTGTGTGACTGAGAGAGAGCAGACGGGAGCAGGAGGCATGGCTGCAGGAGATGCTGACTCTCGGGCTGCTGACGATGGGTATGGTGCGCTGTTGTGGCATGTGGGCGAACAGTCGCATGGCTTTATGGTGTTTGAGATTACACAGCAGCCTGTGTGTTTTTGGCAGGGCGCCGTCCGAGTTCCTCTCTGCCTGGAGAACACAGAGCGCCAAACGGGACAGGTGAGCCCCTGCCAGTGTCACTGGTCAATGTGGCAAATGTTCTGATCAGTGAGCCAATCGGTCACAGTGTTTTGCCCTAGCATTTTTTTGTATAAAGAGCCATTGTATCTTTGTAGTAATTTCTGATTTGTTTACCTCTCAATTTTTCATGGTTTTTATGCCTGTAGGTAGCTATTTAGCTCTTGGTGTTAGACAAATAATTATAAAATAATTATCAAGCGCTGCGTAATTGCTCAGTAGTTAAGCGCTGTTGCTTTTCAACTCACTAGCTGATCTGGAGCCTGTATCATGAAGCCAGATTTCTTGCTTAGCCAGATAATCCGTTGGGATTTTAAGGTACCTCAGTTTAAATGGACTTTATGATGGATTAGCCCAGATTACCTTAAATCTGACAAGTTATCTGGCTAAGCAAGAAATCCTGCTCATGATCTGTATGTGTGAAGCTTGCATGTTGTCCTCAGGTTGAAGGGGTTTTCTCCAGATCCTCTGGTTTGATCCTGCAACCCAAAGATATGCAGTTCAGTGAACTGGTAGCTGTAAATTTCCCTCTGTCCGTCCGTCTGTCTGTCTGACTGACTGAGCGACTGAGCCTTGCTATGGACTGACATCCATCCAGGCTGTGTTACCACCTTGTGTCCTGTGCTGCCTGAGAGAAGGTCCACTCTCTCCACCTCCTTACCCAGGATTAATGATTAGAAGATGCACGAATGGATGAATATCAGAGGTCCACACACTCATATTTAAATGACAGGCATTTCTACACCTTTAAACAGATCTTTAACAAACAGTGTTTAACTGTAAAACAAATGGGTCATTTCTGAGGATATAGAAGTAATATTGAATTGAACTCTGAATGCTTTGGTTGCATACTGGATGAGGAAAAAATCTCTTCAGATAGCTTTCCAAACTTGCCACTCCTGGATTTTGCGGTATCATCTCAGTCAGTTTTCAAACTCCATCATTTTGCAAGTGGAGCTCTTCTGGATGGCTTTCTTCAGGTCGGTGCACAGGAGATCTGTACGACTGCGGTCCAGAATCAGTCAGCCATTCCAGAACGAAAGTCTTCCTTTTTAATCAGTTCCTCGGTTGAATTATCCATAAACAATTATTTTGCTGAAAACTGAAATTCTTCTTTAATTTCTGCCGTCTGGCTGTGGAAAGCAGCTTTTGTACCAGTATATCTCAATATTTGTTAATTTTCCCCTCTATCCTGACCGAAGCCCCTGCCCCAGCAGAAGACGAATGTCCACATAGCATGAGGCTGCCAGCGTCGTGACTGGCAGTGAGTGCTGTTTTTTTGGGTGATGAGTCGCGTTGGCCTTGCACCAAACTCATTTTTTAGAATCAAGGCCAAAACACTGTACTTCAGACTCATCAGACCAACGTATTTTCCAAGATATTTTCCAAGATGGTTTTGAGATATTGGCTGTAAAATTTATATTTTTTATATGGCCTGGGCTGTAGTCTTTTGCACCAAATGCCTTGAGTCCCTACCCCACAGCCCAGTGTTGTGGAGGATACACAAACTGGTTATATAACTGAGGGGGGGCAGTCTCTGCTTTTTTTTTTTGTGGCCTGCCGCCTTATTTTTGCAGTACCCCAGAGGAGACACATTTCTTAATGACTTTCACATTTTGCAGTATTTGTGATGCCTTTTTGGAAATTCCTCAATATGCTTCCCCTGACCTGTACAGCGACGTTTCGGTCAGCGGGCGGCCTGCACGTACGACGGCGGTCCTATAAGATTATAACGCATCTGAAAAACTCCTAGCGCCTAGTGACGTCGTAGTGCAACGTGTTACCCGCATGTTTGTGGTGATGCTGGTGTAAACGAACCGTCGTATAAAAGTATAGCACATACAGTTATGTACAGTGCATAACTGTTTATCATTATATTAATTTTAAGGTTTATGCATTTGGTATATTGTTATTTTAAAGCATACTCTTTCTATGTTTAAGAAAAAGTTTGTTGTGACACACTACCGAGTTATTGTTTAAGTACAGTCGATGATGCTCACGCAGCAACCAAATCGCCTAGCAACACATTTCTCAGACCGTATCCCTGTCATTAAGTGATGCATGACTGTACCTTTAAATAGAAAAATCACATAGATTTTTATCTGTCTGCTCCTTGTGGACCGTGTTTACCTCTGTGCTATGCAGCAAAGGGTTCTGAATCAGCTGATTATGTATATGGATAATAAGACTCACTTTACTTGCTGTCTTTGAAAGGCAAATTATCTTTATTAACTATCGAATCTGTACACGATTGGAAGGTTGCGTCCCCAAACATTTTTACACATTTTCCATCCCTGGTATAAAGGTTTGTAATTAAGGTGAGTTTCCCATAAAATTATCCATTTTCCATACCCGCTTGTTCTATGCAAGGTCACAGGGATCTGGAGCCTGTCTGGGAAGCTGCAAGGCAGAGCGTAACCCAGGACAGGGCACACATACCTGAGGGCAATTTTAGCATAGCGCTTCACTTTGCATGTCTTTGCACCAAGGAGGTGGGGGGGGGAGGGGCGCAGTACCCTGAGGAAACACCACGGTGACATGGGGAGAATATGTGAACTGCACACACATGAAGTTGGGGTAGAGACTTGAACCTGGGTCCCCGAGGCAATAATGCGGTTTGTCTTTCACTTAAATATTTATGCTTAGATCTTATTAAAGCTGGAAAGACGCCTAGTAGTTTTGATGTCAACCTTAACATCAACAAAAGCTGAAATTTCAGTATAAGGATGTCGACCCAAATTAAATAAATACAGCGGGATGTGTTTTACGGTTATTACAGTAACATTCATTGCCTTCCTAGTTTATGGCCATAGAAACTGCGTGTTTGGAAACACTGATGTGTTTCACAACACTGTGTTCATTTTTGAAGGTTGTGGGACAAGATTTTGACCAGAATATCTCACCCTTTGACTGAGAGAACCGAATTTATAGAAAGACTGTGGGGGACGGTAAGCCGCCTCCCCTCCTCCCAGCCGCCTCCCCTCCTCCCAGCCGCCTGACCTCCTCCCAGCCGCCTCCCCTCCTCCCAGCCGCCTGACCTCCTCCCAGCCGCCTCCCCTCCTCCCAGCCTCCTCCCAGCCGCCTCCCCTCCTCCCAGCCTCCTCCCAGCCGCCTGACC
>JAOYFF010000046.1:10836950-10853648 GCA_025773925.1 Cryptomyrus ogoouensis | reverse complement strand
GTGGGGCCGGGCGGGGGAGGGGACGCAGGAGGGGGGGAGGGGGGGGGGGGGGGGGGGGGGGGGGAGGGGGGGGGGGGGGGGGGGGGGCGCGGGGGGGGGGGGGGGGGGGGGGGGGGGAGTCCCAGTGAACTCTCACGCAGTCTGCGGTCGGCTGGCTGGCTTCACGTTTCAAAACAACGTCCCCGGCATGAGGCGAGTGCGCGTACACATGCACACAGGCACGCACGCACTGCCTGCTCAACGCGGAACGCCACCGATGTCGCTGGCACCGCCAACAGCCGCCGTCAGTGCTCGCATTCCTGGGACAGGTGGACGCTGCTCATTATTGGAGATGGGGGCCGGGGGACTGTAACCCGAAACCTGGATGGGAGAGAGGCTTCCCCCACCCCCTCCTCCAGCGCCCGTCTGTGCATTACGGCCAGTCTGGTGGCTCCCAGGCTCTGGGCACCAGACAGACCTCAGAGATGCTGTCCGGCTCTGCTCCCACGGTGCCTGTCACGCTTTCTCTCTTGGCATCGCTGCACCGGCAAGGGAGACCCGTCCTCCTCCCCGGGCTGTGCCTGGCGCTCATGTGGGCGCGCGCCTCTGTTAGGCCACCCAGCGTCAGAGATGCGGTTGATGGGAATTTGTGTGTCGGTCGTGGATGGATTGTTCCACGCCTGAGATCTGGGATTCTACAAACCTGCGAGGCGGCAGCTCAGTGTCCCGGCGCCGCTGCTCCACGCTGATGCTCACGTGCCGCGCAGCGCAGGCCAAGATGCTCTCCACCTGCGAGAAACGCTCCGAGGGACAGCCTGGCGTGTGCACGGCACACCGTGCTCGTTTCCCGCTGTTCTCGTGCACCCTCCCAGCTGCTCATGTTTTGCCAAAATTTCTATTTCCCATGAAATTTAGGACGGACTCTAACTTGGGACAGTAAGCCCTTCACTCGCCGTGTTTAACTGTGCCCCCAGCCACAACCAGGTTTGTTATCATCAGTTATTTCCTTCTCTCCGATTCCCGTCCGCTGACCGATGTATCTGCAAGCCCGCGTCAGCATCACCCCTCGTCTGTGTACAGTATTTACTCCGCAGCTCATGATTCCTACAGGCAGCAGGAAATTCAGGAAAATGGCAAGAAAACTGTGATGTAATCTGGAATACTGTAATTCCGCTGTATTTCATATTGCTTTAGTAAATATATAATATATAAACAGTGGGTAATATCAGCATTCCGTGTACAACCGCTTTTTTCCCGTTCTTAAAGTCAGCTATAGAAGAACTGGATCTACACCGTTTGATTTACTGCATTGCAAGGAATAATTTAGTCCAACACTGTGAGGCCCGATGTCTTCTGCTTGGTAACTGGGCAGAACGTCAGACACGTGTGGGTACACAGCCGCTCAACATGCGTATTATGACGGCTCAAGAGGGAAAACAGCATTTCTTATCACAAACACAAATCTAGTAATGTGACGTGGAGCACTCACCTTAAGTTTACTAAAGTACATTGTGAGGACAGACTACTCGTAACTTGATATTATCTTATTAAAAGTTAGGTGCCTTTCTGATGTCATACAAACCAAACCACTGTAAACACAACTAACGCTGGGATCTACGGTTTCTCCTTGTCAACCTAACAGATTCCTGCATCGCATTAGACACTGGACATATCACGACGCTTTGCCTCAACTCTCCAAAGACAACAGAATGTTACAGCATAGCATATGGAGGAATTTCCAGCATTTACAAATGTTTACTTGACGGTAGATAGGTACAGATGTGCCTTTTTTCTGCCTTCTCGTCGCTGCCCAGAACCTTAAATGGTGACACGGGACTCCTGATGCATTGTGCCCGAAGCAGCGGGGAGGGCAGCGCGTAGTCTTGTACTTTCATTGAGAAAACCTGGAATATGGCCGCCGCTACACAACTTACGCATGCATGTGCGCTCATGTAACACGCATCGCTTATACAGCTTGCTGTACCTGTATTCGTTTGGATTTCGACTTAATGAAACATGAATTGGCGATGTGCAGAATACATATCCTGATTAAAAAAAAGAGGGAATAAGAGAGGGTACCTATTTCCCCTGGCACCGCGTTTTATACGAAGACTCCTTATTGTACCTGGTGACAAATATATGCGCCTCCGTCTGTAACTTATATGCTGCTGTATATAAAACAGTATTTATATATTTATACTTACATCTGACGTATTTTCAAAACTGTATTAAACTTAAGATTAATACGAGCAAACCTATGTGTGCCTTTCTTTGTTTAAGACTGAAAATCAAGCGGGCGAGAACATGGAAAATGAGTAACAATGTGATCATCCCAACACCCCCACGCCGCCACAAATACAGTTTTCACATGGTATGTTTATCACCGGGAAATGAACTAAAATATCAGACAGAATAAGGAGATTCGAGCTTTGAATTGATGGTAATTCCGACGCACGCATCTACTCCCTTTATTTTCTGACGCATTCGGCTGTCCGACCGCATCTGAGTAACAGGCGCACCGCCGCCAGTGTGTCGCTGATATTGTTTCACTTATGCGGTTTAAGGCTGTTACTGGCTTCCGCTACCAAAGTTACGGTCATCTGGTACTTCGCTTTGTATGCCATAATGACGAATACAACAATGGCACATAATGGACTGGGGATCCGGCTGGGGAATATCTTTAATTCAAAGGGTCATTCAGATGGCCCAGGAATTGTTTCCTTACGTTACCTTCGGTTACGTTAATTAACTCGTAATAATCACATTTTTAATCGCGTTAACACGCAAACGTTTATTAGCTTTGCTTCCCGGTAATCTGTCTCCGGGCTAGTTTATGCAGGAAGTAGCCAGAACAGTAGTGAAACCCGCCGGGGATTTCACATACAGCCATTATCGTTCTATCCTTTTGTTTTGAAACCAGTTTTGGAAAATATTACCAACATTAGTAGATCAAAACAATTAAAACTGTTGCAGTTTTTATACTGATCATTCGTACCGTTATTTATTCTTACAAGCCAAATTAATCTGGAATGATACGAAGCGCAGGTTATTTTTCCTTAGTTTTAACGATTTAATTTCGAATATGCATTTACATCTAAAATATTCTGGACGAATTTCGTAATACTTTTAGCATGAAACAGTGCAAATTGGTGAGGTTTTGAAGCAGGCTGTCTAAGGGCTGTCAACGTTTGTCAGTTGGCTGGAGTGAGATTTTCAATTCGAGACACACTGCACTCACATGTATGTAACAGTTTTATTACCTTGCAAACAGTCTGTAGGGTTTGCAAACTGCCCCAACGCCTTTGATTGTGCTAGTTTTAGGTTTATAACGGAAAAGTATAGGTTTGCCTTGTGATTTCTTGTGTGAGCGTGAGAGTCTGAAAGCCTGAGTGTCACGCCAGATGCAGGAGAGTTGGCAGCCCTGCCGCGGACAGTTCTAGGGAAAAGCTTAGTGTTGGGGGCGCTGTGTAAGGCGTCATCAGGGTGCAGGGGTCAATGCAGATTGCCAAAGTACACTCCGGAGCCCATCCGGTACCTCCACCCAGAGACTTGGATAAAGAGCCAGATGTTTAATTCTCCTTTGTTAACCATTCATTAGTTATGTAAGCCCTCTAGGTCTTGACGACACAATTACACGTGAGATGTACGCTGCACGGTCAGGGAACAAGCTGTTGCATATATCGCATTAAGAATCTGTAACGGTCATTTGTCTTAGTTCTTATTCATTATATGCATGGATATCCTGAATGAGAGGCAGGAGAAATCACTTATTTGGCAGGAGTCCTGTTGTGGGAACAAGCCGTGCAATTACACATCCTTTCAGGCTTGTTTTGATGGTGATGTAAATGTGGTTTGCAGGTACATCTCTTGATTGTTAGCGTGACACAGCGTGTATAACAAAAAACTAATGACATTTAGTAGTAAATGATCAAAAACACCTTTGTTTTGTATGGTCATGTTTAAACACTGAGTCACTGAGGGCATCCTTCTTGATAGGCTGAGTTAGTGACCATCATTGGTTGTGTTTACTCATCTGTTTTTCATTCTGTTGTCCTTACACAGTGTATAAGTGAATTCCGCTTCAGAGTGATCCTGGACGAGACTTCCTTTAGGTCTCAAGGCACAAAGGTCCGTTTTGCATGGTGCCTGTTTTTTAGTTTCAAAGTCGTGTTTTGTGCCTGTTTACTCTCTGTATCCCCCCTCCGTGTCGGGCTAGAACCCTGCACCCAAAACGTCACATCTTTCGTGCCCGAAGCTCTGACACTGGATCCACTCGTCATCACATAGTTCCTGAGAACAGATAACATGAACTTTGCCACCGTATGAATAATACATCCAAATGACTTTGGCCGAAAATGGCTAAAGACCATAGGGGAAGCATGAACGTAGGCATAAGCACCAACATGGCACGCAATGCAAGATACAAAAATAAAAGGATTTTACGATAAAATCCTAAAGAATACTGTAATAGCAGCGGTGGCAAACAGTAGCATCTAACAACAGTAGTACAATATAGGAAAATCAGAAGGATTAGATTAGATTAGATTAGATTTATTAAGCCTTGTGCATAAAGCAGCACATACATAGAAGACAGACGAACACACATGTAGTGTAAAACAGGCAAGCTGCAAAGACAGTTCACACAGTGCGGACCAATTATAAAGTACACAGTGCACAAATCGAATCCTGAAAAACAACATCAATTAAAGGAAGACATGCTTATAATCATTTTGACTGACAGTAGTACAAATGAGTTTTCTTGCCTTCATTATAGAACAGTATTTAGCGAGAATGGCTCTTTTTCCTCGCCTGCCTCTGCGTGTCGTGTTAAACTGCTCCTCTCTGTATGTGTCTGAACTGCCCATTGATTAAACATTCGGCCAGGCCCCAGTCCCTTGCCTCATAACAATGTACCCCCCGGGCAAAAAAAGAAGACAGATTTAAATCGTCAAATGCTGCTTAGTATCCGTGCAATGTTCCTTCCTCTCCTTTCCCCAATTCATCGTGCTTGCTGGGGACTCGTCTCGTTGAAGCCAGCAATTCAGGTCTAGCAGCAAAAATAGCACAATGCTCCTATTTAAACCCCCATTCACATCTCCAAATGGGTAACTAATGAAAATTGTGGAAAACACACAGTTGTGCATGGTGGTTTTGCGGCACTCCGGGTCCTTCTGGGTAATGTACTTGCACCCTCTGCTGCTGTCAGCGCTGAAAGAGCCCACCTATGGCATGACGGGAATCCTTCAGAGCTTTTAACATTTATTTTTCACAAAAAAAAGGCTTGATCCACCACTGGCAGGCCTGTCTGATTTCTCTGTAAATAGCAACGGCTAGTGTTCACTAAATCAACTGAGAAAAATACTTAAGATACCCCAAAGAAACAACAGGAAGCTGCAAAGCCAGCAATCGCTTGCTCAGCGTGCCCGACCCCCACTCATTTAGGGTCTGCTGGCCCCCCATTCTTCTCATTTGTGGGCTTTTAAAGCATTTTTCTCTCATGGCTGGATGATTTTTATGGATGCTGTTCAATTTAGCTTTATAGTCTTGTGCCATAAAAAAAACGTCCTTTAGGTTTCTTCCCACATCCTTTAACGTTATGTGTGTACATAGGATAGTATTATTGATTTTTGAGACTCTACTGTCCTGCTTCTTAGCATAATTAGGCTTAATGAAGGCCCGGTGGGCTACTGTCATCCACCAAACATGGCCTGAGTCACCGGCCAAGGCACGGTGTCACACTGTGTCACTACCGTTACAGTGTCCGTGTTCTGACATGGGGGGAGGGGGGGGCTGTCATCCGTGTCCTTTAAATTAACGTGGCGGGGTCCTGGGGGTGGAGAATATCGAAAAAGCCGTACCGCAGCTGAGGACGGTGACAGTGGGGATGGATTCTAGCTAGGATGAGATGAGATAAGATAGCACCATATTGATCCCCTTCAGTGGGGGGGGGGGGGATATTCTTAATCTAGTGGCAAGGAAACACAGAAAAGTTGAAAATAAAATGAGATACAACAAATATGTCGCATACAGAATCTGCAGAATTTACAGAGAATACAGCAAAGTCAAAATAAATTCATATAAATGTACAGATGTATACAAAGATATTATAAATCCAAAAAGGGAACACAGTGCAGAATGTTGGCGATGTACTTAGCCGTATGATACAGGCTAGCAGTATGTTGTCAGGAGACAGCAGTAATGTAAACAGCACCTGGGGGTGGCTACGAGATTACAGGACTGGAGGTGGGCATGAGGGCCTGCGTCTGGGGGAGGTGGGATCTCCTTTGGACTGCGGTAACCTAACTGCAAACAATGTAAAGAGCACAAAATTCAGTTCAAACTGTGAATATAAATATTGTTCTGGACGGGAAATACAGGATTGTGATTTCAGTGGTTCTTGAACCCATTGTCTGAATCATGTCAGGAATACGCCCAAATATCTTTTCTTGTTCATTACATGGATAGCAGACACCCCCAGGCCCCCAGTTGGTGGCGTCATGAAACCTGCAGTGCGTCAGATACTCCAGGCCACTGCATAGTTCCAGCAGCCTGCGTCTGTAAGCACCCTAATGTGTTGCATTTGACTTCTCAAGTATCTGCCTATATAAACATTCGCCCTCGCGGTGGGCGGAGCTTCGGGGTGCAGTCACCCAGGCACTGGATTTCTCATGAAGTTTTCCTTCTGTGGCGGTGGCTCAAATCCAGCAAGTGTATGTGAGCTTTGCATGTGGGATCATCTATGACTACATTTGCTTTAACGTTTGTTTGATCTCAGTGGAGTCATCCCCTGTCGTCCTGGGTCTCTGAATGTTCGGAGTGCGACCCGCTTCGATGAGCTGCCCAATCCTTGCTTACTCCTCTCCATAGCGCTGACTGCAGCGCCTCCCGGCCTGTGAGAAACATAAAATGCTAATCATGTCCAGCTGTCAGTTTCCCTGAAAGCAAAATGTCACCATCATCTGCTAAGTCTTAGACCAATGGAAAGGTTTTCTTTTCTCGCATGAAAAAACATGCAAATGTTGGAGTATTCTGACAAAGCTCATCTGACGTGTCTCACAACCAGCGAGGAGGTTTATCTGTGTCTATTATTGTGGAAGAGAGGCTGAATCTAGCAAAGGGCTACGTTTCTGCTGCCTCTTTGAAGATGGAAGAAAGAAATTCCGGCTGAACGTTGTTGTGTTTTTCAGGCCGTGGAACAGCTCATCAGTGCTCAGAGAAACAATCGGGCCTGATTCAGGCTATAGTTCTGCTCCACATGATTCTGACTTTGGCCTTTATCACCAGAACCACCAAAATGAAATGAAACATTGGCTCTATAGGCGAGACATGCCACACTCAAATGAATCTCCAGAAGATTTTTTGATGCTGGGACAGTGGCCCCACCTCCATTCTGTGTGCAAATGAGATAAAGTAATATAAGATGAGATGATCTTTATTGTCCCGGCACAAGAAACAGTGAAATGTCACTTAGCAGCGCAGTCAGCCCTCCAGGACCCCATACAGATACCAGAGTCTGCGGATATTTATATAAAATGCTGTAGTATTTGCATATAACAGATGCACATCCTCCCATGGACTTTAAATCATCTCTAGATTTCTTATAACACTTAATACAACATAAATGATACAATATCATTGTACTGTATTGTTTAGGAAATACTGACATGAAAAATGTTTGTCTATGTTGTTTATGTACAGAAAATGTAGACATAAAGCAAATATAAATTCACACAAACACACACACACACACACACACACACACACACACACAGAGTATCTGTAGTCCAAAACAATGCAGTTATGCCATCTGGTGTTTCTAAATGGCCCGTTGTGTGCCCTGTGATGGCCTGGCATGCTGTCCAAGGTGGGCCTCAACCTTCTATTGCATGTGCTTCAGGCCCTCAATGATCCTGATGAAATTAAGCTGTTTGAAGTTGGATGGATGGAAGATTTTGAAACTGGTCTGTCTGGAAATGATTAAAATACTATTTTCTATGTCTTTTAGGTGCCACAGAATCACAGTTAGTGCAATATTGTCAAAATGGAGATAACCTGGAACAATAAGAAAATCCACTCAGTAACAGATGTCCTCCTAGAAGCATGTCCCGCCCACCAAACACATACAGACCAAATTCAACAAATCATTAGTGATTTAATAGAATTATTCCAAGTCCTAACACAATTTGAACACTGGTGCCCACCCAACATACCCAAATGTACACCTCAGGATGGCACCCTAGTGATGACACTGTAACCCGTCAACGTTTCCTCAGGAGAAATGTGCTGAAGGAAGGCTTGCTTTGCTAGGAGAGGACTGGGGTCATTGTGAATGACACTACAGTCAGAAAGGTATGTTAGACATGTGGTGAAGATGCTAAGCAGGAGATCTGCAAATCATTATGAATATAAATGCTTGTGCTAACTTTACCAAACACGCATTGCATTCTTCTTCAGTTTCCAAACTGTGTTACATGGGCAAATAAGTAAAAGGTGGAATAATTTGCCCAACATTGGATCTGGTCATGTTTGGTAAAAACCAAACCGTGTGTTCCACGATAAGAGTGTCAGGACATGGATGAATTGCCATGAATCCTAGCTAAACACAGAATCCTGCAGGATGGTATCAGGTCAGCCCTTTTTGAGATGGAGCTCAAACAGGAAGGTCTCACTTGTAATCTAACAATGTTGAAGCAGGTTGACACAAAGATTTTGAAAACTTTGAAGCGTACCTCAAAGTTTCTCCATGGCATTGAGCGTCTGATCCACTGCTACAGGAAGCATTTGTATGGAATAAAACTTATTGTTGCACCTTCTTTACTGATTAAATTATAAAAATGGCAAGTCGCACAATTTGTTCAAGCAAGTTCTCTTTTAATAATAATAATATTCGGGTAATATTCAACTTTCGGACACCCCATGAAATTTATTTCTAGCTATGGCCAGAAATTAGAAAGATTCAATCTCAAAGGTCAGGGGCGTTTTTAGCAGAAATACTTTCAAATACCAGAAAAAAATGCATTATGCTGTTTGATTATGTTAAAAATATAAAAATTACAAAATAAGGTTCAAATGTAAAACTATCGGTAACTAGGAAAATGTACAGGCGTGCAATTTATACTTATAAAGCAATTTATTAAGGAAAACATTTACTCATTCTAAAACAAATGTTTTATCGCTAGCTGTTCTGTTTGCATTTCCCAACGCAGAATACAAGAATGCAAGTCTCATTGGCTCTTTAAAAATGATACATTTAAAAGCACGGCTTACTATGTATGGCTCATTTCAACTAGCTCAGCAGGAAGTTGTCGTTCTTCCATCCGTATTGGCCAATCACAGCCTAAATAGTGAGAGCGCGTAATTCGAAAATCGTATCATTGCATCCAATAAGGAGTCATGCGTGCCAATATTAAAATTTAAGCCAATAAAAACATAGAAATGCTCTCGTCAACGAATCATAGGATAACTCCGAGCTAGGTGGGCGGGTCTCTCCACCGACCAATGGCTTGCTAAAGTTGATGTTTAAACTTGCGCGCGGGCGGTGCTTCTTCAATTTGGGGGAGGATCCTAAAGTAGTTTCACACATGAATTTGAAAAAGTTTCGCAAGGGTCCGGAGGCTGGAGCCGGTGTCTTGAGTTGGTACTCGTAGTAGCTGCTTAGCTACGTAAATTACAGATTATTTTCATAGATCTTTTTTGGTCTCCAGGAGGTCATTTGCTTAGTGGTTCCCCCAAATTCGCATGATTAAACGTCATCAGTATTTTTTTATTTAGCATTAGCAAGTTGCTCAGCTGCAGCGTTTAATATAAGCGACTAACTGGCTAACTCCTGCAATGAAAGCTGGCGGTAAGATTTTGTGTGCTTATTTACAGTTGTTAATCTGCCTTAGATCAGACAGTTGTATTTAGTGTAATATTTTAGGTAACATTGTATAAGATACTTGGGTTTTTATCTTGGGTGGAGGTTATTATGATGGTTAACCACTGTACTAGCTCAGGATAGACATTTTTCTTGTTAAAATAATAATTAATCTAGCACCGCAAGGTAATTTATAAGGTCATAACTAGCTAGTCACCGCAAAAATTCAGTGTGCTCTTATTGCCAGGCACTTACTATGATGTACATCGACCATGGAGGGAAAATTGGGCGCCCATCCCAGTCAGGAACGGTGTACCTTATGTCAAAATATATTATAGTCAAATTCTGCGGTAATTTATCCGAAGTGAGATTTTTATGAATGATGCACAATACATGTAAATCATTATCAAAAGGTATTGATTCTGCCCGTTGTGTAGTTTATTTTAGACTACAGAGTGTCCTGGTTCGTCCTTGTAGTTCATATAACAGACACATTTCGGGGGGCCGTTTCTGTAAATGCGGTTGGTCCTAAACGATCAGGTAGAGCCGCATTCCTGTGTTTCTTTTACGTCGTGTTTTGATAAACGTGGCTAGATTGTAACGTATCTTGAATCTATATATACTCAGATTTTCGATGTAAAATGAAACAATTTTAATCAACAATTTTGTTCTTTCACCCGCTTTCCCAAATGTAATTAACCATATGGGATCCATTACCGACTAACAGTGTTACTGACGTGCGACGTGTGTCTCTCCTGTTCAGTGCTTCATTGCCGTTGCTCAAAATGCTTCTCTGTGCCCGTGAAGAAGAGGGTGAGGAAGCGCCCATCTGCCCTGACGCTGCTCTCCCTACCCGAGGAGGTCCTGCTCTGTGTGCTGCAGTGCCTGTCAGCCCAGGACCTGCTGGCTGTCAGAGCAGTGAGTGGCACACACTCCCGCATGCACGTGCACACACACACACCCACATGCACGCGCACATGCGCACACACTCTCGTGGAGGACGCGAGGTCTCCCCATATCTGTCCTAGTGAAAAGCCTCTAATTGCATTACACTTGTGTGCCAAAACAGGGCCCTTCTTTGAGTTGCACATCCATCCTCTGGGTCATGGGCTCCCAAATCTTTCAGACTATAACCCCCAAAATGACAGCGCCAGAGACTCATGAACCCCCATTTCGCCAACGTTTAGGGGTCCCTGTTTCTTCAACCGGGGCCAGTCTGTTGTGGTACATTTATCACAATTGACTCTGGTTACAGTTGCAATGGAGTACCCCCCCCCCCCCCTTACCTTTTTAAAAATGTTAGAAAACATGCTCTTCAAATCGTCTTGCCACCCCCACTTTGGGAGGTGCTGCTCTAAATGGTTGGGGGCTGCCTGCTGCAGGAGATGTGCCTTTTCACTCGCCCCTAGCCCTACGAGGAATGTTGGGGACTGAATTTGGAGTTAATGCTCGACGGCCTTTTCGACTGACTGCTGATGTGTTCGCAGGTGCATTCGCGGCTGCGTGACCTCGTCGACGGTAACTCCCGGCTCTGGGCGCGAGTCAGCTTTGCCAACAGCTGGCCTTCCGCGGACACTGTCTGGCTTTTTGAGAGGTGCGTGATCCCTCTGCCTGTCCGCGCCTCCTCTGTCGGTTACGTGTTTGGACATTCGGCTGCTTTTCCATTCATGCCTCGATGGGGAGACCTTTCATGTTTCATGTTTCCTCTTGTTTCAGAGCGGCGGATAAGGGGAATTTTGAAGCGGCGGTGAAACTCGGAATAGCCTACTTGTACAACGAAGGCCGTATGTTTTTGTGTTTTTCTAAATACAGTGCTGTGCTGAAGGCTTAGACAGTCAAAGAAAATGCTTCTGTCTTGAGAAGGTTATTTATCTGTGTAGTAAGGTTATATCTGCTCTGGGAAAAAAAAACAATTTAACATAAGGCATTAACATTAACCTACTGGCGTTTATGTTCTTCAAAAAGTTACTGATATCTTGGATGGCTAGATGAAACCTACCCATTACATGTATTTGTTTCAAGCTTAATTAACCAATTAATTGGTCAATTATTGATTGATTATTGATTATCCAAACAAATACTGTGTTGTAAATAGTGGGAGAGGTTTTGAAAAGGTTAAGTTGATACTTAACAGGTAACATAGTATTACACAAAAGACGGAGATCATCCAAGTCCCATTTTCTTTGGCTGCCTGCACTTACTGTGGTTCATTGACTGTAGATCCAAGTGTCTTTTTTTTCTTCTGTTTAATACGAATCATTTTCAAACCCTTTCAGCTTCGCTGTCTGACGAGGGGCGGGCCGAGATCTGTGGCCGCAAAGCGTCCCACTTTTTCAGCCTGGCTGAGAGTCTTCGCGCCCCGACGGCCGATCCCTTCGTCTGGGTCTTCATCCGACCGCCGTGGTCCCCCTCCGGAAGCTGCTGCAAGGCCGTGGTGTTCGACCACCTGAAAGCAGAGTGCTCTTCGCAGCCTGTAAGCATCCGCTTCTGGGAACGCCCCTCTTCCAGCGGGCTCACCCCTGTCCCAGACGTGTGACTCTTCATTTAGCTGCTCGCATAAACCCGTCTCATGGTGATGAGTTAATTTAAGGTCACAGCTGGCTGAGTGCGGCACCCCTGTGTTCCAGCTGCCCCCCGCCCCAACTAATAAAAACGTCCTGATTGAATCAGCATTGGTCTCTCTCACCTCGTCGTCCCAGAACGTTAGTTTGGTTGCCAGGCGAGGTCATTTTAGAGTTCTGCAAAAAAAACACTCTGCTAAGTTCTTCAAAGCCCCCTAACTCAGATCCTATCCTACTTATGTTGGTTTATTAAAATGGGGGGGGGGGGGGTTTCGCTTCACCTGTTCATTATAGTGGAATCTCACATGGTTGTATGTTTCGTTTGTTTCTGCTGCTACACCATAGAGACTTATAGCTTATTGATTCTGCCTGGAAGGTTCCGAGTCCCTCTCCGTTTGCCTTGGAAGTCGGCAATAAGGGCCGTTGGCTTTCGCATTTTTGCTTGGTCTGTGTGCTCTGCTGTTTCCTGTCTTGTTTTAATGGATTCTTGTTTTTTCACTCTGCAGGAGAAAAGAGGCTCTTTGCTGCATTGTCTGGCACGGGTTCTACAGTTTTTTGATGTGAGTTTGTACAGATGAGAGACGGGGAGGGGGCTTTAATGGTGGGTCATTATTGTTAAATGCTGACTGGTGATTATTTTTGGTATACAATTATCTAAAGGTTTTAATTGGATGAATTGGTCGTATCATTTAATAAGTGTGGCTGGGGGGGGGGGCATGATGGAGCTGTGTGTGTGTTTAGCCTAACGCCCCTCTCCTGCACGTGACAGGAAGAGGAGAAGCTTGTGGAGGCCCTGGACATGCTGGAGGAGTCGTCCCGACACGGCTGCTTGCAGAGCTCCTACCTGCTGTGGGAGCACCAGCGCAGGGCGGCGGTAAGACACGAAGGGGACACTTCAGGTCCCGGGAGGATCCGTTTCAGGTCCCGGAAGGCTCTAAACCCCAAACTGATTAAAAACAAAAAAAAAAAGTTCTAAAATGATGAATCGTTTTTCAGATGCTGTCACTGGCTGTGTGCATGTGTGCGCGCGTGTGTGTGAGCGCGCGGAATCTGGCATGTCTGTCTTCGTGGCTGACGTGGTGCCTGCTTGTCACCGCAGATGGCAGACCCTGGCAGGTACCTCCAGTGTCTGCGTACGCTGAGGGACTACGCGGCCAAAGGCTGCTGGGAGGCACAGGTAAGCGGGACGTGGCCCATCTTGCGGCCTCCGTGTGATATTTTAAGCCTTCTGCAGCTATAACGCAGACTGCGTTCCTTCCTCCGCTAATGCGATCGCAGCGGCATGTTTGCGTCAGGTGCTGGGTAACGGGCCTCTTTCCTTTCTCGTTAACTGGCCGACTCGCTTGTCAGTGTGCCCACGTGGGGGAGGAGCGAGGTGCCGCTGCGCTGCATCCATAACGGCTCACGCTTCCTGTCTGAGACCCCTCACTACCTGGCGTGGCGGTCGCATGAACGGCAGATCTGTGAACCCGTTCAGATAGAAGAGCTCCGCTGCTCTAACAGGCTAGACAGGACGAGGAAACCCCATCTGCGGGGAGCAGCAAAAGAACACGGACCGGTTTCACTCCGGCGATCGATGGGTGGATGAAGCGCTCAGGATGATGTGTGCTGCTGTCAGATACCGTCATGCTCAGCGGGGTCTTGCTCGGTCCTCATTGCCCTGAGTAGACAGCTTTTTAATCCAGCTGCCCCTGATATTTTCCCCCTTGGTGTCACTCCTGCAGTTCAGTCACAGAGAGTAATGGTTCTTTCTGCCCTGCATTCAAACAGCATATTGCGGGATTTCCCAGTTCCGGTGCTGGAGGACCAGTTTACGACACAGTTTGCTGATTGCCCTGCTCAGACATGCCTGCTGAACCAGGAATCTTGTTTAATTTTCCTGCTGAACCAGGAATTACTGTGTAATTAGCTGATGATGAGTTTGAAAACTCTGCAAACTGCAGAATTCTGGCCGTCCAGGACCGGAATTGAGGAACCCCGGCAAACTGAATATGAAATAATGACAGATGTTTCCCACGCCAGTACTTGCACTGCATAGTAGCGGGAGGTTTGTACACATCAGGTGGGGAAAGCTGACCAATCGCGGTTGGCCTCAGCACCCCTTCCTCTGTCGCCCCCTACCAGCTGTCCCTGGCCAAAGCATGCAGTTCTGCAAACCCTCTAGGCCTAGACCCGCAGGCCTGCGCTGACCAGGTTGCCCAGCTCTTCCAGTCCCAGTCTGCCCAGCGTCGCCGACCCGAGGACCTACTTCGTCACGGGATCAAAGATACTATGAGGTAAGCGGGTGGAGCGTGCCGGAGTGACACACCCCTGGTGGCCTGAAGGTGCACCTGCTGGTGACCCATGTGTACTCGTTCTCTCCAGCTCGTGTTGGTGATGCTTCAGGGAAATGGTGCTTCCTCCCCGCCTGTCAGTCACCTTAGTTGGGGTGTCGATACCTTCCTCGTATCCCGTGCCTGCTCAGTCATGTCATGAATAGCTTTTCATTGGCTGTGCACTATGTATATATTTTATAAAAATAATAGTTTTTATTATTGCAAGCTTTTGAAAACAGACTGATGTTCTTATTCACCTCAGAATAGGCATTAAACAAACCACACAAACGATTGCATTGGGTTAGAAGCCATTGTGCACCAGTGAATGCTGATTGTTATTTTAAATGAATCTTCTGTTTTCACAAGAGTCGCTCTGCCTCCTTCAGGTACATCCTGGTGGACTGGCTGGTGGAGGTGACCACCATGAAGGACTTCTCCAGCCTGGTGCTGCACGTGACAGTGGGATGTGTCGACCGCTACCTGGCACTGCACTCCGTGCCGAAAGCCCGCCTCCAGCTGCTGGGCATCGCCTGCATGGTCATCTGCACCCGGTGGGTGGCACTTTGGCGGTTGTAAGCCTGCTGAGATCCTGTCTGTCTTCTGCTGTTGTGTCTATGCATTTTCCAACCTGCTTGGTCCTGGCTTACGAGTTCTTGATTATGTTCTGAACATGTACTAGTGTGTCACTTATTGATCCATATTTCCCTCAGCTTTTGAGTCCATAATGATATGAAGCAGTGTTTCCCAATCCTGTCCTCAGGGACCCGCAGATTGGGGAGGGAGCAAAAATGTGGACTGGCTGTGGGTCCCCAAAGACTGGGATGGGAAACACTGATATAAAGCATCAGTCCAACAGAGTTTCTCACTGCGATCTCTAGGTACATCAGCAAGGAGATTCTGACGATCCGTGAAGCTGTGTGGCTCACCGACAACACATACAAGTACGAGGACCTCGTGAGGATGATGGGAGAGGTCATGTCTGCACTGGAGGGCAAGATGCGGGTGTGTACTGCTCTCCTGAGCTGAAAGTAGATGCTGTACTTCAGTCGGGTTGTACGAGATCCGCCAAATCCATCTGGGATTGATGAAACAGGTCTGCCTGCCTGCTTGCATGACTGATGGCTATGGTCATCACAGATGATTCCTGAAGTGGAATGAGGCAGGCGGCAGACTGAAAGGAGAGGCTCTAACGCAGCTCTTCTTCCTCAGCTAAGCGATTAACACCATGCTTAGGGATGAGTCCAGCCACTCCATCCGCTGGAGCTTGCAGGAAATCGGCCATTTTCAGACATTAGCCAGATGAAGGTTCTGTTTTTTGGCTTGGCTGTACTTCCCTCCAGAAAAGCTCTAGTCTCTGCACATCTGTGCCCATGTGCCTTGACGTGGGGGCCCATTGTGTCCCAATACCACATCGCTCCCCCTATCTGTGTGTTGTGCTAATTACCAGAAACAGTAACCGAGAATATGCTGCTTCAGGCAGATGCCTGATGAATCTGCTCCGTCTCTTCCTCCAGACTCCCACCCTGCTGGATTACGGGGAGGTTCTGCTCTCCCTGCTGCCCCTGGAAAGGCGCAGTGCCCATCTATTCAGCTACATCTGTGAGCTCTCGCTCCTCTACACGGATCTGACCCTGCCGTCCCCGGCTCGGCTCGCCTGCGCCGCCCTGCTGCTCGTGCGTGCCATGCACCACTACGGTGAGCCCGATTAACTTTGCCGTGCAGGCAGCGAGTGTCTGCTGGGAGCCCTGCCCCTTTATGCACAAGCCTCGCCCCCTGATCTGTGTGCTGTGCTCTCGCATTGCAGCTCCCGTCTGGCCCCCAAGGCTGGCCGAGCACACCGGCTTCTCCAAGCAGGACCTCATCCCCAGCGCTGTGCTGCTCTATACTAAATGGTGAGGCAGATACCTGCCCCCCCCCCCCACCGCCCCGCCCGGTGCTCCGCGGCGGCGGGCAATGGCACCGCTCGCGCAGGATGACATGTGGGAGA
>JAOYFF010000046.1:10818588-10836940 GCA_025773925.1 Cryptomyrus ogoouensis | reverse complement strand
AAGCAGAAGCCGGCAAACGGGATTAAAGGACGGGACTGGAGTTCCGACGGGTGCTCTTCCCACCTAGTCAGATACAAGCCCCCCCCCCCCCCCCCACAGCCACTTATAATGGGATAAGAAAGGCGGAAAATGCAAAAACATGTCTTACGAAAAGGTCGGGATGAACCTATGAGCTGATTTCATGTTAACCTGTAATCGTTAGAGTAATATTGAAAATGACTAATTAGGTCATATCTGGGTCTCCTTTCTAAAAGTCAGAGGATCTTAGAAGGTCATTGGAAGAGGGATCAGCCAAGGTCACTCCAGAAGGTAGCCTTGAAGGTCCACGTTCCGTTCTCGGTAGCTACAGCGTGCTGGAGCAGCGGCGTCTTGCAGCAGATGGCCGGCCTTTGCAGCAGTATATGGGTAGCTGTGTGGGGTCTGTGCATGCCGGCCTCCTGCTCCCAGGACCCCACAACCTTCTGATCTGTAGCTTGGCGTGGTCCCTTTGGGCATCATGACATCCCTATGGCTGCCCGGTGTCTCATTATGTGAGGAACAGGTGCCACCTGCAGCCTGATGTGCTTCAGCCTTCCTGCGTCCACCCTCAGGACACTCATTATATTCTCATCTTTCAATCTTGGGCTGTTAAGAGCATCACGCAAGGCACCACTTTGCCGAACACGGGCTCTAACGGGGGTGGCTGTTCTGCCCACCGGCACGTTCCTCTCAACCTGGCAGCCATCTTCCCCCAGCGTAACCGCTGAAGGTGGGCAAGCCGCCCACTCGCCGGCCCACCCCGGGCCAGAACACCATATTTGGCTTCTGCCCCCCCCCCCACAGACGGCAGTAGGGGCTCAGTCAAACGTCATTTATTAGATGCAATAAGCCCTTAATAATCTGTGCAGTATACAACTCCTGCACTGTAAAACCTTTATTTAAACTTTTATCCTCTAACTGGGTCTTCGGCGGCCTGGAGCAGATCGCAGGCACCCCAGGGCACGAGGCCGTGGTGCACCCTGGATGGGATGCCGGCGGATTTGTAATCAGACAGACAGGAAGGCTGTTGTGTGTATCAGTGGAAGTGGAGCGGGTGGGGAGAGCGCATGGGTGAGTCACAGTTTGTGTGGGAGGGCTGAGTCAGGGGACCGAGGGCCCCCCCTCGAACTGAGATGAAACGGCGGTAATGAACACCTTCTGTGCGTGCTTCTCCGGGTACTTCAGCCCTGAGTGTCGAGCTTGATGTCACTTCCGCTTAATCATTTGGTCGTTTGGAGCTGTAGGTTTACTCTTTCAGTTGTGTGTAAGTGACACTCCGCTGTTCTCTGCACGTCTCCGATGCTCAGTTTCAGCGACGACGTCCCCACGGATTACAGGCACGTGTCTCTGACGGGGGTCAAGCAGAGGTTTGAGGATGAGGCCTATCAGCAGATCAGCAAGGAGGAGGTGAGGCCCGCCGCGTCTGCAGGTCTAGGAGCACATCAGCCGACGGTTCTGGTGGAAATGAGGAATTGACGCGTTCACGAGTACCCGCGTTGAGATTTAATTACAGGCAGATCTCGACTTGTGTAAAACCAACATGCATGAATGTGGACTTGCGCAAAAAATATCCTTCCAAGCCGCCTTATCTCTGACCCACACAGGTCATGGGCTTCAGAGAGCTCTGCGAAATACTGGGGATCCCCGAGCAGGAGCAGGAGCTGGGGGGCCTGGGGGGCTCGGGGCAGCCTGGAGGCCTGCACACCTTCCTGTCCTCCCCCACCAGCGACAGCAAGAGGTATGTGTGTGTGTGTGTGTGTGCGTGCGCGCGTGCAGCCCCCCCCAGGGTCCGGCACCTTTCAGTGGGTACTGCCAGGGAACTGAAGGTGGCGCTGATGGTGACTCTTGGCCCTTTTTTTTTATTTATTTATTTTTATTTTTTCCCCCATCCAATCAGGAGACGCAGTGAGAGCAGCACACACAGCCACAGGGGCAGCTTTGTGGCCACGCCCACGGCCGAGCTGTCCAGTCAGGAGGAGACGCTGCTGGGGGACATCCTGGAGTGGAGCCTGGACACATCCTGCTCCGGATACGAGGGAGACCAGGAGAGCGAAGGAGAGCGGGATACGGAGAGTGAGTTTAGTGGGATTTAGCTTTCCTGTTGGGAATGCCGTAAAGTGTGTGTTCTGGAGCTGTTAACATTCCCAGGGCAGGCAGGACTAACAAAGGGTTGATTTGTGTGTGTCGCCCCCCCCCCACCCCAGCCTTGACAGGTCTGGCCCCTGAGATCCTGCTGACGCACGAGGTTCAGCCCGCAGACTCGCGCCAGCACTGCCGCTCGGTCTCCAGCGACGAGGACAGCCTCTGCGAGTCGGACGCTGATGGGACCGGCTGGCCCAAGCACTCCGGCGAGGAGCCCCTCCCACACACCGGTGCAGAGCCTTCGTTCCGACTGGCGAGCGTCGACCTCCAAAGCTCTGGGTACTCCTCTGTGCAGAGCCCCAGTCCTTCATCCTCCTCCTCCTGCTCCTCGCCCCCCTCCCTCATCTCCTGCACGCTCCCTAACCTGTCTGCATCTTCAGTGCTGGTGTCACCAGGCTTATGCCCCCTGATGGCCACTGCCAGGGCCAAGAGCTTTGGTCGGAGGCAGGTGAAGAGGAAGAACGGGGCGGCGCACAGTGGGGGGGAAGAGGCCGCCGAGGGCTTCCTCAGCCTGTAGGGGGCGCCGAGCCCCGCGGCCATCCCGGCCAGCTCCTTCGGGGACCCGCAGCACTTTCAGTTCCCCACCTGCTGGGAAAGAGTGAAATTTATAGGGACACATAAAATGAACAAACTAAACTACAGAGCTTTAAGGACAACAAGGACAGACGCGTCCTTCCTGAAATCAGCCACCTGACTGAGCCCCACATGTTTTTTTTTTTTTTTTTTTTTTTCCCTAGTCCGCAGGATTATTTGCTGGAGATACGTGATCCCTGAGTTCCTGTGGATTAGCGATGATGCAGGAATGACTGGGAAATCTGGCTCTGGTGGGACTTTATCAGTGTTTTAATGCCGTATAGGCTGTTGCAACAGTCTGTCCGTGGGGCTTTCAGACGATCGATCGATCGATCACCTCAAGAAAAAGGCTGTAATCTTTGGTTTTAAGTATCGTGACAAATCGAAATGTTCTGTTGGTATTCTGTGGTCCGGGTGTTCAGATAAGCACGAGCCTGAGCCCTTACGGGAGACCAGACCAGTCTGAAGGGCTGTGAAATGTCCCTTTGAGTTTCTGGTGGTTTTATTCAAGTTTGGCCCTTTGGATTTAAGGTGCTAAGTGCTATCTTAATGTTTACAGTTACTTGGTGCGACAGGTTTGGGGCAGGCGGGGGGGTTCCCTCTGTTGGTCTTTCGAAATCTCGAAGCCGTAGCGGAGTGCACCTTGGCGTCTGCCGGAGCAGGATATAAGAGATGGACAGCTTATGTATTAACTACATAGGCATATTACACTATGCTCTGAGAATGGTTTACACTGTTAGCTGCCAGCTAATGGATTCTCTGCCTGCAGCTGTTTGACATGCTCTGCTTTGGATCCCCTTACTTAACTTACTTTTAAAATTGGACCATTTAGTCGACTGGCTGTTGTAGCTGTGCGTGAATCATAGTGGGGGGGGGGGATCCACACCTCCCAGCATCTCTGACACCGGCATGTGGTTTAGTGCCCGTGACTTCCGCAAAAATCAATGTTTACTGTGAGGAAACTTTGGTGGCTTTTGCTGCACTACAGCAAGCAAATACTATAAATGTCAGTGCATCCGAACAAATGAGTTGACTTCATGCACTGAGGCTGTTGCTTGTGAACTTAAGAAGTACTGTATTTAAAAAAAAAAAAACAACCTGTGTGGCACGGGACAGCCTGTCCGCCAAAAATCGACTGATTGTAAATAGTTGTGCTACACAGAATGTATTGTGTAAATAATTTAATATGAGAAACTGTGACACAGCGCCTTTTACTTGAAGCCTGAGATTTTGCAGGAACCTAAAGTACAGGAACACTGCTCTGCGCTACCTGAGGATGCACTGCCTGAGTTCCTGCGGTTTTCCTCTTGTACACGTGAAAGGTTGTGTTAATAGAGGTCTTCAGTTGGTACCCCTGCAGTCTGTAACTGGGATCTGTAAAGATGTCACTGATATACTGCCAAAGTTTAGCCAGCACATTGATGTGGATCCAGTGCTGCTGCTGGAAGGTCTTGGTGCTGCTGGAAGTTCTCAGTGTGTTGAACATCCTTATCAATGCAAAGATCATTGTGGTGTGACCTACCTACAGTTCAGGTAAGGACTTGAACAAGCGGCTGTATCTGACTGCCAATAAACATTTCAAAAGAGTAACCGTTTCAAAGACTGCTATTTTTTTCCTCAAGTCGTAGAAAATGATTGTGAAATGCTTATTGTGCGGTACTGGGCAGCCTTCCACAATCGCTTGGCCCGGATCACAGGTATGGATACCTCTGCCTAGAAAACCCTGCCGATCGAGCGTTTCTGATCCGGTTGGGATCCTCCAGGCGCAGCTCTGGACTTCGCCTTCCATGAGGATATCGTCACCATGATCCCTGTCACGTGCTGTTTCCATATTCATAGTCAGAACATAAATAATTAAGGCAGCAAGTCATAAACGGTGAAATAATTTAGCTTTCTTTTCTTCCAACTTGCTGATATTTAGTGCAATGTTTAAAGACTACTTTATTTGACATGGACTGACAGGTACAATTCGGTACGATTTGATGCACGTCTTGCCTGAATAGATAACATATGAGCTATCGTGAGCGCGATCACGTGACGCCAGCCGGTGGTCACGTGATCCCTTGTTGACGCTCGTACTATTTGCACAGTGAGCGCAAGCTCTGCCTGTGCTTGGTGCAATGTCATCCTTAGGTCTGGCGTGTAAAGATCAGCAAGCAGCCCCGCGCCGTGCGCCTGTACATGCAAGGACTATTCGCTCGAATGTTTCTGTTCAAGACGAAGCCGAATGCTTGTCAATGTTGTCTCCGTAATTAGAGATTTTTCTCCATAAGTCGGCAAAGAAGTCACATTCCATGAAGTTATATCACCAGTCACGACGCTAGAACTGCAAGGTAAGCTGCTGTTATAATATATTTTATGCTTAACCAAAAGCGGAGTCTCGATATTCAGACAAAGCGTACGTTGTCATATTTCTGTTTTTTCCCCCGGAGCCATTAGCGATGGATTGACGGGCGTTTAATCCAATCGGCGCAGGCCGGGGTGGCCATCCTACCGTGTATACACAGGGATGAGGGTACCACGTACGTGCTCCTTCGGGGAGACAAAAGGCCAAACGTTCTGCTTTTCCTTTTTTACATTTCGATAATAAGTCAGTGTGCTTAGTCGTACACGGGCTATATAAATGATATCCCAAGAAGGCCTACCGCTTTCTCTTTCTCGCGATGTTGCCTTCAATAAGTGTGCCGCTTCATAATAAAAAAACACCGCGTTGTTATAAATAAATGTAACTGCAACGCGAGAAATATTAATACGTTATCTAAAATTACCGTCGAATGACATTTATTTAAGAAGGCACATTTAAAGGCAGCATGTGGAATACATCACCTGTATCAAAAACAGGATTTCTGCTTCCTGACCGACCGACTGGCCAGTTAGTTGCGAGAAAATCTCTATTTAAACGTCTGTTAAGTGGCGATAAGATTTATTAATTCAAAGTAATCCTCTTAGGCAGCGCGACGAATGCGGTCTCTTTTCGTAAGGAAACACAAACGATTACCAGTGGAAGATGGTTACCCCCTCCAGCTCTGTCAGAACCACTTACGGCTTATAAGTTCAGGTAAATCTATCTGCCCTAAAGTCACGGAGAAAAGGGGTGGTCAACACGGGAGGTTTTGCCTTGAGATTTAGGCTGAATAATTTTTGACTCCTGGATCCTTCTTATATTTAGTTTCCTTTAAGCAACCGTACATAAATGCTTACAAATCCGCCTTTGTTCTCTGAAAGCGATCCAATGCAAATTTGCATACCTGGGTGCCTTAATTACACACAGTATATCAGAAAAGTGTTGCTACATTGATTTAATGGCTTGACTTGGACTGTCCTGATGAGCTGGCCTGTGATTACCATAAGGGTAGCATTTTAAGTGGGTGACTTCAGTCCTTGATGGCACTCTGGACTGGGCAGGATGTCCCCAGCGCTGCCAGACCTGTTTGGTGACATTGCACTGTGTTTACAACTCTTCACTTTGCCTGTGGGCAGATTTGCTAAGAGTCTAGCCTTTTCCTCTCATGTTTCTTGTAGTGTCCAACATATAATTTCTGACATATTCGCTTTTCCCAATGAGTTATTACAGAGTATTTTATTAAAACGCAGTACTGCAGATTCCAGTGATCAATCCCTCTGTCCATTCCTATATTTTCTGCTCACCTTATCTGGCCCAGGGTTGTGGCATGCTGGATAACGCTGGATCCATAATCCTTTGGGTGTCATTTGCTCTTCGGCAAGAAAACAGCCCTGGATTTTGTCCTTCTGTGGATCGGTATTTACTGAAGGTGTAAAGGCTTCTCTCTGTAATTTTCTCTTTTTGTGGAAACGGCACTTTTTCAGTGTTTTTTTTTTCTTTTTGATTAACCCATCTCTCCCTCCTCTCTCTCATCTCTGAACCTGACAGACTGCGCTGCCGTGACTGTGCTCGCTGTCCGTCAGTGAGATGGCTGTTTTGCGACAGTTTGGCCTGCTCCTATGGAAGAATTACATTCAGCAGGTGGGAAAATGGAGAATTTAATCTCCAACAAACTAGATTTACAGGCAGCTTTTGTTCCTTGTCCGTGTTTTCGTTGAACTTCAGTGTGTCATCGCACAAATATGTGTTTAATTTTATTTGACAAGTAAGTTTGTTTTAAAAACACGCATGGCACCGTCATACCTCAACTGAACCTGTAAGTGGCAAAAACATTTTTGCATTAGTATATAATGTCATTTCATTTATGGAATTTCATAAATTAGTAAATCATTAACCTCAAGGACACCATGAGCAGCACTGTATTAATATAGTCTGCCTAATCTTGATAATCAGCTCCAGTAAAGTTTAAGCACTTATAAAGCAAAATGAATGTTAAATACTCCAGTCTTTTTAGAGATGGCCTTTTATGTATGTATACAAAGCACGTCTGTCCTTTCTTGTTTCCTTATCTTCATCTTCCAAACCTGTATTTTTGGATTAACCTTATTTTTTCCTCAGAAAAACACCTAGTGTTTGCACTGGCAGCTTATCGCATTATCTTTGTTTTGATTTAGTGTTGCACGATGCATGATTGCATTTTCCGTCTGTGAGATACATATTCCCCAGTTCCAAAGCATGCTTTTTGATTTTTTATTTTATGATTATTTTTTTTAAAAATTATTTTGTTGCATGTTCCTGTGAAGATGGTTTCCAGCATGCATGCGTTTTTATACTGCAGATTATACTGCAGCATCTGTGCCACGTGCATTAGACTCGTTCTGGGAAATTTTGGCCAGCATTTCTACCCAGAATGCATCTGGAGCCTATTTCATGTGGGTGACGCCGCCACTGCATCTGCAGATCACGGCAGCGCGGCTCCGATCTCAGACGCAGCCTCGCCTGCACCCTGACATCCCTCCTCTTCTGGCCTGCAGAAACGCCAGATCCTGGTAACGCTGGTGGAGGTGGCTCTTCCACTCCTCTTTTCTGCCATCCTCATCGTGCTCCGCCAGAAAGTGCCCTCGACCAGCTACCCCAACGGCACGCATTACGAGAGCTTCTCCGTGAGCCGCCTGCCCTTTCCGCTCTCCATCGGGAGGTTCCAGTTCGCCTACGTCCCCGGGAACTCCAGCGTGGTGCGGCAGGTGGCTGAAGATGTGCAGAGGAGCCTGGGCCCAATGAGCATCCGCTCAGGTCAGTCCTCGACGCGGCGGCGGTCAGGACGGGGGGTTTGCCGTCTGCTGCGGGGTGCCTGGGGCTACGACATGGCCCCTCCCTGGCCTGACTCCGAGCGGAAGCGGGAGAATGGAAGGCTCCGGAATAAGTGTTCCAAAGGCGGAATGTACAGAGTGAAAGTGTGAAACGGGGAAGGTGACTTCACAGCTTGTGGTGTGACGCACTGATATTCCAGCAGCGGCAGAGTGGGCGATGCTGGGAGAATTTAGATAGGTGTGTGTGTGTGTGTGTGTGTATGCTTGTCCGTGCGTGTTTTTCTGTATGTTTGTGTGCATGCCTGTGTATGCATGCGTGTATACGCGTGTGCACATGTGTATGTGGGTCATGTATATGTTACACTGTGGGGACCAAGTGTCTCCACAAAGTGTTAAAAACCTGCTATTTAGACCTTGTGGGGACCATTTTTTGGCCCCCACAAGGGGAAATTCAATTTTATAAAAATATGTGACTTCAATCAAAAAAACGAAAAATGCCTAAAGTCGCCTAATTTGTTTGATTACTTATGGTTAAGGTCAGGGTTTGGTAGGGGTTAAGGTTTATATTATTAGCATTAGGGTTTTGCCCATAGGAATGAATGTAGAATCCCCAGAAAGGTAGGTGTGTGTGTGTGTGTGTGTGTGTGTGTGTGTGTGTGTTTCATTGGCATCTCCCCTCCATATTTCCAAAGGTTATCGTCCCACAATGCTGGTCCATACTGTGGAATCAGTGATTTGCATTTGCTGTGTATAACACATATGTGTATTACATGGTGTCCCCTTTGGTTTCCTGAGCAAACGTATATGTTTGCTTTATTGTTAAGGCCGTCCAGCTATTGTTATGTAAGGGCTGTGTCTGAGCTGCTAGGAGGCCGTGACAGGTGATGTCCATCCTTGGTTTCGTCCATCCTGCAGACAGATTCACGCCGCTGCTACCTGGCAGACCGAGGGAGCATATGGACCTCTCCCTGTGGACCTCTAATCTGCGCTCTGTCCGCAGCGTCAGCCGCTTTAACCTTTACCTGTCTGCTGCAGAGTAGAAGGCTTGCGATGGGGGCTGTCAGGGCAAAGTGTGTATCTGTACGGTGACTGTGGAGGAGGGTGCATTGTGAATGTGTAGGTGTGTGCACTGCCAGGAAAAATGACTCAAAATGATGACAGCATAATGAAAAAAGGAGCATGTTTGTTAGCGTAAATTGATATGTAGACGTAAAAGAATAGAAATGACAGTCCAAACAGCATGAAGGTCACCTGAGGGAAATCGATGAAAGGGGTTAAGTGAGAGGATCAGCTAAAAATGAGAGATATAGCCAAGGGGCGTGTCTGTGGAGGGGGGAGGCAGTGTGAGGCTGCACGCGAGGGACTGTGCGGGTCGGGGTCCGCGTGGTGGGACTGCGAGGACAGGTGACACCCGGGAGGCGAGCCTGGCAGGGCTCTGCGCCCCAGGGGGCTGGACCGCGATCAATTCTTGCTCCAAGTGGGAGAGACTTTAGCAGCCCAGATTTATGGGCTCCTGCAAGGCAGCCGCCGGGATAAGATGCATTAAAGATGCAGTTTTAAAGGCCAGACGGAGAACACAGCACCCTTTTCTGTCCCCGTGGTGGGCTGCTGCTCCTGCGTCTGTGGAAACGAGGCAGAAAGAACAGCAGGCGGCTGTATCAGGGGGGACTCATCGCTCCCCTCGGGGAACCTGTGGGGCGGGTCTCACTCCTGCTCCCCTGTGGGCCTCAACCTGACAACAAGCTCCTCTGATAACATTTATTTGCACGTCTTTCTGGCTTGGGAATTTGTCGATCCGTGCTGACTGCTATGCCCTCGGTTCCCTGCTTGTTGCTCTACTTGTGCCTCTGATCCCACAGTGTGGGGGGGGTGACCAACTATAGTAACGTACAGTTTAGAAAGCAGTGCCAGCCAGTCCCTGGAGCTATTGGGGTTAAGGGCCTTGCTCAAAGCGATGTGTAACTGAGAGGTCAATTCGTCCTGCCAGCCTTGGGATTTGAACCAACAAGCTTCCGGTCACTGACCTAACCTGCAGAGCCCCACACTGCCAGCCCCCTTTATCTTTTTGGTTACCATCAATTACATTAAAGGTCTTTTCTGTGAAATGCTTAAATTATATGTACCTTGGCAAACCATTAACCATTACAGGATTAACTGGATGGTTATAATTGTTCAAGGAAGCCTTATTACGATACATTGCCATGAGGCAAAAATTGGCCCTAGATTGTTGGAGTGACACTCAAAGCAAATGAGACATTTCTGAGATAACCGTGATTTATCACCCTTGTGCACGCGTCTGTTACAGTGCGAGGCTTCGAGACGGAAGAGCTCTTTGAGGAGTTTGTGAGGACGGACCCGGATTCCGGCTCTATTCTGGCGGCCGTGGTCTTTGAGCATGCCTTCTCCCATGAGGACGAGCCCCTGCCTCTCCAGGTGAGAATGAGACTGCCGCTGCTGATTTGCTGAGTGAAGACGGCAGCTCAAAGCTTACTTTGCTGTGTCCTTAATTACCAAATGTCTCACGTGCTGGAGAGACTTGTTTGTTTAAACGATTGCCATCAAATAGAGAGATTCCTGTGAGAGGTCAGCCATTTCCATGGCCTGACCTTAATGTTTCCTGACAATTATGGCTTGCAAATAGTGAACTTCTTTGGAAATAGCTTGCTTTTGCTTCCTTGGAATGTTCCAGGGTCTCTTTAGTGGGAGAGACTTGGTCGCAGTTAAACTCGCATTCTTGTTCATTCTAACAACTGAAATCTGAAACACAAGTGGTCAAGTAAGTTGGTGACGTTGCCGTGCCAACAGACACAATGCAGTACCAACTTATCACTTACTTTCGCTCAATATCGTCTTTGTGGAAACCAGAGTATCTCCATACAGCCAAAGACAGGAATGATGAGAATGATTTTGATAGGCTGCCGGAGCGCACGCAAAACCATCAACGGCAAACTTTAGGCTGATTTATTTTTTAAATGGATAACTAGACAAACTAGATTGACTAGATAAACTTGAAAATGAACCATCATTTAAAATTGCAGAGCTTGCTAAGTTTTGTTTGCTGTGACAGAGTAAAAACGTTTTACTTTTTTTTTCTCGACCCGGCAGACTGTCGCGGTCCTCGTGATGTTACGGTTGCACGTGCGTGACATGCGTTGTCCATATCAACATTGCGCAGATCTGTTTTAAGAAGCGTCTCACAAAGCAGTAGCGTAAAATAGCTGAGTGCATAGCGTAGCGTGGAAATAGACGGGACTCCCTCCGCCTGCGCTAAGAGACGGGCCCCCCTCCGCCTGTGCTCCTGAAAATCGCGGCCTGGGTGCCTCCTCGCCTTGTCACCTGCTCCCTGTTTTCCTGCAGTTCCCCCCCCCCGCCCCCCTCCTTCTGCACCTCACGCCTGTGGCCCCCTCCCACCCTGGTCCTTCTGTCTCCTCTCCCCAGGTCGATTATCACCTGCGCTTCAAATACAGCCCCCGCAACGCCCCGGCCCGCGAAAAGGTGGAGCTGAACCCGAACAGCGACCTGGACTGGCACACCCTCAGCCTCTTCCCGCTGTTCCAGCTGCCCGGCCCCCGCGAGCAGTACGACGCCCATGGGGGCACGCCAGGTGAGCGCCGTCTACCTGCTGCCTCGCCCGCCATTTTCTCAGACCACGTCTAGTTTATGTACCATTCTAACCTTTGATGCTCTCACTCTCCGCTGTGTGTACAAGTGCTATCGCAGGCCTTTTCTAGTGTTAAGACAGGCAGCGGAGAGAGGGGCATGTTAGTCACCTCTGGAAAGTTAATGCGGAGAAAATGTTGCCCTAATGCACAGAATTTGTTGTAGGCAAGCAACAAAAATGCCGCTAATGTATGTATGACTGAGATTCTGGATGCAAACTCCAAAAAAGGCCAAAGAAGCACTTGGTCATGTGACTTTCTAAATGCGAGTGTCACTTTGTGGCCGTTTGTGCAGCCGTGTTCTCCATGGCAACCCTGGAACCGCATTAAAGGTCGACCTCACAGTTCACGCTGTTCCGCTCCCTCCCAGGGGACCCGGTCCGGCTCGTGTTCCCAGCAAAACGGTCTGACTGGGGCCTTCATTAGGGGCATCAGGCCCTTTAGCACGGGGCTGGACTGGCATTTTACAAGCAGAGGTGCTCAGACTCGCTCCGTGTGGATAGTCAGTCAGTTTGTATGGTGGACATGAAAAGGAGATATTAATGTAGAAGATTGTTTATTGAAATACCACTTCCTAAAGGGGTATACCCACCATAATCTGAATTTAATATGAATGCTGTAATGCTAAATAATAATATAATATATAATAAGCAATACTTTAGTTTTGTGAAAAATAGTACTTTTGCATCACAGCTGATCAGCAGCTGAATTCAGTTCCCGTTCAGGTTCAGGTGTCCTTCCCTTTGCTGGTTTTAGCGCTAGTGATTCATGGGAATGATTATAAATGTATTTTGGAAGATATATACGTCCTGGTAACACGCATGGGGGTGAGATGTGTGGGTCATCGGAAGGGTCAGGCTCTGTTTGCCATGCATGTAATGCGATTTCTTCGCACACACCGGGCATCTTGTGGGGGTTAACAAAGTTAGCGCCTTTTAGTGTGGAGCGTTTTAGGGATGAAGGAGCTGGGGTTATAGAAATGGCAAAATAATGAGATTAGCTGATGCCTTCCCTCCGGTTGGGTTGTAAGAGCGCCCCCTGTTGGCTTTGGTCAGGGTACTACAGGGAGGGCTTCCTGGCGGTGCAGCATGCGGTGGACCGGGCCATCATGCGGGCGTACAACAGGACGGCGGCGGACGCCCTGCTGCTCCGGACCGGCGTCTTCCTGTCCCGCTTCCCCTTCCCACCTTTCATCTATGACGTCTTCATCCTGGCCATCCAGAACCAGCTACCCCTGCTGCTGGTGCTGAGCTTCACCTACACCTCCCTGAACATCGTCCGCGCCGTGGTGCAAGAGAAGGAGAAAGAGCTCAAGGTATCTGTGTCTGTCTGTCTGTGTCTGTGTCTGTCTGTCTGTCTGTCTGTGTCTGTGTCTGTCTGTCCGTGTCCGTGTCTTTATGTCTCTGTGTGCATCTGCGTCTGTATGTGTGCTTGTTTGCGTGATATTTCACTTGTTTATTTTCCCCCAAAAAGATGATCTTCAGATCTTCTTTCATCAGACAGGAAGGTGTTTTGCTATCACTTTGAAAATGAGTCCCCTTGATAACAGAAATGCAAAAACAAATGCGTGTGACCGTCTGTGTGTGTGGCCAGGCGAGGCCGTCTGATGCTGCAATAAGCTCCTCGGATTCTGCCCAGGCATTCGCTTCTGTTATCTGTTAATGCTTAACTAACTGGACCTAGTCTCTGTTTGTGTAGGAGCAGAGGACATTGACCCAGCGTGATGTAGACCTTTTTCCTGTCTTAATGATCACATCCTTAAACCTTGCACTCATTTTACAGTATATGGGTCATGGTGCAAGAGTTGATTTAGGCAACTGTGGCAGAGCAGTTCTCAGTATAATCCAGAGAAATATTAAGAAATATTAATTTCCCACCCACATTTTCTGGTGAAGGGTTAGGCTGAATTACCCAAGATTCAGTTCAGTTCAATTTCCCTGAATTAGACTATGGCCCAAGTGCATGATAATAATCGAAATATATCACGATTAATGGCTTTTCTAGGCACATCCTCCTTAGTAACGCTGTGAGTATTATGGGATAGCGTGTGTGACCCCGCGGTCTCTGCTCTGTTGTCAGGAATACATGAGGATGATGGGCCTGAGCAATGGCCTTCACTGGGCTGCCTGGTTCCTCATGTTCTTCCTCTTCCTCTCCATCTCCATCTTCTTCGTCACGCTGATCTTCTGTATCAAGGTGGGTGGCCGGCCGACATCCTGCCGGAACCTTCCGTTTGTGACGCGTTCCCGCAGGCCATACGGTCTCCGGTCGCCCTTAGTCTCACGGCCGCGCTCACGTCTGCCCCCCTCAGGTCAGCCCTAATGGTGCGGTGTTGAGCTACAGCGACCCTACCTTGGTCTTCGTCTTCCTGCTGTTCTTCGCCGTGGCCACCATCAGCTTCAGCTTCATGATCAGCGTGTTCTTCTCCAGAGGTGAGCGGACGCCGGCTGGGGGGGGGGGCGCACGACGGCCCAGCTTCATCAGGGTCTGTCAGCTCATCAGACGGTTACGGCACTTTTCCACAGAGTCGTACCACCAATTGGCACCCCCTCCCTGTACGATATGCGAGTCGTACCTGAGCCCTAACCACGCTGACTAAGCCCTGCTGGAACCGTGACCAAACTGAGCTGGTTGCTTCACCACCATCTGATTGGGCAAAATGCACGGTGATACCAGTGTTCTGCACATGGATTTTTTTAAGGAAAAAGTGTATATTCCATGTATTATTCATTAATAGTGTCACACATCATGATGTATTGATTCATTCCCGATAACTTGGAACTTCCAACCAACTACAAATTTCCAACCTTCTGCATAAAAAGGTGCTATCAGACAGTTGAATGGAATGGATTCGTAGTGCAAATTCACCACGCCGACCTTCTGCGATGGATAACTGTAGCGAGCCTGAATCGCGCTGTAACTAGTCTCTTTGTGGTACGACTCGGGTACGGCTCAGGTACAGCCTGAGGCTCAAGTGCCAAAGAAAATGGGCTTGGTTATGTCTGCGCTGGTGAAAGCTGCGGGCTGGAGGCCTCTGGGTCTGCCTGGTCGGTTATCGCTCCGCACGCACGCAGGCTCAGTGCCCTGCAGACGCCAGAGCCGGGCCTTATCTGCAGGCTGCTGTTTTCTAGTGAGCTGGAGTATGTCCCTCACCCGCCTTCGGCCGTGACTTGTTCTTAGCAGAGGCCGTGTCTGGATGCTCTTTTCAGGTTATTAGGTAGTGGAGCAGCACTTGGGTTCGAGATCTGCGTGGCACGCTGTCTCTCTGAGGAGTAGCTGACACACAGTTGTCAGCAGAGCCGCCCACGCTTTTCTGTGTGTGTGTGACCGGGGGGGAGTTAGTTTAAGACTTGTGACTGGTTTCGTTTTTTACTGGAAACCCGCAGTCCTGTTTGTGTTCCCCTGTGCGTTTTGCTGACTCGTTACACACACTTCAGCTCGGTCCGTCAGGGAAGCCAGGCGGAGGCGGCCGTGAACCGCGTGGAAATGTGTGCAGAGAGCGTCTGAAAGGCAGCAGAACAAAAGCCCTTTGTGAGTGTCAGGAGGAGCGCGATCGCGTTCCTGCACCTTCGTGTAACCTGGGCTGGTGTGGAGGCCTTCCCTCCCGGCACTCGCCAGACGAGTCCTTACAGCCTCGCGTCTCCAAAAAAGGAGACGCTTGGTCATGTGACTTTCTAAATGCGAGTGTCGCTTTGTGGCCATTTGTGCAGCCGTGTTCTCCGTGGCAACCCTGGAACCGCATTAAAGGTCGACCTCACAGACCACAGACCATCACGGATGTCGGCCCGATCCTGCTTTGTGTCTGGGGTGAAGATGGCTGCTGTGGCTCATTTCCACATCTCCAGTCTCACAGGCGCGTGGAAGACTGTGTTGGGGCCTTGGCACGGCAGACGGGGTGTGAGGTGTGAACGTGGCGGGTCAGAGGATCCTGGCGGGATGCAGCACTTTTATGGCGCTGTGTAAAAGCCAGAAAGGAATGGAGCTGATAGCTCGGAGCGGACTGCTTTGTGGTGGCGGGGTGACGCCGGGCCTCGGTATGGGCGAGGCTGACTGACATTTATAGCAGTTTGTTAATAATCTACGATCTGTGCTTCTTGAGTGGCGCTGTGGCCCCTGCATGCGTGGCTGAGGAAAGCCCGTGTGCTCAGCGTCTCCTGGGAGTTCCCAGGCAGCCTGCTGTCTGAATGGCCAGGTCATTTTTGGTACAGCCAATGAAATGCTTGCAGGTTTGTAAATGTTCATAAAAAGCATCTGAGGGCAGAAAAACAATGCATTTTGGGGAAAGGGTGGTACAGAGAGGAGATTAATGGGCGCCCTGAGGAACTTCTTGCTCATTGTCCCTCTATCCGTGCCCCCCCCCCCCAGCCAATGTAGCAGCGGCTGCTGGTGGCTTCATCTACTTCCTGAGCTACATCCCCTACGTGTTCCTGTCGCCACGCTACGACCTTTTGACCCACCCGCAGAAGGTCTCCGCCTGCCTCGTCTCCAACGTCGCCATGGCGATGGGTGCCCAGCTGGTGGGCATGTTTGAGGGCAAAGGTGAGAGCCTCCGTCGGGCACGGGGGACGCCGGCTGGTGGGAGATCTCTGATCCCTGCCTGTGTGTTTGGGCCCATAGACACCAGTGACACTACTGCTCAATGCGTCTATATGTCTGACGGAGAATTCTGCAAGTGCTACAGCATTATTATGTGACGTACAGCAGGGTTCCCAATTCCGGTACTGCTGGGCAAGACTGCAGCATAATTCGCAGGTTTCCCTGCTCAAAAACACCTGATTCAGTTCACCAGCTAAATGTCAGATGTAGTAGGCATGTTGGAGCAGGGAAATCTGCAAACTGTGTTGCGGACTGGCCCTCCAGGACCGGATTTGGGGAACTCTGATGTATGATACAGGAAGGAGCTAGATCAGGGGTGGGCAATCTTATCCGCAAAGGGCCACTGTGTTTGGCGGGTTTTCGCTGAAACTCCCTTATTAGATTACTAATTAGAGGACTGATTGGCTGAAGAGTCCTCACACCTGGGTCTGAACAGCTGAGCGAAAGGTCCCCAAAACATGCATACACACCGGCCCTTTGTGGATAAGATTGCCCACCCCTGAGCTAGATATTCTGGGCCCCTGACAAAATGTGACCTTGGGCCCCCCCCTGTTGGGTTGCCAGGGTATCCCTGCACCTCCAGTGCCAGAGTACGTGTTCAGGTGCCGCGGACGGGCATTTCCTGGCCCTTCGGTGACCTCCCCCTAAGCAGACGGGTCACCGTGGGTCTGACCTCTGGCCTCCAGGGACCGGCATCCAGTGGAGTAACCTCTTTGAGCCGGTGACGGTGGACGACGACTTCTCGCTGGCCCAGATACTGGGCATGCTGCTGCTGGACACGCTGCTGTACGGCCTGGTGGCCTGGTACGTGGAGGCCGTCTTCCCTGGGGAGTACGGCGTGCCGCTGCCCTGCTACTTCTTCCTACTGGTATGTCCTGCACGCCGCTGCCAGTTGGGCCGCCTTATCTCTGTAGACATGATGGGAAGGCCCCCACTCTGTGTCCCAAGGGATTATGGGTGTTTAGGAGAATGTGTTGCAAGAATCAGTTGCTTATATTTCTGTGTCTCCTGCATTTTGGCAGCAAGGTACAGTCACATGTTTTCGCATCAAAGTCTGTGACGTTTTTAAAATTCCGTGAGAATGTAGGGCGACTCCGCCTGTAAGACCGCGACCCCTGACCCTAGCCCTCTGCAATGGGCGCCATGCAGAAGGGCGTACTCTGATTGTCATTCCGAGGATGTGCTGCACCGGGTGACCCCCTCCTTCCCAGGAGGAAAGCCATAAGTTTTCCCATTACGGAGTTCGAAGGGAACAAGAAGACAATCCCTGAGAGTGACACGCTGACAAGGCCGATGAGGGAACCTTGGGCAAAGCAGGACCAATGACAGTGGGGGTGGGGGGGTGCATTCAGGCCACCTGCCAGGCCTGACACGTGCTTGCGTGAGTGCGGAGTGGAAGGAAATGCTCATCGGGCCAATCAGGAAAGAGCCGCTTATCGTAGCCGGAGCGCTTGGCCGTCGCACTCAGGAAGTGCTCAGAGGACCCCGCCCCCGGGAAAAGGGGAGGAGCCACATGGGGGGGGGGGTAGAGGGGGCTGACAATGCTGACCCTCGTCAGGCCGTCCACGTATGATTGGGCTCCGTAATCGGGCCAGTGCAGGACGCGTTGCACGTCGTCACCATTAGGCGCTTTCTCCTGCTGCCTTATCAGTAGGTGAAGTATGGGGGGGCAGGTTGTGACACGTCAGGATGCGGGGGGCCGTTTGTCAGCCCGCTGTTCTCCTCTGCGGCTCTCCCCTCCCTCTCCCCTCCCCCCCTTCCTGTCCTCCTGCCGCGTGCGTTTCCCACACTCCTCATCTGTCGGCCGCCCCCCCCCGCCCTCATTCTCCTTGTGCCGACACCCTTTCCTGAGCCTAACCTCGCACTCATTTTTCCTGCATCCCTCTCTCCTTCTGTCCATCCTCTGCCTCCAGGCTTTCACCCTCGTCCTTCTTATCCTTCGCTCGTTTGCACTTTTCCTAGAAACAGACCTCTTCCCTCACTCCAGGCACCTGCCTTCATTCATCTGCGGTTCTGCTTCTGGTTTTGAAAGGATAGGCAAGACCCCCGCCGCACCCCCACCTCCCTCCCCAGCCCGAACCCCCCACCCAGCAAACCCCCCGGCATGGGGGAAAGGGTTGGGGGTGCCCCCCGGGGGGGGGGGGGGGTAGTGCCCAGGCAAACCCAATCACATAGCGAATGGGAAAAGCAGGCTGTGAGACTCAGCACAC
>JAOYFF010000046.1:10801741-10813526 GCA_025773925.1 Cryptomyrus ogoouensis | reverse complement strand
CGGCCCCTGCGGTGTTTGGCCCAGGTCCACCGAGCACGGAGGGAGCCCCCCTCCCTGGGGGGCGGGGGCGGGAGCTGCTTGCTGGGGCGGCGGCACTGAGCTGGGATATCAGGGCCTGGGGCTCCTGAGACCTGCTGGATGAGACGCCTTTTAAGTAGCACCTGACTGACACCTGATATATTGGGTGAGCCCCCCCCCCCCAGTTCAATTCTGTTGTCATTATAGTATACAAAGGCACAGAAATATCTTGTGCCTCCTAGAATTGGTGCAGCAAATTTAAAGTAGAATAATACTGTAGAATTCTACAATAGTAGAATAACAAACTATAATGGAATGTAAATAGCATCTAATAGAAATGCAAACCAGACGCCTGACCACTCCCNNNNGAAAATTACCATAAAGCTATTGACTGTTACTTGTCACTGTGTACACAGGGCTAAGTCCCCTTCCTTGTTCACTTTAACCCCCCCCCCCCCCCCCCCCCCTCGGCCCCCTCACAGGTGAGGCTGTACCTGCAGCAGTTTTACGCCATGTTCCTGAAGAGGGCGCTGTACACCTGGCGGAACTGGAAGGTGATCGTGGCGCAGTTCCTGGTGCCGCTGGTGTTCACCGTGCTGGCGCTGGTGGTGGCACACTCCCTGCCCGGCCACGGCGACTCGGCCCCACTGGACCTGGCGCTGAGCCGCTACGGCCCCACCGTCGTGCCCGTGGCCGGGGCCAACTCGGAGCCCGCGGCGGCCAGCCTGGCCGCGATGTATGCTGGGCAGCTGGCGGAGCAGGAGGGCCGCGCGGAGGACGTCTCTGGTGAGCAGTCTTACAGGAGCCTCCTCATCATGTATAACGGCAGGGAATAATCACCTTTTCTACAGAGAACCACAGACGAAAGTGCTTGTGATTATAAGCCTGTTTGTTTCTCAAGCTACATACAGGAATATTAACAATTTCCTCTTTTGTGGCTCCCTACCTCGGCTAGACCTCCCCGAGTTTGTGCTCCGTCGGGCTGAAGATGAGGGCGGAGCTTTTAACGAGCACTGCGTGGTGGGCGTGTCCTTCCGCGGCTACCTGCTGAGCTTCGTGGAAGCTACAGCCTACTTCAACAACCAGGGGTACCACACTCCGGCCACGGCTCTGCTGCTGCTGGACAGCGCCCTCTACAGGCTGCTTGCGGGGCCCAACGCCTCCATCCATGCATCAAACTACCCAATGCCACGCAACATCTCGGAGACGGCGCAGAGCCAGCTGACAGAGTGCGTACGGGGATACGGCCTCCGCCTTGAGCAGGGTGTTAGTGCAGATCAGTTCGCTTATGCTACGGCACTGAGCCCCGAGTGCCCTGACTAAACGAGACTACCGTGGCCCTGAAGTGCAAAACGTTAAGAAAAAATAATAATAATTTTAAATTAAATGCATAAAGGTGTTAAGAAAATGGATAAGAAACCCTTTAGGAATTTTTCTGTGGTGTTGGCTTGCCATCTTGCCAGTGGGTGGCGCTGTGAATTGTCTCCTCCTCCTCCTCTCGAACCAGGGGTCAGACGGGCTTCGCCATCGCCATTAACCTGATGTACGGCATGGCCTCCCTGTCCAGTACCTTCGCTCTGCTCCTGGTCACCGAGCGCTCCATCAAATCCAAGCACGTCCAGCAAGTCAGCGGCGTCTACCTGTCCAATTTCTGGTTCTCTGCACTCCTCTGGGACCTGATCAACTTCATGCTGCCCTGTGTTCTGATGCTGGTCAGTGGTGCCCCCCTGTGGCCATTTTTTGTACTGCACCCATGTATCACATGGCGGTGTCTATTTCGCCTTAAGGTTGATTTGTACTTCTGTGTCACATCAACTAATGCATAAAATGTGAATCTGTAGTGCTTTGACATTTTTTTCGAATTTGTCTCCAGGAAGTTTGGAGCAGCATAAATATAGCCAGGGCTTAATAAACGGATACTTTGTTACATGTTCCATTCAACAATTGAATATATCGCAGGTTGGGAAGACAATACATGCAACATCCAAACCTATCAGTACGCGTTTTGGCGGTATGGTTGCTAAGCGACACAGACGCACCAGCTCGCTAGTATAAATGCTTGCGATGGTGCTGGCCGTTTGGGTAGCTCACGGCGTAGGTGCGACGCCGAAGGATAAAGCAGCCTTGAGCAAGCTCGCTACTGCCCCCTGCAGGTGGTGTTCTGGGCCTTTGGGGTGCACGCCTTCACCAGGGAGAGCCACCTGGTGGACGTGCTGCTGATGCTGCTGCTGTACGGCTGGGCCGTGGTGCCTCTCATGTACCTGCTGAGCTTCCTGTTCTCCACCGCGGCCACAGCCTACACGCGCCTCACCGTCTTCAACATGGTCAGCGGAACCGCCTCCTTCCTGGCCGTCACTATCATGACCATCCCCGGTGAGGCTGCCTGCTCACGTCTCCTGCCTTCAAAATGGCCAAAAATGGACAATTGTTATTGTCGTAGAGGCTGTTTTTTTTTTTTTTAAAAAAGTCCCACTCTCAGTAGAGGTGTTGCTCTCCCTGGCCCAGAGCTGCACCTGGAACACCTCTCTTGGGTCCTGGACAAGGTGTTCCTCTTATTCCCAAACTACTGCCTGGGGATGTCCTTCAGCCAGTTCTACCAGAACTACGAGGTCATCAGCTTCTGCACTTCCAGCCCCATCGCTGAGTCATTCTGCAAGGTCTTCAGTAAGTCCACCAGTGGGCATGCAGCGGCTGTATCCATGACGACAACGTCGGGGGGGGGGGGGGGGGGGGGCGGAAGGCTTAACGTAACCATAGCGAGAGTGTATACTATACACCCAATTATACTGTAGTTCAGACGGTTATGACTGCTTATGAAATGTGCGGCTGAATTCACAGGTAATATTTACGAGGTTTTGCTAACTAAAAACACGTCAGGGTCCCCCTGAGTGAAGAGAAATATTCTTTATTTGCCGAGAAAATGCGCTCGACAATTTGAGTCCTCCATGCAGGCGAGCGTGTATAGCTACAGCAGGAGGCGCTTGAGGAAAATGAAAATCGTGGGGAGCAGCATAAGGTCTGGGTGTGTTTACTGTTTACAGAGCTTCGTTTTGCAGAAGTACTGAGTGCAGGAAACAGCTGAGTGCATGGATTGGACGCCTGAGGAATTCCAGGCTCCTCTGATTGGCTCGCGTAGCGTAACCAGCGGCCGAGGATCCGGGACGCCTCCCGCCGCTGATGCTAACCGCTGCCACCATCTCTCGCTTGCAGACCTCACATATCAGGAAAACTACTTCTCCATGTCGGAGCCCGGGATCGGCCGCTTCCTTGTGGCCATGTCTGCGCAGGGCGTGGTCTTCATCACACTGCTCTTCGTCATCGAGCTGCAGTGCATTCGCACGCTGCGCCGCCTGCTCAGCGCCCTCTGCAGGAGGCGGCAGAAGGTGATATGGTGATGGAGGGGGGTTGAGGCATCGAGGGAAATCAATACAAAGCAGCATGATTGTTCACGTGACTTAAATTCTGCTGATTGACTTTAATGTAACCACCATGTAAATCTAATGTAAATCTAACACAATAGGGTGTGGGACAGGAGCGGGAGCTGGTGTGGTGGATCATGAGTGACTCTGGTGCCCGTGAGACAGCATAGGCCAGGGGTGTCAAACTCCAGTCCTGGGGGGCCGGAGCCCTGCACGTTTTTGGGTTTCCCCTCATTTAACACACCTGATTCAACACCTTGTGCTAATTACCACACAGCTCTTGAGCTGAATCATTTATGGTGGAACAGGGAAAGAACTAAGATACACAGGGCTGCGGCCCCCCAGGACTGGAGTTTGACACCCCTGGTATAGTCAGTGCCTGGGTTACGAAAGAGATCTGTTCCCTAAGTCTGTCTGTAAGTCGAATTTGTAGTTAAAATAATAATGACTATAACTATATATGGTAACTACGTACCGTACCGTAATATACTTTGAGTCAATTAATGAATAAGATTACACCATGTTTTTATGAGTGCCACAAAGTACTGTCTGCGTTCACCGTTATGAACCATTGTATTTAACCAGAATTTTCAATATACAGTTATTGGCTTTATGCCAGTCTGTCCGTAAGTCAGACGTTCTTACCCTGTGGACCACCTGTAGCCTGGCGCTAGCCTGTCTGAACGGTGGCGCCCTCTGGTGCCCCTGAGTACGAGCCTCCTCGGTGTATCTCTGGGGTCCAGATGCTGCTGCTGGGGGCTCCCTCACTCCAGCCGGAGGACCGAGACGTGGCAGAGGAGCGCAAGCGGGTGCTGGAGTGCCAGCCGGCCGTGGAGTCAATGGTGGGCAGCCCGCTGGTCCTGCAGGAGCTGACCAAGGTACGGCGGCGGGGTGCGGCTCTTCCTGGGCTGTTCTGCTCTCTGAGCTCCTGCTGCTTCTGTACAAGGCCACCTATAAAGGGGAAAATGGGGAACACTTTCATGGATCCAGACACTAGGGGGAGCTCATGAGAAAAGCTGTGTGGGGTTAGCTTTAATAGTTATGACAGCTTAAGTTTGCGGGGGGGGGACATTAGCAGAATTTTTAAGGGGGCCTTGCCCTGCCTCTATAATGCGTGAAGACTTACAGCAGTGTTTATAAATGTCCACCAACCAAGCTGTCCGGTAAGGACCCAAAGGACTGACCAGTCAGCAGCCTTGGATGGAGCTGTCCCTGTGAAGGTTCTGGAATGTGCTCCGAAGGGTCTGACATCTGTCTGTTAGCAAGTTAAGGTCATGGTTACACAGGGCAACTTTTTGAGCAATGTTTCCGGGCAATTACCAAGCAGATGAGACGAAGGGCAACTGGATCTGGATGATCGTGAAAAGTTGCCCACTGCCAATCAGTGTTTTTCCAAATAGAAATTTGTCGCCCAGTATCAATGAGAAAGTGCCTGAGCAACGCTGGTCACCCTGTGTATAATCACCCTAAGACTGTGACGTACGGGGCACTGTTTCCCAATCCAGTCCTCTGGGACCCACAGACGGTCGACGTTCTTGCCCCTTAGAGAACTGGATTGGGAGACACTGCTCGGAGGTGTCAGACCGTTGTGGCTGTTGCATGTACACACGCTCATACACGCGTGTTAGGCCATGTAGTGAGAGGCCGGTGGCTCCCGCAGGTGTACAGCAGTGGAGCCGCCCTGCTGGCCGTGGACAGGCTGTCTCTGGCTGTGGGCAAAGGCGAGTGCTTTGGCCTGCTGGGATTTAACGGGGCTGGGAAGACCACTACCTTCAAGATGCTGACGGGAGACGAGACGGTGACCGCAGGGGACGCCTATATCGACGGCTACAGCGTCCTGAGGGACATCAAGAAGGTCTGAGGGGCGCCTGCGTGGACATCCGACAGCCCGATGGTTAATGAGCGGTGCGTAAGGCAGGGTTTGACCTTTTCAGTGTGTGTGATGCACAGGTACAGCAGCGCATTGGCTACTGTCCGCAGTTCGACGCCCTCCTGGAGCACATGACCGGCCGCGAGACGCTGTGCATGTACGCGCGGCTGCGCGGCATCCCCGAGCGCTACGTGGCAGCCTGCGTGGAGAATGTGCTGCGCTCGCTGCTGCTGGAGCCGCACGCCGACAAGCTGGTGCGCAGCTACAGGTGCGGCTCTCCTCGTGCTTAAGAAGGCCACGTCGGCCACGCCCAGAGCAACAGCAAACCAATCACGATGCACATGATACCCATGTGACCCCAACCACTGTGAAAATTCAACCTTAATTTCAGGCCTGAGTTGTGGAAGGCTTCTGTGCTAGATACTCCTATTCTGTGTGCACAGCAACTTAATACTCCGTCTGTCTGTCCGTCCGTCCATCCATCCATCCCGACCTGCTTATCCTGGTCAGGGTTGCAGGCAGTGTAATACTCCGTAATCATAAATAAATAACTAGTTATCAAGTATTTATCAAATTATTCATGCGAGTTTCCTCACTGTCGCCTCACCCCCCTGGGAGCTGGGTTGAAGTCCCCACCATGGCTCCATGTGTGTGGAGTTTGCATCTTCGCATGTTGTCACAGGGTTTCCTTCAGGTCCTCTGGTCTCACCCCCCAATCCAAAAGCACACTGAGGCTCATTGGAGTTACCAAATTGCCCATAGGTGTGTGTGTGGATGAGTGACTGGTGTGTGTGTGTGTGTGTGTGTGTGTGAGTGTGTGTGTGTGAGTGTGTGTGTGTGTGTGTGAGTGTGCTCTGTGATGGGTTTGCACCCCATCCTGGGTTGTTCCCTGCCTTGTGTCTGTAGCCTCCAGAATAGGCTCCAGACCTCCCCACGGTTACAGAACATGGATGGATGGGTTTGTTGCAGTTTGGTTGTCTGCTGTATGTCCTGAACAGGAGTAATAAATCCCTCCTCAGCCACCGTAAAATCCTTGGCCTGTGTCTCTGACTCGTGACCCTGAGCCCTAAACGCCCCACTTTCCTGCAGTGGGGGCAACAAGAGGAAGCTGAGTGCTGGCATGGCGCTGATCGGAGGCCCCCCCGTCATCTTCCTGGACGAGCCGTCCACAGGCATGGACCCAGTGGCCCGTCGACTGTTGTGGGACGCGGTGAGCCGGACCAGAGAGCTGGGCAAGGCCATCATCATCACCTCGCACAGGTCTGTCCCAGAATGCCCTGCAGCAGCCACACCTTTAACGCCAATCACTGCAGCCCCTTTCAGAGCGTTTAACGTGTCACATTGCAGAGACGTTCAGCCATACAGATACCATAAGGAGCTTTAAAAGGACAGATGGGGACTGCAGAGGGCAATAAACAGTGAGGGTTAGGACACCAATTGTGAAACCAGAAGCTTGTTGGCTTAGATCCCATGGTCGGCAGAACGGGACCCTTAACCCCAGCTGCTCCAGGGACTGTCTGACCCTGCTCTCTCAGCCGTAGATCATGTTGAATACAAGCATCTGCTCAATAAGTAATTGTGATTGTGTAGTGTAGTGTAGTGTAGTGTAGGCTTCATGGTGGTCAGTGGTTTAATTTTATTGAATTTCCTGCCCCGTTCTGCAGCATGGAAGAGTGCGAGGCCCTGTGCACCAGGCTGGCAGTCATGGTCAATGGCCAGTTCAAATGCCTTGGCAGCCCCCAGCACCTGAAGAGCAAGTTTGGCAGCGGCTATACGCTGCTGGCTAAGGTCCGCATGGAGGAGGAGGAGGTGGACCTGCAGCTCTTCAAGGACTTCATCGAGAGCACTTTCCCTGGTCAGTGTGTACGCTTTTGTTAGCCGATTTGTGCTATTGCACCCCCAGTCCTATAGGTGGCAGAATAATTCTTGCTGCTTATCAAAGACTCGCTTTGATCAGAGATGTTCCAGGACTGTCTTGGGGTCATTAACTTTAGTTTGGACTTCCATGTTTTATCTCGAAAATTAGAATAATACAAAAAGTATGTAGTTAAAAAGCGATAACTTCACTGTCAATTATACAGTGTTTAGTCTTGTGTCGGAAAAACGTGGCTGTTTGACAGCTGTAGTGGAACACTGTCTAACATGAAGCAGCAGATCGTGCCTGAAAGTGTGCCACTGATTACAGGCAGCATGCTGAAGGATGAGCACCAGGGCATGGTGCACTACCACCTGACCGACAAGACCCTCACCTGGGCGCAGGTACCGGCTCTCCGCCTCCTTTTCCGTGCAGCTTCCCTGGTCCTCTCCCTGATGGCGCGTGACGTGACTGCCCCCTACAGGACGTTGGTGAGCCCTGTCCTCATGGCTGTTTTTCCTGTCCCCAGGTTTTTGGGACCCTGGAAGCAGCCAAAGAGAAATACAGGTTGGAGGATTACTGTGTGAGTCAGATCTCCCTGGAGCAGGTCTTCCTGAGCTTCGCCCAGTTCCAGCACTGCGCCGAGGGCAGCCGGAAATGAAGCAGAGCCCCGCCCCCTTTCCGCCACTGCAGGCCCTGTCAGCTGGCTGCTGTCCCTGTCACAGCATGCCAGGCAGCTAGAACAGCCCTGGGCTCCTCTGTCCTCACACATGCGGCTGCAGTTATAAATGCAGACACTCACACACACACATGCACACTGACACATTGCGCTGAAATGCGCAGGCCTTCAGGGCTGCATCGTCCTAGACCAGGGGCAGCGTCCACACTACACAGGGTGGCTGTTTCTCTGCCGCAGCCTCTGGGACCGACCCCCGTCGGAGCAAGACGTCTGGCTCCCAGGCGTCGCTCAGCGCTGGTTTGTCTGATCTCTGTGACTGTTTTGAGGCCAAACGAGGAAGCCTTTCTCTTTTCCAGATTTACGAAGCGCTTGTTTCGAAGACCTTGTTTACCACTGGATGTGAGGTGGAGAATGCATATTATAGCTTGCGTTTGCGTATGTCAGAGCGAGAGAGAAGCAGAGAACTCGCATTCGTTTTTGCGCTTTTGGTTTATTTGTCGGTCATTTCCTGCGGCTTCTCTATATGATCTTAGCAGTAAGGAGATGTGCAAGTCACTACCTTTAGCTGTCTGTAAAAGTTCCCATGCCACGTGATGTTTGACACACAACGTGCATGTTTTTTTTTTATTTTTTTTATCAAGTTCACCATAAGTCCATCCTTAACCATGCTCCACTTCGGGCTTTCCGATCACCCAGTGGATATCCTACCCAAAGCTAATCTATCAGGCTGTAAATACTTCTGTAATTGTTTGTAAATATTACGAAGAAATGTAGCTCTCCCCAACCAGATAACAGATTAGTAATTATTGGGAGGGAGTAGAGGGGACCTGCATGTCAGGGATACTTTGAAACCGCATTCTTTACCATATCCTGGCTTCCAAAATACAGCCTTAGACGTCTGAGTCAAGGACCGGCTCCACTCTGTCACCGGTACAAGGAGGTGCATCGCAGGACCCAGTGGCCTGCAGGAGAGCCGTGAAGCCGTGGAGATATTCAAGCCTGCGACTAGTGCACAAGTCCTCCTAGTGCACAAGTCCTCCTAGTTCAGGTGCTAGTAAACAGTGATGACATGTCCGTGGGAGGGGTTCCTCACTGCACCGTGGACACCCTTCTGTAGTCATGCTGTAGATGCTTTATAAATGCATATAAATATACATTTTCAGGGAACTCAATGGCCCATGACATTTATACCTGAGCACCCAGTCAAGTCTCTCTGTTTGTTTTTTTTTTTTGTCTGTATTTATCAGTGGACCATACTGTAATAGTTTAATTTTCGGCATTATGTCTTACTCCACGGGTCTGTGTTTACATGTACTCGTCGATGTTGTTTGTGTGCCGTGGGACTGCCATGCCAAATTTCCTCCACGATACAAATCCTTCCTCCTGTCAGCTGGTCGGCCAATGATACAACCGTACGTCTCCAGTTCACCGGCGACGTGTCACAAATTCACCCTCTATGGTGGCAGAAGCAAACGTTTACACGAATGACATACGCCGCCGAATGGTTTAAACAAGGTGCGTTTTCATTATTAGAAAAAAATGTTTACTTTTAGCTTGATAGTATAACTGACATGTTTTATTAGATCATTAATGTATATTTAGCTCGATAGCAGCAGCCAGTGTTTACATTAATAAAATACATTGACAAATGTTTTTAAAAAGATGTCTGGATTACATGTAATATATTTAGGTTTACAATTGAATGCATAGCGGTAAAGCAATATCCCTCCTACAATCAATTTATAAAGGTTATAGTCGTCAAATTCATGCCAAGTTAACATACAGTAATATTGACAGGTTGCTATGGAGAGAGGTAAGGAAGGAGCATGCGCTGATTCCCCACCACGCGACGAACCATACTTCAACAAAACGTATCAGTGAATCAATTATTTTTGAGCTAGACATACAGTTGTAATTGATCAGGCAGCTGATCGACACCTCACAGGAGGAAGGAATTTGGTTGGCGGAAGGAATGTCACATGATAGGTCCATGTTTCACTATTGGTTACCCAAAACACCCAGTAACACTATGTATTTGTACCTAGTTATCATCTGACAATTGCATGTTGGTGAGAAATTACTACTCTTTCCTCTCCATCTTCATTTCGCTGCTGTTGGTTTAACTTTTTGAAAATATGTGAAGCCATCCATCTTATTTGAGCTGGAAGCTACTGAGGTCCTACCAAGTCAGGCGAGGTTTGCTGTTTTTGACTTTGTCTGTTCTCCGTACTGGTTGGAGTGACTGGTCCCTGATGCCCCAGCGGTGCAAATCCGTCATGATAAAAACACTTCATGCTTAAAACGGGCTCTGGGAGGGGGGGCAGCATTATGTTTGCTTTACCCGGCTGTCCAGGTCTTCTATCTTTAAACCCTGGGTTGTTGTGACTGATTGTGGTGGTTTACGCAACGTAACGCCATCGGCGTCAATCCCAGTACCCCCGCATTTCGCCTTGCATTCTGCTGTCTGTCAGAAGTATGTTTCTGGTATGTGTTTGCCTTCGCGGGGTGGGACGCTGTACCTGTGATCAGAAGGTCGCCTGTTTAAATCCCGTGGCTAACTGAGTGATGTCACTGTTGGGCCCTTAACCCTCATTGTTACAGGGTTACTGGTTGACCCTCCTTCCTCAGTTGTATGTCACTTTGGATAACAGCTTCCACTAAATAAATGTTAAGTTCCATCCCAAGTGACTGTAATGCTGTCACAGTCTTCCTGCGATATTTTTTTTTCTTTTCCTTTTTTAATATGCCACGGGAAGTGAGATTGCGTTCCAGGATCACAGTCAGCCGCAAGCCCTGATCTCAGAACAGTACTACAATGTTTTGGACACTAACACTTTTTAAATTTTATTATCATCATCATAATTATTTTAATACTGCATCACTGAACTCTGCATTTCCTTACTGACTGCACCCAGCATGTCTTCACACCAAATGTCACATCACTGCACAGTTAGGGTGAAACGTCTTTCTTGCCGAACCTCCATGTCGTCGAAAATGAGTTGAATGTGTCTGCTGACGGCCTACCTGGCTGGCACTCTGTATGTGGGCGAAGCAAGGCCTCAAGCAGGCCTGCAGGGTAGGGGGCATCCTGCTCCAGGACCTTCATATGTTCTCTTCATTCACTGACGCATCCCTGAGGAAGCTTTGAGACTTTAGAAGAAGCTGAGAGGTCAGCATCCCTCACACTCTGATTAATGGGCTTCAGACACGGTGCTTTTATTGTTTGGGACTTTTTTTGTTTGTTTAGCAGAACTTACCTTAAAAAAAAAAAACTTGAAAACTTGATGGTTGTAATGGAAAAAAATGCAAAACAGTACCATACTGAAAAAGGGAACTAACATTATTGTGATCTAACTTACTAGATACATGTTGTCTACAATGAATGTATTGCTATTATTTTTTAAAATAAACCTGCTTTGTGTAAAAGGAAGAGGCCTGGCCAATTGTTTCTTTGACTTTACCCAGCTGGTGTTGTTTTGAGATAATTATTAACAATTAATCTGGGTTTTAAGAAAAGAGATGGAACCTGGTTCATAATCTGTCCCTGAGCCCTGTCCCGCCCCTGAGTCCTGTCCCGTGCCTGAGCCCTGTCCCACGCCATAATACGCTCCATGTATTATGGATGTTAATCTAATAACATTGACATGAATCATGATATTGATATAAAAAATCACAAGATCATTGTAGAAATGTTTAAATGAGAGTGAGAAATGTACTTTATCTGTTTATTGGCTCAGTACATACTTTTACTGTAAACTTCAAAGGCCAGCGTATGTATAGCTGTTTTCATGTTCCTATCAATTTGGACCTCCTGTTATTTCATTGGTTAATCCAAAGAGAGAGCTGAGCCATGTGTAGACATTGTGTCATACACTCACCTAAAGGATTATTAGGAACACCATACTAATACGGTGTTTGACCCCCTTTTGCCTTCAGAACTGCCT
>JAOYFF010000046.1:10758540-10780674 GCA_025773925.1 Cryptomyrus ogoouensis | reverse complement strand
TCTTCTTCACCTCACTTCTGCAGAAGTTCCGTTTCACTCCACCTCCTGGGGTGTCTGAATCTGATCTGGACCTCGCTGGACCTTCCCAGCATGCCCCGCGTACAGTTGAAAATAGCCCTTGTTGTGTTGTTGTTAATGTTAATGGTCGCATTTCCCTATTGTCGAGCATGTGTTTGCCCGTGTCTTGTGTGTACCTGGTCCGATCCTCTCGTGGATTTCGCTTGTATAAATCTCCCACTGTTTATCCATCTTACAGTTTGGTGGCCTACAACCTTGTGTTTCCTGTGTGTAGTTGGTTTGGTGCCCCTTGGGTGCCTGATGTAGTCCTCTTAAGGGCTGCGGATAAAGAGCTCGTTCTCCCCGGCGAGCAGGTCCCCCTGTCTCTCTGCTCCCGCGATGCCCCGGTCCGCCCGACACCACAAGGTATAAGATAGTCTACTTGTTGGAATAGTTACACAAGGTAAGATGTCAAACTCAGCATATTGAGAAAGGCAGAACATGCTTCCTGTGTAGAAGCATTTAGCTGCAACCCAGTGACCGTATCGTTTCGTGTGTCGTCTTTCACCACTGGCAAGTATAAATACTCTAAATAAAGTTATCACTGAGTTTTGAACTTGATCATTTGTTCAACTTTCAAGTGATTTTTAGCTTGGTAGTTAGCTTGCTAACCTAGCTGTGTGTGTTCAGGCTGAGTTAGTGGTTTTGTAGCAACGTGGTCGACACTGCAGCTAATGTTGACTTTATTCCAAAGTCCTTTGATGAAGGAGAGCAGAATTCACAAACGTAGTTGACGGACTGAAATAAGAAAAGACCGTTTTGGGTCATTCTGCCAACAGCTCACACAGTGCTTCCCTCATTTTGAAATGCACCATCTGCCATTGATTCAGACTGATTTCACTACAATTTAACCTTTACACATTTTCCAAGTGTCTGATATTTATATTCAAATTCATATTCCATTTCTATTACCATATTCCCGATTCATACTCCCAGTGAAGCACGGCATTTATTTGACATTTTCAGGGTTGTCCTGGTTTTTGTTACACAGAAGGATTTTGGGCCCCATGAGAGCAGACCGTACTGGGTCCCAAACCCAGACCAATCCAGTTATGTCCAGATTTTTTTAGAATACCTGTCAGGCAGGGGCCTTTGGGATCATCCAAACTTTATAGCACCCCTGACTACAATTGGAAATTGTGATTTAAATCTACCAGAACCTGACCATTTAAAATGTGTAAGTAATATTAGTCAATTGGCAGACTTATTAGACAGATGGGATAAGTCTGTGGTTACCCTGGTCTTTGTGAAAGTAACAGAGACTGGGGGACAGCTGTAGAGCTTGGCGATACAGCAAAATTAATAACAAACATTACATGATTATACAATTGTATAATCATGTAATGTTTGTTATTAATGTATATTACAGCTGTTAAGGGGTGTTAGGATGTAAAGGTATACATGCATGATGTTTATGAATAATTAATGAATACATTATGAAGGTGTACTGAACATTCTATGAATGCAATATAAAAGCATTATGAAGGTGCAGTTAATGTAAAGCGTTATCGTTTATTTGAAGATTTTTAATTAATTTATTTATTTTGATTTGGGATTTTTAAACAGTATTTTATTCAATTTCAGTTGCGCTGTTAAGAAGAGGACACGTTTTGCAGTTTAGAAAGATAAAGGAATATATTTAAATAAATTTGTCTGCAGCTCATTCTGTTAAACCCTGCACCTCGGTACCGATGAAGGTGGACCAGATGTAGAGGCTGCCGTCAGTGGAGTACGGCACCCACTCCTGGTCCAGCTCCACCAGCTTGCGGATGCACTCCAGCAGCTGCACCTTGTCGAAGAGCTGCATTTTTTATAGTTTTTAATGGTTTTTCTTAGACACTTCACAAACACTAGGTGTAACAGACTTCGGGAGTGACACAGGCCAAAGTAACAAACCAAAACACATCTACCGAACACACATCACCACGTAACGCATAAACAAAACAGCGGTCAACTCCTTACACACCTAGTGATTACGAACAACAAACACACAGCCAAAGCAAAGGTATCCGAAGGAATAACAAAGAGGGTAGTCGACGTACAGGTAAGAGTTCAAAAACCAGGAGAGCAATCAAAACCAAGGCGAAGGTACAAAAAAAGGGCGAGGCGAGAATCGGAAACCAGGAACGAAACAGTCATACACAGAAAGGCAAATACACAAGTGAACAACAGCAAAAGTAAGGGGAGAGCAAGCACAATGGCGAGAAGCAAGCAGCGAGCCCTGAAGTGTTGAAGCGGCCGTCTTTTCTTCCGGTGAACTGGAACTAGAAGCTGCTCCGAGGGCGAGGGAGGTGTGGACTGGTCCAGAGGCGAAGGAACGGGTGACGAAGGCTGACAGGACCTCCGGAGAAACTGTAGGGCATCCTCCCAAACTTACGGCACGTAACAATAACAATTATTTTTTTCTTACTTGATTTATTGGTGGTAATTAGCGTACTCCGTAGTACTATTTAGCCCAATAATAGCCTATTTTTCTACATATCGATACACAAATGTTCCAAATTTATTTTATGCAATTATGAAGTGCTACTGAACGAGTTGGTGAATGAATCAGAATGGACTCTTTTAGGTGAATTGAATCAGTATTTCCTATTATAACTCACGTCATTTGGTCTAATATTAGTGTCACAACCACTAAATTGAGTTACAAAGCCGCTTCTGTCTTACAACTGCCACGCCCTGCATTCTTCCCCCAGTGAGTCTGACGAGCCACACCAGTCAGTATTTCTCAATAGGCTGAGTTTACCATCTGACCCTGAGTAATTTATTCAAAATAAGTTCTGTGTTGTTACTTTAAATATGTGGAGTTGCTTACTATATGTTAAAAATCAATACTATATGTTAATTATCAATCAGACTGAATTAATCTGCATTTCTCAATATGAAGAATTTTACATCTTACCCTATGTAACTATTCAAAAAAGTAGACTACCTTTCAGTATATAAAAATGGCCATCAGAATTCAGGATCTTCAACCTCGGCTTATAGCACACAGTTTGTGAGGGGAGGGGCTGAGGGTGAACCCAACCGCTGGAGTGAGGTCCAGATCTGATTCAGACACCCCAGGAGGTGGAGTGAAACGGAACTTCTGCAGAAGTGAGGTGAAGAAGAGGAAGAGCTCCATCCTGGCCAGACTCTCGCCAAGACACGCCCGACGCCCTGGAGGAAAGACAGATGGGGAGATTCTCTCTGCTTATTAAGGGGGATGACGGACAACGATATTCAGACAGCAGAGCTCCGTTCATAAGCATTTTACTGAAGGCCAGAGAAGAACCTGAGCTGTACCTGCAGAGAAGGGCATGAAGGCGTCCCTCTTTCTGAACCGGCCCTGATCGTCCAGGAAGTGGCCGGGGTTGAAGGTATGGGGAGTCTCCCATTCACTCTCATCATAAAGTACAGACGTCAACAGCGGGATGACAGTGGTCCCCTGTAGGGAACAAGGAAAAACCACTGAGCTCAGTTATTGCAGTTATACTCAGTAGCAAACACCACATTTCAGATGACGTGAACAAAATACCCTAAAGACAAGGTAGAGGAGGACTAGGTCTGGAAAATATCCTGATGGTAAAGGGAAAAGAGCTCACTTTCTTGATGTGGTATCCTCGGAAGACCACGTCACAGCTTGTGATGTGAGTGAGACTCATTGGAACAATGTTGGCCAGTCTCTGTATCTCGTGGATGACGGCGTCTGTATACGGCAGGTTCTTCCTGTCCTCTACTCGAGTCTGCCGACCCCCAATGACCATGTCCAGCTCCTCCTGTACACAATCTAATGGTGGATGAGGAACAGCCAGTATCTCTGTTAAATCTCTAAATTACATGCCTTAGCAGTACATAGATGATTGGCTACAGTGAATGGGGGTACCGTGTTAAGGCCTGTGTGAATGTATCTGTCCTCACCCTGTATATGGGGATACTGTGTTAAGGCCTGTGTGAATGTGTCTGTCCTCACCCTGTATACGGGGGTACTTGGCCATAAGCAGCAGGCCCCAACGCAGTGTGGTCGCAGTGGTGTCAGTTCCAGCTGCAAAAAGGTTGGACACTGTAATGATGAGGTTTTTCTCATGGTAGTAGGAGAATTCTTGCTCCCTGGATTTCTGGTAGAGATGGCAGAACATGATATGATAAAACAAACAGAAAACTCATGTCAAAGCTGGAAGAAAAGTATGATCAATGTAGATGTTTCCCATTGAACACTTTCGTACCTTAATCTCCTGCTGTCGGATAAGAAATGAGTCCACAAGGCATCTCCTGTCCTCAGCATTCAGAGTCTCCTGCAGATTCTTCACCAGACCTTTAACCTGCTCTATGTTGCTCTCAGTATTCTTCATCAGGATGACCCAGTCCTTCAGCCAAGGACCCAGCCTTGGAAACATGTTATACAGCTGCCACCACAGAAACAAAAACCATATTAGATGTGTTACCATTGAGCCTTATGTTGGAGAGATTCCTATTTCAGTTAATTACTCAACATTAATTTTTAATGGAATTTGTCAGGGAAGGCAGGTTTATGAAGATCTTAGAACTGAGATTAAGATTGCCAGGGTTTTGCTGGTTAATCAGAATTTCTTCCTCCTTGTTCTGCAGTTTATATTAACTGAACTGGTGTTAAACAAATGTCCCTCCAGCTGCTCCATTCAGACTGTACCCTAGTAACCTTAAAAGTGAAATACAGTAGAAAAAGAAGAGTACCTGGATGGCAGGTGACCCGGTGAGCCTGATATTTTGGTTCGCCCTGTTCACCATCCTTTGGAACTGTAGATCATCGTATTCAAACCTACTACCGTAGACGATGGAGGAAATGATGTTGGAGACTGAGTAGTTCACTACCTGCAATGTGTCAAAGGGTTCGCCTGGGAAACAGGAAGGAGAATCAGAGCATTTATGTAGCCATTTGAAAACACTTACGCTACACGCCATCAAACTGTTCAACTCCTCATTGGGGGGTAGGAGGGGGAGCAGGAGGGAGGGCAGAAGGACATTTAACTGACTGTACAATAGACTGATTAATCCGTGCAATAATTATTTTTTAGTACCATCATCCCACTCTTTTGTTTCAATCATATCTTTTGTTTAACTTTATTATATTGTGACTCTCCCAGTACTCACATCACTGATATGCACATTTTGCTGGCATTAAGTTATTTTTTTCAATAAATCATTAATGTAGTAAATTAACATTAATCGGATGTTATAACAAGTTAACAACCTTTATCTCACCTTTGAAGTTTTCAAACACCTCTGTCATGTAGTGGATCTCCTCAATGATCTTCTCCTCACTTCCACGTTTTCCCATCCCCAAATCCCGAAGGGTGGATAAAGCAAAACGTCTCATCTCCTTCCACGAGTCTCCATTGGAAAACAGGACTCCTGTGTGGGATTGGATTACTTTCAGATTTATTCAGGATACTCAAAGCATTACTGTAAATATGTGCAGTTAATGTACCCGTTATTATGGATTGATGTACTCTCAATATATCACCTAGAAAGTCACTCACTAAATATTGAACAGACCGTGTTGAAATTCATCAGTATGTAACTGAGTCATACCATGGCCTTCGGTGAAATCATAAAATATTGGTGATATCTCCCGTTCTCCAAATTCCTCTGCATGGTTGACCAGGGCCTCTTTCACAGTCTTGAAGCCAGTAAGAACCACCACTTTCTTGGGACCAAAGTGGACAGTGAACACTGATCCATATTGTTTAGACAGCTGGAGAAAAACAACATTTAAAAAACAGATGCTGGAGTTTGACTGACCAACACAGAGATTGTATCAAGTAACAAAAAAGGATACATATACAGTGGTACCTCAGAACTCGAACATAATCCATTCAGAACTCGGGTTCGAATCCTAAAAAGTCTGATCAAATTTTCCCCATAAGAAATAATGGAAAACCAATTAATTGGTTCCTTAACCTAAATATGTTTTTTTTTTAGCATTTAAACACAAAATGAACAGGATAAAACAAGAAGAGCATATACTAAACACATCTAAGCACATTTATCAAAACAGTAATTTGTAAAGTAAGAAAATAAATGTATCCAAACAATGTGTAAAGTAAAAAAAAAAAGACGACACCTTTTCCATAAACCCAGACACAGCACAACTACCTTGAGTCATACTAAGTGTCACACCAGCGACCACGAGCGACCACGCCCCCCTTCGCTACGCCACGCCTACCTTCATTACTTAAAGCCCGCACGACCGTCAGTTGGTGCAAGGTATTGTAGAATGCAATGTCCAAGCGATTATCTCCCTTGTCTTTGTTTCACTTCTCCCTTTGCAGCAGGGTTTTTCTTTGGGGGAAGAAGGGAAGAAGGATGGAGGTCTCCGTCCTTGTATCGACTACCGCCCGCTCAATGCCATAACCAAGAAGAGGCGGGAGCCTCTCCCTCTTATCCCGTCAGCACTAGAGCAGGTTTGAACAGCCAAGATTTTCACCAAATTGGATCTACGGAGCGCCTACAATCTCATCCGAATCCGATAAGGAGATGAGTGGGAGACGTCTTTCTCGACTAGTACCGGTCAGTACGAATATCTCGTGATGCCTTACGGTTTAGCTAACAGCCCGTCTATTTTCCAGGCATTTATCAGCAGTGTGTTTCAAGACATGCTGAACCGGTTTGTCATCGCATACATCGACGACATTCTGATATATTCCGACAATGCCGACCAGCACGTCACCCACGTTCGGCAAGTGCTTCAGCGACTGGCCGATTACCAGCTTTACATTAAAGGGGAGAAGTGTGAGTTTCACCGTGCATCTGTTCAGTTTTTGGGTTATTGCATTCGACCGGGAGAGGTGACTATGGATCCAGGTAAGGTTCGGGCAGTCCTCGAGTGACCCCAACCCACCACTATCAAAGAACTACAAAGATTCCTTGGGTTTTCTAATTTCTACCATCGTTTTATTGGTGATTTTAGCACCGTGGCGGCTCCACTGACTGATCTCTTGAGAAACGGCTGTAAACAGCTAATCTGGTCCCAAGCCTCTTCGCAAGCCTTTGCAGAGTTGAAAGAGAGATTCTGCACAGCCCCAGTGTTGCGACAGCCCGATCCAGAAGAACCCTTCGTGATTGAGGTGGATGCCTCCGAAGTTGGTATCGGAGCGGTGCTCTCACAAAAAGACAAAGGAACAGGTAAAGTGCATCCCTGTGCATTTCTCTCCCGGAAACTATCGCCCGCTGAACGTAACTACGATGTCGGGAATCGCGAATTGTTAGCCATAAAGATTGCCTTGGAGGAGTGGAGACATTGCTGGAGGGAGCTAAACACCCTTTCCAGGTACTCACGGACCATCGGAACCTGCAGTACCTGCAATCCGCTAAACGTCTCAATCCCCGTCAGGCAAGATGGGCTCTGTTCTTTACCTGTTTTAACTTCCAGATTTCTTTTATCCCCGGAACGAAGAACGTGAAGGCGGATGCGCTGTCCCGCTGTTTTCCTCACCCAATGACGTCCGAGGAGCCTACCCCGATTCTACCTTCCATCTGCTTTGTTTGTCCCGTTCAGTGGGATCTGGAGCATCAGCTCCATCAATTCAACGAGGGACATCCTCTGCCGTCAGAGTGCTCGCCTGACTGTACGTATGTCCCATCACAACTTAGAAATTCCATTCTCCAATGGATTCACACGTCGTTAGGCTCAGGACATCCTGGGGTGGATGCTACTACCCGTCTGGTATCGAAACGGTACTGGTGGCCCGGCTGGAGACGCGAGACGTCGCTTTACGTTTTATCTTGTCCAGTTTGTGCCCAAAACAAATCCCCTACGCAACCCCCTGCGGGATTGCTGCACCCTCTCCCAATTCCTACACGCCTGTGGTCTCATGTGGCCATCGATTTTGTGACCGACCTTCCCTCTTCGCGGGGTTGTACAACCATCCTAACCGTGGTCGACCGTTTTTCCAAAATGTGTCGGCTCATTCCTCTGCCGAAGTTGCCATCTGCCCTAGAGCTCGGGGAGCTGCTTCTCCAATGGGTGTTTAGATATTACGGCTTGCCTGAAGACATAATATCGGATCGAGGACCCCAGTTCACCTCACGAGTATTCCGTGCTCTCTGTGATAAGTTAAACGTTCGGATTAGTCTAACCACGGCGTATCACCCTCAGGCCAACGGACAGGCAGAACGTCTTAACCAGGAGATCGGTAAGATCTTACGGTCCCTCTGCTCCGCTCAACCCCAAGAATGGGCTCGATACCTTCCTTGGGCAGAGTATACCAGGAATTCCCTTGAGAATCCGGTCACGGGTTTAACTCCCTTCCAGTGCGTGCTGGGTCTACAACCTCCGCTGTTTCCCTGGATTCCCTCTCACACTGGGGTGCCCGCTGTCGATCACTGGTATGGACAGTGCAAACAGGTGTGGGATAACGCACGCCGACAATTGTGTAGGAGAACTGCTCGGACGAAGACACAAGCGGATTGACGACGGCGCCCGGCACCGATGTATCATCCAGGGGACCGGGTTTGGCTCTTGACACAACACCTCCGACTGCCCCGAGGCCGTAAACTTACTCCGAAATATATCGGCCCATTCAAAGTTGCGGCACGAGTAGGACCTGTTACTTACCGTTTACTTTTACCCAGGGTGTACCGTATTCATCCCGTCTTCCATGTTTCTCTTCTCAAACCCGTTCGTTACAGCCTCGCTCATTCCCCTGCAGACGCTCGGGACCCCCCTCCGCCGATTCCCTTGGCAGATGGAGAAGCCTTCGCCGTAAACACCCTGCTGGACTCCCGCCGCCGTGGACGGGGTTTGCAATATCTAGGGGATTGGGAGGGGTATGGCCCCGAGGAGCGCTGCTGGGTTCCTGCCTCGGATGTCTTGGATCCTACGCTAATCGCTCAATTTCATGCAGATCACCCCTCCAAACCGGGACCTCGGTCCCGTGGCCGGCCCCGTCGCGACAATCGACCGCCGGGAGTCGGTCGTCAGAGGGGGGGTTCTGTCACACCAGCGACCACGAGCGACCACGTCCCCCTTCGCTACGCCACACCTACCTTCATTACTTAAACCCCGCACGACCATCAGTCGGTGCGAGGTATTGTAGAATGCAATGTCCGAGCGATTATCTCCCTTGTCTTTGTTTCAGCTCCGATCCGCCCGACTCTCCCTGCTCCCGCTTCCTGCTCTTCCCGATCCGTCCCGCTCCCTTCCGACCCAGCCCTGATCTTCCCTCGTGTCCTCTCCCAGTGTCTCCCGTCAGCGTCATCGAACGGACTTCCCGATTGAGAAGTCGGTCATAAGATCTTATGGAACAATATTATAGCGATATGCAGTATCAGGGCTGTCTGTGTCGATCTGTATGGCTGACCTGTATATGTATCGGTTTTTGACGGATACCCTCCTAAATTTGAACCAAACTCAGGGGAACGTGTCCTAGGCACTCGAACTTTATTTCCCGCTGGCTCACACTGTTTTTACATGCTAATTACATACTCCAGGGACAGCTACAGAACATCTGTCCCTCTGCCGTATGCTTAGTCTATCAGGAGAGTTTTTGCATAACAGGTTTAATGAAGCTGAGTAAGACATTTATCCAGTGCTTCACCTTAATAGAACATCAGACTCGGAAACACAAACTTCTTGTATCCCAGTAGAAGTATTATTCCGCTTCTTGTGTTTACAACAATTTTCACAGCATTGTGTCAGACCCTTCATGTGAATGAGATTATCATTCTTTCTAAGGTTACAAAAGAATTCCTTTACGCACCCAACATTGCAATGCAGCTTAAATCCCGGTTTGTCCTGTTCTGCCAGAGGGATCTCATTCACAACAGCGCAGAAATGAGGCATTACAGAGGAGTAACTCTGCAAATTCTGCATAGCTCTAATGGAAACCAGAATCATTGGATTTTACATGAAAGGTGAAAAGCTTAAGACTAATTTCTGTGTGCTAATTAAACTGTTCATTGAGGTTATGTAGTGTTTTACAGAAGCTGCAATGTTGTTCATACTAGCTGCAGAAGTGTTTTGAGCCAAAATGGGAGTTTTGGAGCCCCCAGTAACATTTGGGGCCACTAACGGTGCCCCCACCCACATTTGTTTCATATTTGTTTTACTGGTTAATACTTGTTAGGGTATTGCACCAAAAAAGGCAGCAAAACTGGGGCTGATCAAGGGTATTCTCACAGTTTAAAAGAACAGGAAAATGAAATATATTAATGAGTAGGACAACCTGTAAGTTGCCATTTTACATCACTGGCTTCTCAGCTATCCTGAAATCAACTCACTGGAACCTCACTGCATTGCAGTTGCAAAGGAAGCTCACTACATTGCGTCTGTCTCCCTTTTTAAATGGGCTCCATTTCTCAGTCTCATCGGTTCCTTTTGACATTTTACCAGTCAGTCCATGGTAGCCCATCTATTTTTCCCCAGTGTTTCATACATCTGCTAAGGAGCTTTCATTTCTTACACATGTAACGCTTGTCAAAAAGGATCTTATTATTAACACACACCCAGTGGTGGGGTGGGCTGGGCGGGTGGGGGCAGGCTCAGCGCTTGGTTGCCCCTCCCACATGCGTTCCCTCCCCCAAAGCCTTTTGCTTCAGGGCCTGAAATCACTGCACCTGTGTGACTGGATTACTCGCCTGCGCTGGGCGCCCACAGTTGCCATGCGGCGATACCCAGCAGTGCTGTTTGCTTCCACATGAAACTGAGGCCCTTGTGCCATTACAACTCTATTACTCACTAATTTCCTGTATGTCAGAGCAGCGGCTTCCAAACTTTCCAGCCCACGACCCTGAACATAATAGCATCAGAGACACTCCAATTTTTGGGAGTGTCCCTCAGTGCATTAATCTGATCGGGGGAGGGTCCACCTCAGTAGATTTATCCAACTGGGGGGGGGGGCTCCCCTTCAGTAGATTTCATCAGCCAGTTGTGGTTATGGTTACAATGAACTGCTGTGAATGGAAAGAGGCCCTCATTGCAACTGCTATATCATAGACATTGGTTCTGAGACTGAGTGGGATTATATTTGTATAATATATGGATGAGTTTATAGCTTTGAGAATTAAACAGAGTCTTGTTTTAATTGATTGCAGCGTCTACGTCTTATGTGACCACACTAACGCAGAAACAGGAGGTCGTCAGATTGAGGTACGAGAACCAAAATAATGAGAAATAAATCCATTGGGGGTGCAGCACTTTTAAACATTTACTAAATATGAGAATATGCAGTCCTATGCCACTACACATGAGAGTCTGGGAACATATTGTACCTGGCAGAGGCTGAGATACGGCCTCTTGAGATCCAGCTGCAGCAGGTTTCCAATGAGAGGCAAAGGTCTGGGTCCTGGGGGCTCTTTTCCCTTGCTATAGGTGCTGGAGAGGAGATACAGGACCAACAACACCAGCGAGGTCCCCAGGAGCACGACGGTGCTGGGAATCTGCAGAAGTCCATGCAAGAGAATCATGGTCCCTTCGAAGACTGCTGATCACCTTCTGCTACTGGTCGTGGTTGTTGTTCAGGAACCAAGACCTGAATTGTGTAGCGGCTGATTCGTCAGAGGTAGGCTGACAGTCTCCTGTACTGGGCTCCTGTTGGCTTATGAAGGCCAGGATGGGGGAGGGGCTTAGCCTAAAGGCATTATTACATCATGCTCTGACTGGCAGGACATAGCCAGTGTAATATGAGAGTTCAGAGTGAAAGACACAGAGTTGCATACATTAGATATGGAGTGTGAGATAAGTAACTGCATGAGATTATAAACCAGGCGTCTCATTTCTCGAAGTGTGTCTTTAAATGCATTTGTTCGAATCACCAGTATGCATGGGAAGATGGTATTTGTCACTCATGTGTATGAACATCCATACGAATAGAATGTTGATGAATCACAGGCTTTGTAAATGTGACTGCGGGTGCAGGACAAGGCTAATTTAACCTTTGTCCTATGTTAGCTTTCTGTTCCTATCTCTTACGTTAAACAGGTTGGTGTCGACCCGTGTCTCAAATCAGCTATAAAATACCCTCAAAACAAATATTTATCATCCAATTAGTTTCTTACTTTGTTAAGTTGGTTACCTTGTTAGGCTTCCTCATCCATGAAATGATTGGTTTTAATATTTTTGGTGTGGCTTTCTGGATCTTTCTTTTGACAGCATACCTCTCGTTTTCAATAAAAAAATTATGGCAAAATAAACCTCGAGAATTATATAAATAAACTGAATTGGTCTTATCTTGCCTTACATGTATGGGCAGGCCTTGCCTTGATTTTGTTTTAATTTATTTTGTTTAAATAGAGATTCCTGACAAAGTCAAAAAGCCTTGATACAGTACACAAATATATGTGCTGCTTTTATGCATTTTAAACTTACAAAGGGGTCAGTGCCGACCCCAACACCAGAGCTGTTATAATCTTGAGCAGATTCTGTTATAATTTAATGCATTTTAAAAAATTATTATTATTTTATTTAAATAGTGGTTACTGACAAAGCAAAAAGCCTTGATGCAGTACATTTGTAATACACAGATATGCACCCAAATCCATTATATACAGATACTATCTGTTCCCCATCCACCATTAGACCGTGTACAGGGTCATTGGGGGTCGGCAGACTCGAGTGGCGGACAGGAAGAACCTGCCGTATACAGACGCTGTCATCCAAGAGATACAGACACTGGCCAACATTAGTTTGATGAGTCTCCCTCACATCACAAGCTGTGACGTGGTCTTCCGGGGATACCACATCAAGAAAGTGAGCTCTTTTTCCTTTACCATCAGAATACTTTCCAGACTTAGTCTTGCTCTGCTCTTCATCTCACTCCTGCAGAAGTTCCATTTCACTCCACCTCCTGGGGTGTCTGAATCTGATCTGGACCTCACTCCAGTGGTTGGGTTCACCCTCAAACCCTCCCCTCACAACCTGTGTGCTGTAAGCCAAGGTTGAAGATCCTGAATTCTGAAGGTTTGTAAGGAGCCATTATACTGTACTACTTTTTTGAATAGTTACACAGGGAAAGATGTAGAATTCTTCATATTGAGAAATGTAGATTAATTCAGTCTGATTGTTTTGCATTATAATTTAATTTTAAAAACATTTACACACTTTCCAAAACGGATTCAGTTTCTGAAATTCATATTCAACAGGTTTGATTAGACACCCAACGCCATGCTTTTTGTTACACAGAAGCGGCTTTGTAGCTCAAATTTGTGGTTGTTACACTCAATATATGACCAAAAGACATGTGTTATAATAGGGAATTGATTTACATCTACAAGTACTTCAACCATTTTTAAAATGTAGCTGTCATATTGTTCAATTCACAGAGTAATTAGATAGATCAGACGTGGATTTGGTTGTCCTGGTTGTATGAAAGGGTTAGGGTTAGGATTAGGGTTAGGGTTAGTGTTTTGAGTAGCTGAGATATTGTTAATTTTGCAGGATGTTCTACTTTGACTTCAGCTGTCATAAGTCTTTTACCCTGCAGTTCGTGTTTATTACATATTTATTCTTTGTGATTCTTATATTGTCTGCACTCTTTATAATGCAATAAAAATACCTCATGTCTGTTATTCTGATGGAAACACATCTGCCTCTTTACTTTTAATAGGGTTAGGATTAGGAATAGGGTTAGGATCCCACATAATACACGTTTATCTTATTAAATTGAGAATAATGAAATTATTGCAATGTTTTATTTATTAAAAATCAAAAGTTCATTGTATGTGTTGAACTAAAATGAGCCATCTACAACAGTATTTATTTATTTGCTTAGTATGTCTTTTGAATACAGTTGTTTATACTTTTGAGGAATTTGGCTACTGCTTCCTTGAATTAACACCAGATGGCGACAAAAGCTTCACACTCAGCTGTGTTTTACCTTATTGCCTTCTTCCCATAGTGCATCCTGGCACTATCTCACCCTCTAACGCCACACATGCATGTTATGGCTGAACGGTGTACGCTTCAGTTCCCTCAAGTCCCATTATGTCTGATAAGAGCTTAGAAGCGGTGACTCTTGCCACTAGATGTCAGACTCACACTGACGAATCTTTGAGGTTTCTGGTGACAGACTCAGTCTCTTCAGCACATGCACGGCCCTTGTCTGATCAAGCTTCAAAGACAGAAAATAAATCAGGTGACCAGAGAACACATACTTGTCAAACTAAATTATATTACATAATATTACAGTTAATATAATACATGACTGTGGTTACCGCTTTTACTTATAGTAATTGCGGCCTGTTTAGTTTGTGTATTTCATATCCTTTCTTTAATGATACATAACAGTTGTATTCCACTAGAGAATCTTCCAAACCACAAAAAGTTCCAAATAAACGACTAAGGTGTTTTCTTACCTCCTGAGTGCATTTCATTCCCCACAGTGTCTCCTGGAATTCCATTTGGCGGTCACTGTGGCCTTGGATGCACAGGATAAGGCCAGCGTGACAGGGATCTTCTCTGTGCTACAATGGCGATCCCTCACTGCAGCATTGCTCTGCCCACGGACGCGTACAGTACATGGGCATACCGGAGAAAGGGAGTCAAATATGCAGGAAACTGCCAGAATAAAAGAAATATGTGATACTACTGGTCACTGACTGTTTTTTTTTTTTTTACTTTGCTTATTGTGATTTTCAAACACAACAATCGATTGTCCAAAACAGAGGATAAGCAGATTATTGCATGGTCAGTGTACTTATATAACTTACATGCAATCATACGATCACCTTTATTGCACTGAAATCACAATCTACCGGATTGATCTTTCAGTCTAGATCCTTTACAAGGTTAATGGCTTTCACATGTTGGAAGTGGGGGTGCCATATTTTCTGGAGGAGACCTTTAGTATAAGCCTAAGAGAAACAGGAGGTGTGGGGGAAGTCTCTGACTTCTAATGAATTATTTAATATCAGGATATCAAGGTAGCAGAGGCTGTGGGATCTTCCTGCACTGATGACAGAGAAGATGAGAAAGACATGCCAAGAATAGCAGTAGAAGGATTTGGTGCAGTTTCTCCAGTAATGTTTTATACGGCTTGGAAAATGTCTGTGCAATAGTTACACTAGCATTGAGATTGCCAGAACTTGTGAATAAGATCTGCAGGAGAGTGCTGGACCCTGGCACTCTGGGATCAGGGATACCTATCTCTGTCTTAGAGTCTAACCGTGGTGTAATAAGTACAATGAACAAGTTCGTATTGTAAGAGGCCACGTCTTGTGCAGGTAGAGGAATTACGCCCACAACTTAAAATATCCATCCAGAGATTATCTGATATTTTCTCTCCTGAGTCCCGAGGTTTGAGGGCACAGAAGATGAACTGTGTTAGACCTTTCAGAAAAACAGCTGCAGTAAACAAGAAGTAATCAAGATGTGTATCCTTCACCAAGTAAAGGAATCTGGGGAATTTGGCACAAACAAAACTTTGAACTTGTATCTAAAAAAAGCTGCTTAGGAAGAGAATACTTATCTGAGTTGGTGGACAGAGGCAAACACGTTGTGAGAATGCAAATCTTTTAACTGTCACACACCTAATCCAAACCAAAGTAAGAAAGCCGTGTATGCAGGCGGGGGTGGGGGGCGTGATTAGCCACCAGAGGTGCGTAAACGGAGTGTGACTGCGGGACAAAGGGGCACTTAAACCAAACCCAGATCGTGAGAGAAATCCTGACATTTACATTGTGAAGGATAAGATGAGGCACAGTGAGCAGGGGTTTTAAACAAACTGGATTTGTCTCCATGGCTACCCATTTGGGGGGAAAATTAAGAGTCTCTGATCTAAGCCAGTGTTAAAAATTCTAATATTATAAGTCAATAATACAGTCTAAAACCGGGTAAAGTTAATGCTTCTAATATCTTTGGTTTTTGTCGATATTTCTTACACACTCTTGGTATGTTTTTCCCAGACAAATTCCAGAACTAAGCTGGCAAAAGGCCTGAGGAATAAACAATGGAATGCTTCGACACAGAGAACATTCATTTTGATTTTTGAACACGGTAGAACATTCATTTTGATAACGTTTACTCTGCCTACTAGATAGAGACTCAAAATAGACCAGTGCTTGCGATTATGCTGAATCCCAGTCAACAGAGGGACAGTTATCCTTGAAGAGATTTTGGAATTTATGTGTAATAGTTAAGCTGAGATAAGTGAAGTTATCATCTGCCTGCAATCTTAAAGGGGGGTTATGTAAGTGGTATCTATCGGCAGCTATTTTTATATTAAATATTTCGCTGTTGCTCAGGTTCGATATATATAACCAGATATCTGGCCAAATGGAGAGCAGAGAAGGCAACCAGAACGGAAACATCTATGTTGGACACCTACAGTTCGTGGGCAAGTGCAGAAAGGGAGGCCTTAACAGTGTCTCCCAACCCAGTCCTCGGGGACCCTCAGATAGTCCACGTTTTTGCTACTGGGTGCTGGGAGGGAGCAAAAACATGGACAGTCTGACAGGGATCTGGGGACAACATTTTTTATAGAACCCTGATAGAAATCCATCTGATGTTGGACATTTACCACTTTGCAGAGTGGACACAGCTTTGGTAAGTTTGGATAAAGCAATAGGTGTATCTGAAGTGTTAAAAGTCCATTGTTCCAGTGAGGTAATGACCAAAACTACCGGAAACTATCGGAATCTGGAGAATATGACGTATAGCCATACGTCTTCCAGATCTGTAGCACAGCCTGAGTCAGTTTCAATCTGGAATTTGATGAGATAAAGCAATGTGTCGCAGCTGGTGTGCCATTAATTGGCTATTTGTCACCGTGCTCATAATAGTAGCACCTTTTTTGCATTAGGAGTTCAGCAGTGTATTGAGACATGAGAGTGTCATACTCTGCCTGTGCCGCCCTTATCGACGTCAGCAGATTGTCAAGTTCTGCTAAGTAATCAGCATTAAAAATGCTGATTTCTCCTTCCAGAGTTTTTTTTCTAATAGCTTGTATATGAAACAGTTTCCCCTCTGATATAAGCCTTCAGTGCTTCTCACAACGCTGAAGCAGACACATCTGAGGGGGTTTATTTAAAAACAGGAAAATATCCATTTGTTGTGATATAAGTCTCCATCAGAGAGCAGCTCTGTATTCAGTCACGCAGGAGACCATGTTCTAACAAAATGTTTTATGTTGTCACTACCGGTCAAGGAGTGAAAAACATGGGGGAAAAGAATAGACCCTTTTGGTGAGATTAAAGAATTGGCAAACATCTGAAACCTTGAATTCGTAAAGCAGTTGCTAATTTTGGCCAAATTTGAAGGCCGGACCATCTTGGAGGATGAAAGATGATGTCAGGCTACAATCCGCTACATGCACATGCTCTTCTACATTCAATCAGCCAGCTGTTTCACTTCCAGCGCTCATACAGTGTAACAGCAACTGACTAATTATGACGTTGCGTTAGTCACATTATTCAGGTGTCTGGCCGTACATCATATACAAAAAGAACATCAAACTATATGTCTCAAGCAGAGGCTGCGTAGACTTTCCCATTCTCCTGCGGAATTTCACTTTGTTTCATTGTAACATTCGCTTTCTACAGCCAGAATACTTTCTGTGTGCATATTCGTACTGTGCCTCTCTTTGTGTCCTGCCCCCAGAGTTTTTTGCCAAGCAAACGTGGTCACCCTGCATTGTCTGTCACTGTCACAGGCAGAGTCATAAAAATTTCATTATAATCTATTATTACCAGTCGTTTAGATTTTCATCTTCTAATAATATAATTTTCGTTCATTAATTTTAATTTTGAAAATGATTAATATACAGAACAAGCTTATAGATTATGCATTCAAAGGGGTATGGAGAGAAACGATAAACAGAGACTCCGTACATTCAGTCATGTTTCATGTGGACACCACAAGGAACAGATGAATGTTTTTTTTTCCCGCAATGACAAGGCAATTAAATTAAATGACAAGGTAATTAAAAACACTGTAGCCATTGTGCCTAAGCAGGCAAACATGAACAGTGCAGTTTTACAAAATCAGACAATGACAATTAAAATATGAACAAACCATTTTGCCCTGTAACATTAGCTGCCGCTAGCTGATAAACATTATCAGGATTACTTTAGCTGGCTGAGATTTTACTGGAAATACGTCAGCACCACCGTATGCATATCGTCAATACAGGCACCACTCGAGAACAAATCATGAACTAATATAGTTTCTGTATGAAATACATGAACCGTCATGATTAATGAATGATGAATGAACACGGGATCAGTACGTAACATTAATTACTGGTTAATTAATGCATTAAGTAAGAGCATAGTACTACATTTTTTGTGCCCCTACAAATGTTACCGAACCGACTAATTCTAGGCTAGAGTACACCCATTATTTGTAACACTACAGGAACACTTTGTCTATGAAGTCTATAAAGAGCTGCACAGCCTCATGAAAATTCTGAACCATTCCACCATAAGAACTTGCATTTAATGCGCCAATACACACCCCAAATACAAGAAATCAGCAATGATAGAGCATCACAGGTCTCAAGCTTCAGATAATGTGTGGGTCTTATTTGTAGGCGGCCAATTTGTTTTGCTTCTAGCGTTCTATTTTAACTTAGCAAAATGACTTCCATTGCTGTGAAAACCTGAGATAAACATACAGATCATCCTCTTAAAATCCATACTGATACAGAGATGATATCAGAAAGTCTTCATATAACCACGGGCATGAAGAACTTGTATTCTCATAGGATGTGAATGGTTGTATTCTCAGTGTGAATGGTTGATGGGCACCAGTGAATAGAGGGTACCTTCACATGTTTTGGGGGTGGGAGTCGAGCCGCCATTCTGTAACAGGGATGTTTCTGTACGGTACATCTGCGCCCGGGCTTTGAAACAGCCAAAACGGCTTGCCAGGATGAAGAAATCCCTCTTGAAGGTCTTAGTGCAGAAGGCATAGAGGAACGGGTTGGCACAAGAGTTGATTGGATAGAAGAGAACCAGCAGCACTTTAGCATGTGAGACGGTGATGAGCGGCAGCTTGAGGGCAGCCGAGATGGCGAAGAAGGAGATGGGAGCCATACACAGGAAGTCGGTGAAGATGAGCACGGCCATCCTCTTGGCTACCCGCATGTCGGCGCTGGCGGGCACGAAGGTACGTTTGCGCACCGACAGGTAGATGCACAGGTAGCAGACGCAAACTACCAGGAAGGCGGCCACGTTGAGCAAGAGGAGTGCCACCACATAGGCCTGAGAGGCCACCGTCTCCACATCCATGGGTAAGCAGATACTGACCTTGGAAAAGCTACTGACACCAGCGATGGGCAGCAGGGCAGCTATCGAGGCGAAAAGCCAGCCAGCGGTCATCACGGCACAGGCGTGGCGCACCCGCAGGCGCCGGTCCAGCCGCAGGGCGAAGGTGATGGTGTACCAGCGCTCCAGGGTGATGGCAGTCAGCGTATACACTGACAGCTCACTGGCGAAGACGATGAAGAAGCCGGCGATGGAGCAGCCGGACCCCGTTTGCCAGTCCACACCATAGTTGTAATAGCGTCCGCGAGTGTGGACATCGACACCCGCGATGAGGATCAAGTAAACGCCCATGCAGAGGTCGGCGAAAGCCAGGTGGCACATGAGGAAGCGCGGCACGGTTAGCTTGTAGCGGCTGCTGAGCAGCACCGTCAGCACAGCCAGGTTCCCTATGATAGCGAGCACGCTAATGAACCAGATAAGTATGCGCAGGTAGGTAAAGCCCATGATGTCCTCACAGGGGTTGAAAGCATCCGGCTTTGGGAAACACATCACCCTGTTAGCGTTCCAGCAAAAATCCCGGAAGAAATACGGCTCATCTTGCTGGATCTGAGGGAGGTGGCACAGGGAGCTTGCCATGGACCTGGAACATGCAAACACACACAAATTAACTGTTATATCAACACAGCAATACACACACATCATCTAAGGTTAACACAGCTCTTGTGAGCACAGATACAAACTGTCACACGACCATATTGGCCAAGCATGTGAACTGGCTCCAGTGCAGGTTTCCACCTGGACGCTTCGGTTGCTAACAGCGGCCACCTACGAGTTTTTCCTGGAGCTGGCGAAGGCGCAGCAGTGGCTGGGAAAGGTGAGGTTGGCCTCGGTCAGCTGGGTGAAGAGGTCCGGCCTGGGCAGCTTCTTCAGCCTTTCTGCCGCTTTTGCTATCAGGACCTTGATGTCCTTCAGGATCTTCTCAGGTAGGACACTGACTGCAGTGCGCGAGACGTCCCTGCGCCACAGTTACCATGGGGCAGTGATCACACATCAGCAGAATGACGTATTTGTGGCACTATCTCAAACAGCAAAGCAAGGTGCCAAATGCTTGAAACTATAATGTGCTGTATACTTACAGTACCAGTCAAAAGTTTGGACACACCTACGCATAATAAGGTTTATTTGTACTATTCTCTTCATTCTAGGATAATCACAAAGACATCAAAACTATAAAATATGACATAGGGAATTATGCACTGACCAAAAATGTATCAAACAAAAAGACCCTTAACCCCAGTTGCCCTAGGGACTGGCTGACCCAACTGTCTCCTCTACGTCAGTTTCATGAGGTGGCTTCCTGGGATGCTTTTCCATTGGTTCTGAAGGTGGTCCCATATATATGTTGAGTGCTCATTGGCTGCATTTCCTTCACTCTCTGGGCAAACTCCTCCAAAACCATTTTTACCATGTTTAGGTCAGGTGGCCAGGTCATGTGGTGCGAAACTATCACTCTCCACATTTTTGACTGGTTCTGTATTTTCAAATTTGATCGATTGTTATTTTGGAGCAATCTGGCACATTAGAGAAATAGACAGTATAGAAACAGCAAATAAGCCATGGGCAGGACATATTGACAACAGACTAAAGCTGCAGCTTTCAGTGATGAGGAGTTCACTGGTGTTACCCCCATACCAGTAAAGGGCATGTTGGTTAGCGGGTTATGTAGGAAGAACCAGGCAGAAACACTGCTTACAGCACGACGGGGCCCTGGGCTCCTACAAAGGCTTGGCTATGGATGTGTTTCAGCAACTGATTTCCCATGAGAGACCTTGTGTAGAAAAGAGGAAAGCAGAGAATCAGCTCATATCTAATGAGCCACACCTGCCCCACACGTCACACCTGTCTCGTCTGTCTCCTCTGTCCCATCTGCACTACCTGTCTTATGTTGTAGCAAAGTAAATAGCATACGTTACATTTCACCAAACTTCAGTGCTTCTGAAAGTTTTAGTTATAGTTGTGTAATAACGTCTGGCAGTAAGATTTTAAAAAATTCTGTCATGTAAAGAGTGTGAAGTATGTAAAAGGTCTTTGTTATAGAGCAATGTGAATTCCCCCCTATTTTGGTGACTTATGGTATATTCTGTCTGTCAGCAATGTGAATTCCCCCCTATTTTGGTGACTTATGGTATATTCCGTCTGGCAGCTGCTTCTTACTCATTATTTTACCTTCCTCACTCGGGTACACATCTCCCATGTGACTCATCTCCCCTTTGTTTCCCTATTTCATCACCTGCCTGGTGTGTCTCGCCTGCTTCTCCTGAATCGCATGTTAAGATGCTAAGGGGTGCTGCTATAAAACGTGCGATGTGTAAATAAGCAGGAACGGGGCACTCACAGTTTTTGCATCTTTGTGCCGTTGAAAGCATGGCTTTGTATTTCCTTGATCCCGTTTCTGGTCAGTCTCCTGTGGGGAGGTGTAGTGGGATTATTAAAAGAACCTGGTGTTCTTCCCTCTTCAGTTACTTCTTCAAGTCTGTCCGTCCATCCATCCATCCATCTTCCAGCCACTTGTGCTGGTATATCTCAGGCTTCACCAGGCCCATGGCTGAATGAGATGCCAGTCCGTTGTACACACACATATATGCAGCTCGCACCCACAGTCATTCACAACAGGCAGTTTAGAAATGGCGGTTTCTGTAACTACACACCTTTGGAGTGCAGGAGCCACTGTGTCATTAACAGGTTTATATATATATATATATATATACACACACACACACACACATAGACATACATACAGTAAAACCTCAGATTGTGAGCATAATTTGTTCCGGAAACATGATCATAATCCAAAGCACTCGTATATCAAAGCGAATTTTCCCATTAGAAATAATGGAAACTCAGATGATTCGTTCCACA
>JAOYFF010000046.1:10732101-10758440 GCA_025773925.1 Cryptomyrus ogoouensis | reverse complement strand
TGTTGGCTCACTGGAATCTTTTTCTTTTTGTGCGACTTTAACAAGGAACCTATCCAATGACAGCCGCTTCTGCCTCCTTTTTGATTTTGTGGAAATGTGACATTGCATTGTCATTAAACAGATTCATCACTTGGACTGCTACGGCCTTATTCGGGTGGTGCTTATCTACTAAATTTTGACTATACAAGTGAGGCACGCCGACTGAGACCTAACATGGGAGACGATTACCCACAATCCCGTAGCAAGAGAGAGAGAAGAACCATCGGCTCAGTTGTGATCACGTGAAACTAGGCAGACAAAGCGTATACATAATACTCGTATTGCAAGACCTCGCTCGTTTATCAAGTTAAAATTTATTTTAAAATTTTGCTCGTCTTGGAAAACACTCACAAACCAATTTACTCGCAATCCGAGGTTTGACTGTATTAATTATTATGAGTGACAGAGAAGGAAAATAAATATTATTGTTATGGACTGGCTGCTTTCTGGGCAGATAAAATCACCCTGAGCAGGTTTGTGACGGTGAGCTGAAGCAAAGCTCTTTACTCACAGCTCCTTAATGACATCTGTGCTCAGCCCCAGGAACGCATTTGGGGGGAGGGTTTCTATGTGCATGTTCTCCTGGAGGTCACTGCAAGCAAAGCCAGTCCATACGTCATCCATTCTGCTTCAATGTAGTTATCAATGGTTACAAGAGCATCGAAAAATGGGTAACACTTTACTTGAGGGGACATGAATAATGTAGCAATACATGTTTACTTAATGCATTAATTGACCAGTAACTAAGTGTTAGTTACATACTGATCCCATGCTCGTTCATCATTAATCAATCAAGACTTCATATATTCCATTCTTGCACTATATTAGTTAACAGTTAACTAATTAGTTAATAATGGCAAGTACACTCAAAGTGTTCCCGAGTAATGTACTAATAAGCAAATACTATTACAAATATTAGTAAAGTGATAAATTAATATTTTTTCAAGGCCAAAGGAAATTTTGGAGGTGACAGAGAAGATGTGGAGTTAGACTACTTATGGCGTAAGGTTTAAATCCAAGGAAGGGAATGACTGAAAGGTGCTGAGGATCTTTGCAATAATATTCATCTTCATACAGGATGTTTAATAGCCCAGGCTTTGTGTTATTTAAGACAAAAAGCTCTTGTTTCAGAAGTATCTCATTAAACCTTCTAACACAGAAGCACAACTTAGAAGAAACATTTGTGCAAATACGTTAATTCTTGTGCAGAAATGACAGGACCATCGCAAGCACACACTACGATGAAGCGTACAGAGACATACAATAAGAAGTCAAATGCTGCAGAGTTGATCTTCGAGACGTCGGGGAGCAGCTTGAGGCCGGTGTTGGAGATTGTTCTGGAAATGCGCAAACACGTTTGTACTGAACAAATCGATGTGTCCAGACAGAAGCATAAACATAGACGTGTTCTCATGTCGCTTAATGTGGAATTTTACGTATTTCATAAAAAAATGCCGTTCTAAGGCTGAACTAACAAGCATGCAGAACATTTACTACTTGGCAGTTTAAAATTGTATACAACATGTAGACCTTGCTTACAGCAAGACCAAGTATTACTAATTCTGATTAAATTAGTTTGCTGGCAGATTTATGTAGTATACATTTTAAACATAGAAAGTACATTGAATATGTACGGAATATCCTTTTTTATGAATATGCAAATACATACTCCATGCTTTCCCACAGAGCAAGATGAGTCTGAACCGAATCCGGGCCAAATGTTGTTCAGAAATTGCTGCAGGTCCGTAAACCGGATCTGGCCCAGTGTCTTTTTACACAACGCACCAATACTGGTCTGAATCCACATTCTGGATTTTTAACACATCAGGACCATATATGGGCCAGATTCACATTGAATGTTACCTAATCTGGCCTGTATCTGCACCACAGTCAGAAGGTAAATTCAGATCCTACCCAAACAGGTGCAGTTAGTGGCTCAGTGGGCTAGGGCTCTGTGCCTGTGATCAGAAGGTTGCTGATTCAAGCTCCAGCATCAGCAGTGTGCTCTGTGCGTTAGGTGTCTCTGTGATCCCCCCCCCCCCCAAAGCTATGCAGTGTACAAAGGGTTTAGTAAAGAGAAGTGTACCAATGTACTTGTACTAATAAAGCATGTGTCATTTCTGTTAAATGTGGCTCAGTCTCATGTTTTCCAGTCTGACTGCTGACCAGGATCCTCCCTTAGTATATGTGGCTGGTGACTGGCTCACAGGGCTAAGTCTCTGTGCATGTGCACAGGAGGTCCATGGTTGTGTGCCTGTGGGCCCTTGAGTAAGGCCTTTAACCCCCAGCTCCAGGGGTGCTTCCTGTGCTCTGACCTCAAAGCTATGGAGAACAAGATGGGGTAAGTCAGGGGTGCCCAACCCCAGTCCTGGGGGGCCGCAGCCCTGTGTAGCTTAGTTCTTTCCCTGTTCCACCATAAATGATTCAGCTCAAGAGCTGTGTGGTAATTAGCACAAGGAGTTATATCAGGTGTGTTAAATGAGGGGAAACCCAAAAATGTGCAGGGCTCTGGCCCTCCAGGACTGGAGTTGGGTACCCCTGTGGTAAGTAAAGAGATGTGATGTGTAGCTGTACTTCTGCGAATAAAAGTATTTATTATAAATGTATAACAGGACCCTTAGTTAGGGTCCTGGAGAAGAATTAAGTTTTTAATTGCACAGCTATGCTTTATCTACACCATGCAGCACAGTTAAAGGTCCTGCTCAAGGATGCACACACATCATTCCACTGGGGTGGGGGCTCAAACCAGGCACCTTCAGCTCACGAGCACAGAGACTTAGGCCTCTGAGGCAATCACCAGCCACACATGCTAAGGGAGGATCCTGGGGCAGAACTGGTGAGCATTAGCACAAGTACACTGGAATGCTTCTCCTCACTGACCCCATCTTATTCTCCATAAACTGCGGGGGGGTCACAGTACAGGGTCAGCTAAAGGGCAGCATCCCCTGTAGAAGCCAGGGGGATGGATGCACCATTCCGTGGTCTGTAGGTACTCATGCATACCCTTTGCAGTCATGTCTTCTATCATTTTTTGTATTTTGTAAAACTGTTAGAAGACTTTATTTCATCTGAGTCTGTTTGATCACTCTTTGCTTTTCAGCTTTTAATTTTATTCTCACTTGACACATAATAGACACATATATAAAAAGAATTAAACATGCAGAGGTATGAGAAGCTGATATCTACACACCACAATAAAAACCAAGACCTGTCTCCTTTTGCGGTTTTGTGGTTTCACGTGTGAGATGGGAGAAGTAAAACTGATTTTAAAAGTCAAACTTATACAAATAAATAACACTCACAAATATTTCAATTTTGGCAGATTGCAGAAGGCGTCTTTGTCAATGATAGCCAGATGTCTTGAATTTGTGATTGTTCTGTAAAAAGAAATGTGATTGAAATCGACGCTAAGATAAAATCTGCGTGCTGCACACCGCATGCTGGGTTGATTGAGATTAGGCCAGAATGGGCAGAATGCACACTGTGATAGAGCATTACGGAAGCATGCATTAGGGAGGCGCGCATCAGGGAGACGCGCATTAGGGAGGCGCGCATCAGGGAGACGCGCATTAGGGAGGTGCGCATCAGGGAAGCTACTTACAGCTCCGCCAGCTCGGACAGGTCAGCAAATGCCCGCGCTCCTATGCGCTCCAGGAATCCATTTTTGGACACTTCACTGAACAGTACCACAAGAAGACCACAAGAAATTTGTTATGAACCAAATGACATCCATCATCAGTAGCATGATATATAGGTACATTTTCAGTATAACTGGTAACACTTTACCTGACAAGGTACAAGTAACTCAGTATAAATCATAAACTAATGTAATTCCTGCATGAAATACATGATTTGTCATGACTGATTACTGATAAACGAACATGGGATCAGTATGTAACCTGCATGACGCATAACCTAAGATCTGAATCTGTCATTCTATCCCCCGTAAAATATTAAGATATTGCATCATCTCTGTCAGTCAGTGGAAGAAGTTCAATTACTATGTTTGTCATGCTGGTTTTTAATGTATATTAATAATAATAATCATGATTATTATTAGTAGTAGTAGTCGCAGTAGTATTAGTATTGTTTCCTGCTAGAATGTCACAAATTTGTAGCTTTACAGATAAGATTTAGAGTCAGACAATAGGTATAAAAATTCAAAGTATGTGACTTGATAATTAAGCAGCGTCTTAATAAATCCTCACAGATTAGTAATATAAACCTCAGCCACTTTATAATCCTTTGGATGATGCCTCTCTGGATGACTTTGCTTTGAAAATGATTCTTTGTATCTTGTCCACCTCTTAAACGTGTTGGACACAGTAAGCCAAAATACTCAGTGTTCCAGGTCAAAGACTAAACATGCTCACAAGACTAAATACTGATTTTTATATGTTGGACAGCCCTAAATGTCAGCAAACTTCTTTAGGTAATTTGGATGTATGTGTGATATTAATAAGTATTTTGTGAAATGCAAGTTGCAAATCTCCATGTTACTCATGCTAGTTAAAAGTTTAATAAGACATAAAAATCTATTTAGTATATAAATATATCTGTATTATTATAAGAGCAGCCCATTGCATGGGGTGTAACTCTCCGTGGACAAGTCGATACAAGTACAGTGGTCTGCATTCCTGTTTCAGTACAAACCGCACACTGGCATGGAGACGCAGTGGAGATGCAGTGTGATGTTAGGTGGTTAGGTGGGGGGTGAGGGGGGCGTACATCCTGTGAAGCTTCTGAAGTGCATAGAATGCCTGGGGAGGGAGGGCTTGCAGCTTCGTCAGCTTCAGCTCACTGCAGAAAGACAGAGGAAAATCAGGAAATCCTCAAATCATCAATCAGTCAAAGAAACAATCCATCAGCCTGTGTTTACGGCAGAACATCGAGGGCCTGAATCTCCCAGGGATCTCACCACGACACTATCGCTCCCTGAACACTATGTCGAAGGTCATGTCTTTCACTGTTGCCACATCAGTGTGGTATAGTCAAAAACACATCCGTCCCTATTCTTATTCTTCCTTTCTTCTTTTTATCTGTCCATCCATCCATCCATCCATCCATCCATCCATCAGTCTATCCATCTATTTTATGTAACTGCTTGTCTTATTCAGGGTCACTGAGGGTCCAGAGCCTTGGAGGCTGCAAGCGCAAGGCAAGGAACAACTCAGGATGGGCCATCCAACTCAGTAGTAGATTTCATGTTTAATGTAAACATTTTATATTGTAAAGACCATCAAGCAACTAACAGTGACATTTATAGTCCAAATAAAATAAGCAATGCAGTGTGAGATCTGTGGAGGCGGCAGCCTGTTTGCAGTGTGAGATCTGTGGAGGCGGCAGCCTGTTTGCAGTGTGAGATCTGTGGTGGCGGCAGCCTGTTTGCAGTGTGAGATCTGTGGTGGCGGCAGCCTGTTTGCAGTGTGAGATCTGTGGAGGCGGCAGCCTGTTTGCAGTGTGAGATCTGTGGCGGGGCCGTCTGTTTGCAGTGTGAGATCTGTGGAGGCGGCAGCCTGTTTGCAGTGTGAGATCTGTGGCGGCGGCAGCCTGTTTGCAGTGTGAGATCTGTGGCGGCGGCAGCCTGTTTGCAGTGTGAGATCTGTGGCGGCAGCCTGTTTGCAGTGCGAGATCTGTGGCGGTAGCCTGTTTGCAGTGTGAGATCTGTGGCGGCAGCCTGTTTGCAGTGCGAGATCTGTGGCGGCAGCCTGTTTGCCAAAGCAGTTCTGTGATCATGAGCATCAATTCCTGTTCACTCCATTTAAACTTCAGTTAAGCTGTATTCTTTCTGCTAATGTACAGATTCACATTGAGCAAGCATCACAGTTTGATGGTGAATTCTCGCTTCCTGTTTCTTCTTTGTCTTTTTCTCTTGTTTATTACATGGTCCATGTAGATATCTTAGTGTTAGTACCACAGTAATGATAGCAGAGATGGGCATAAACAAAGCAAAATGTACTTTGTTTTTAAATCCGAAATACCTTAAACATAAGTGTATTAAAACAAACTTCAAAATACAGCAATGCAATGTATCAAATAAACTATTCAAATACAAAAATACATCTCACAAACTTCCATTCTACCTCGGTCTGTTTGATCTGCTCCTTCACCTGCGCACTGACTCAGCTGGCCGTGCATGAGAGGAACAGCTTTTCACTGTTCAACACGGTAAAATGATATGGAACAAAATACCAAATATTTTGAAGTGAGAAGATATGTCCAGAAAAGTCATGCGAACACCCAGATAAAGGCAAATCAAACTAAAAAAGTAATATGGGCACAATCAGAACACAAGTGCAGAACGCTTAAAATTTTCGAATAGGAAATTTGTCCCTCTGCTTGCCATCTGTTTTACAGGGTTTTTAATTAATGGCCTTTTATCCTGACTCCATTTTATCTGTCAAATTGGTGCCCATTTTATAGCTGGCAAAATAAGTAGCAGAGATAACTATCGGCCTATAGCTCCAGCTAGTATTCTATCAAAGGTTCTGGAAAGAACTATCTTAAATAGAATGGAACATTTTATCTTGACCACTGATAATCAGTTTGGTTTTAAATTAAAACATGGTACAGATATGTGTATTTTTGCTCTGAAAGAGATTTTGGATTTGTATAACAGGCACAATGCTACTGTTTTTATGGGTTTTATTGATGCTTCAAAAGCCTTTGATCGTGTAAATCACGAGAAGTTATTTTGTAAGTTACAATACAGTGGGGTTCCCGAGCCCTTACTTAGGATCCTGTCCTTTCGGTATACTCACCAGTCTATGTATGCTAAATTGTGTGTCCGTCCCTTTTAAGGTCTGTAATGGACTTAGACAAGGAAGCATTCTGTCTCCTCTTCTTTTCAATGTTTACATGGACGATTTGTCAAAACGCAGAAGTGATTGTGGAACAGGATGTGTAGTTGGTGGGACTATAATCAACCACTTGATGTATGCAGATGATTTAGTGATCTTCTGTCCATACAGTGCTGGCCTTCAACAGTTACTGAGGGTCTGCTCTCAGTATGGCTCAGAGTTTGACATCACTTACAATGTTAAGAAGAGAAATCTTCTTAACATTGTAAGAAGTAAGGAGGACAGGAAACTGGTATTTCCTGACTTCGTTCTTAAAGAATGTACAGTGGTTAAGTACTTGGGACACTACATACTGTATCTGATGATCTGACTGATGATGTGGACATCTACAGACAGTGCCGCTTATTGTACACAGAAGCTAACATGCTGATACGCAAATTTTGGAATGTGTTCTGTTTCTGTGAAAACTGCACTTTTCAAAGCATCTATGGAGGCGCTACAAACGAAGCAGAATGCGGTTGAGGTTGATGCTGAAAATGCCAAGATGGTGCAGTGCAAGTTTATTGTTTGCTAGTGTCGGTGTGCCCACAAGCTATGCTGTATTACGGAACCTCATGTACAGTTGTACGTGTGGGCTGATGAGCTCTAAAAACAGCATAATCATGTCTTTGACAAACCCCAAACTGAGTTCCGTCAGGTTTTATTCTGCTTTGTGGAACTATTGACGTTTTAGCTTTTATGTAAGCCTGTAACTATTATTTATTATCCTTGGTATGGACCTACTTTTGTGTCTTTAATAAAGTGAACTAACTAACTAATCAGAAACATTTATTTTACTGTAATTTAAGTGATAAAATTGCTTCCTTACTTGCATCATAGATTTTCTTTGGTGAATCAAAGAAACAAATTAGTAATCACGCTCTATGGGGGCTCATGGCTTACTTTAGCTAACTTTAGCACGAAGGTTATGCTACAATGAAGAAAAGGACCTTATCCCTACCAGTAACGAACATATGTAAAGGTAAGTATTAAAGTGCTTACAGTGTTGCTGTATTTGATGCAAACACCTTTCACCCACAGAACGTGGTCCTTTGTGTACATGACGTCATCACAGATGCAGTTTTGGGTAAAGCATTTTCTGTATTTTTATAATACAAAAATACTGAGCACAAAGGTGTTTTGATACAAATTACATAATCATTTGTAAGAAAGTTGATCAAGTAAAAGTTAATATTATTTTGTATTTAAAATAGATATTGTATAAATACATGTGTCTGACAGACTGGCAGTGACTATTACAGGATTACATCACAGGGTCATTATGAGCCAACTCATATGAAAACGCACATCAAAATGATTACAACGGCAATTTTAAAAAGATCTTTATGTACATCAAATTCAAACCTTGTTCTCATAAAGCTCACTGAAGCTCGGATTTTAGTGAGAGAACAAGCTTTTGTTGTTATTACATGTACATGCATGTACGACCTTTACTGACGGGAAGCTGAATTGAAGCGATTAAATTCAGGTTTTTTATCGCTTTATCCTACTTCTAGGATATTTAAAGTGAGGAAGCTGTTAAAAGAGGTTAGCCTGCTACGCGCTACTCACATGCTGGTGGTGTTCGGCGGGATTCCGGCAGGCATGTACCGAACGCCGCTTCCCTGGCAGAGGAAAGAGCAGCTGCTGGCGTCGCTCGTGCAGCCTGGGGTCCCCGCAGCCCCCAGGGCCCCCATCAGCAGGACGCAGAACCGAAGCGTTGCAGGAGACCGGTGCGTGCTGCAGGAATCCCGGCGCGGCATCTCGGCGTGTGCTTCTACATGCCGGCGCGTTTACACATACACTGTACTCACTGGCACACGGCAATTACACGTAGACAGCGGTCACACAGACACGCTGTGCGGATGTACGCGGAGGTTACATATCAGGGGAGCTGCATGCGGACCATGACTTTACTGTGCTCACTAACACACTGGTCGCATTTCTGCAGCACTGCAAGCATAGATGTTATGCATGTAAACTGTGCACAGCGGTTATATGCACACAAAATATGTGTAACCGTTTCTTATAGCTACACTGTGACTATATGTACCATGTTCTTAGGTACTCAATGTGTGTATCTACTCCTCACATCTTCAAGCGCCTTCACGTGTATGTACGCATATATGAATACAGTATCTACATAAACGCACTGATTATTTGTACGCAATGTATGTAAATTCACATTCACGGCAGATACACCTACACATTTGTGTCTAAACGGTTCCTAGACGTGCAGGAAAGTTTTCTATCCACAGTTTTTGGAGCCAGACTACACCTGAGCAGCGGACGCGCCTGTAAGTCCCCTGGCCGTCACCTCTGCGTCCGGGGCGGCGTGAGCGCGCTGTGCCGCGGTCATTCCGGAAGACTGCGGCGTCTCTGAGCTGGAGGAGAATGTGAGACTCTGACAGCAGCTGGAGTCGGGAGAAGAGAAACGATCATCCGAGACCTTGGGGCCCCGGACTCCCGATAAGGAGCAAACGTTGTTTCGTGTTTTCCTTGTATCTTTTGACACTCCACCCCCACCCCCTGAAAGCCCCCTCCTGGGTTCAGCATGTTTCAACCTTGAAGACACGACACCTTCCCTGGGGGGCCAGGATAAAGGATTTCTGACGATCCATAGCCATGAAATCTGATATGCTTTTCCCAGATGAACATGGAGGACAGTAACAGCTTCCTACTGCTCTCTGTCTCTCAGCCTGTCTCTCTCTCATCCCTGTAACTGAGTTGGCAGTAATTTAAACAGTTGTACAAATCAAAATGAAATAGAATCTACAATGACCATTACAATGATCCCACATACATTTTGCTTCATCACAGCTGCAGCAGGTTCTGATGCGCTCTGTAACGTCTCCTGTTCTTCATCATTCTCTGATTGCCTGCAAGTGGCTTCATATCTGTGCAAACAAAAGTGTCTGTGTAGTTTTATGTGATGAAGGCAGCTTAGACTCCCACCTTCTCGGGTCAAAACACAGCAGGTGGATCACTGTGAGGAGCTGACCGCGAGGGTCCTGGGTCAGGAGATGACCGTGGGCGTCCTGTGTCAGGAGGTGACCACGAGGGTCCTGTGTCAGGAGCTGATCGCGAGGGTCCTGGGTCAGGAGCTGATCGCGAGGGTCCTGGGTCAGGAGCTGACCGTAGGGGTGGATCGCCTCTACAGCATCTCTTCTCTCCGCCTTGACCACCAGGTCACCCGCCAGTATGAGATTTTATCTAAGCAGCTTTCATTTTCAAACACTGCTCCCACCTTTTAGGCGGGACTTGACTGGCCAATGAGAGCTCAGCATCAGAGTATGTGGGACCTCCTTCAGGACCAATGGAAACGCATCCCAGGAGGCCACCTCATGAAGCTGGTGTAGAGGGGACAGTAGGGTCAGCAGCCAGTCCCTACCCAACCCACAGAGCTGCCCCCCCCCCAACAATTTAATAAAAAAATTGTAATACTTTGTTCAGTGCATAATCTTATTTTGTAGGTTTGATGTCTGTGTTTATTCTAAAATGTAGAGAGTAGTACAAATAAACCATTCTATGGGTGGGTGTCCAATCTTTTGACTGGCACTGCACATGTTTTGATAAATCTCTGTGTGGACCAATGTGATGGGACATTACTGTTAACAGTTACACAGAAGTTGTGTCTCTTTTACTTGATTGCTCACCTAGAAACACTCCTTTGACTGAAATGGTCGCTGACCTGCCTCCCCTCACTGGCTCGTCCCCGAACAGCCAGTGGGGTCTGCGGAGGTGTGTCACAGCTGTGACTGTGCCGTCATGCAGCATGCCTGTGTACGAACCCCAGCCCCCAACAAGGTCGATCGCTGTTTCTGTCAACAGTTCAGGTGATCGTTCAATGAACTGTGACCTTTCTACCGGCTCGTTTTAGTGTGTCGTTTGTTCATGTAGGACATGTCTGTGGTAAATTGCAGCTACTTTGAAGGTGAAGATTAAAGGACACTAACCTCAAGACTCAATGGTCAAACTCAATGTAAATTTAAACACGCAACAGATACACACAGACACATACCCAAAAGACTTATATCCAAAACAATAGATTGTACTGAAGCCCCAGTCTTTCAGGTGCTTGTCAGTGTCTTGTGAAGCTCAGATGATTAGACCAAAATATTTCTGCTATTGGTATTGGTCAATATTTCCACACCACTGCAGCACTGGCTATCAGAATGGGTGGGATCATTGCTATGCTGTCGCTCTAAGAATGCTTGGTTGCTACTTTCTGATTAAACTTCCCCTCACTTGAAATACTTAACTGAATGAAGACTTTGTTTTTTTCTTGTCAAAGTGTGTGAAGCATCGTTACATTATTACTGTTATAATATTTTGTTTGTGTTCTAAGTAGCAAGAATGAGAGACGGCCTTGAGACTGTGGAATATGTGAGGATGATCTGAACTAAAAAACCTTTATTGGAAAAAACCGCTTTACACAGTGAGTTGTGCTTTATTAAATTTAATACAAAATGTACTGTGTAAGTTTTGCTCCTTTACTTTAATTAAGGGCTGATGAAAGACAAAGTACCATCATTTTTTATCCTTTAATACAATTATGGACACTCTATACCCGCCTACAATACTGAAATCTGAGAACTGATTTTGTGTTTTTTATTTCTTTGTAATGAAAAATCCTTGGACGCTCATTAACAATGACAAAGGTGTTACTTTTGTGTTGGCATTAGCATGCTTATATACAGAGGAATATAACGGAAGTAGAAAAGCATACACATTAAACATCTAAACATGGGCATGATGAACAACAAAGAAAGAGAAACAAAACATTTTTAACATTATAAAAGTTCTGATGTCTTCCGTATAAAAACTTGGAGAGGAATGGCTACGTTTGATTGGAGCTGGTGCTCCGGTAATGTTTCCCTCACCACAGTTACCACTAGGTGTCGTCAAAAGCTCACTGCGGAGCAAAGGTCAGTACCGTAAAGAGGTATTATTGTTGACAGAGACCTGTCTGCTGTGCATCTGCATATGCATTTACAGAATGTAGCACTCATCATACAGTTGTTAACAGTCATGTAGCCAGCAGCAATGAAAGTATGCAGAGATGCAGGATGGACAGAACAGATCCCAAGCTGACAACTGTGATCACAGCCCATTGCAGACCAAAGGGAAACCGGTCAACAGATACACATAAGTGCCACAGATAAGGTCTACTGAGGTATCTTAGCAGAGAGGACATCGCCATACAACTGCCCATTGAGCTACCAGAGTAGGCAGCTTGAAGTAGCTGAAGACTCTAAGGGGTCCTTTAACACTTCAACCACTTCGACACTAGCATGGCATAAAGTTTTCTCTAGGGGACTCCACCCCCCTCTCCCCCCCGCTCCAAAGGAAGAGCACCGCTGGACATTTTTCTTACAATAATGCCCCAAAATAAATTCATGTTTAGGTAATGATTCTCTGCTTTGGTATGACCAGAAAATGAAAAGAACTGTGCCTGAAATTGTGCAGGACTTTTCGACCCTCATTCTGCCAGGGTGTGGCGCACACTGGCTGCCGTCACCAACGAACGTCCTTGTTATGTATTGGTTAGCCAACTTCACTGCAAAAAAAATGTGAAAGATATGCTTTTGTAAAGATAAAGGCACTGCTTTGTCTTACAGTCATCTGAAGTGGGTGTGTTTTCAGTAGTTCACATTTAGAGCAAAGCAATCAGTTTCCTTAAGTGTTTTCTTGAGTTCTTGACCAGGATAACCACTAAAACCAGCATAAGAGCATAAGAGCTGAGATGCCTGGCCCAGCACATTAAAACCTAAAGGGAAGAAATTTAACAGCCTACATATTTTTCTTTATAAAAGAAGCTATGATAATGAATACATGACTGAGAACTACAGTTTTCCTCACTGGACTGAGCAGCGTGTAGTGAAAGGGAAGAGTGGAAGATTAGTGGGTGTGACAGGAATTAGACAAGGGGGAGGTTTGAGAGATGGGGCTTTCTGTTGTCATGGAGACAGAAAGTAATTTCTTTAAAGGCATTAGCAGTGTAGGATCTTGGTTGGCATGGCAACAAGGCCCCTGTAGAGTCATGCCTTTCATGTCAAAGTGTGACGGTAGCTGCTTTGTTTCATTTCATGTATACTGAGCATATGCATTGAAATCCTCGACTAGCCCAGTGAGTGTCGTTTCCTCGTGTCCGAGTGCCTCACTCGTTCCTGCGCCGTCTTTCTGTATAAGCTCCTGATAGAGAGAAAAAGGGATCAGGAGAGGGATCAGGAAAGGGATCGGGTGAGGGATCAGGAAAGGGATCAGGAGAGAGCAGAGAAACCAGTTAAACCAGCTGAAAAGAGCTTACCCCTGTCGGAGGAGCTGGCCTGCAACGGCAGCATTTTGTCCCTGGCTTGGTTGCAAGATCCTAGGGGGAAAAAATCAGATGAGGGAGTGATGCTATCTGGGAGGCAGCTGCTAAGTGCTGGACAGACTAACCCAAGTCTCCTCATCTGGGTCAAGCTGGACCTAAGACCTCCTCTTTCCACTACAGTCTGATGGATGTCAGGCATCCAATCTTACAGTGATTGCAGTCACCTGTTTGCGGGGAGGCTCTTTGGCTTTTGGTGGGCCTTCTTGGAGTGTGTGGGAGTCTCCCCCACCCTGCAAGGCAAAGCAGACCAACCAGGATGGACGCAAACCTTCACATTATGGTAACAAGTGGCCTTGAATACTGCCGATCAGCGTCTCACCTCAGCTTCCTCCTGTCCAGAGACTTCTGTGTGGCCGTAGAGAGCGTCGACCTGTCCTTGGGGCTCCTGGCTTTCTCCTGAGGAGCACGTAGAAGATAGTGATGATGGCACTGTTTGTCATTCATACAGGGTTCCAAGCTTTACCTGGGATGGCCCCATGGCACGAACACTGATGATCATTTCACTTCCTCCACAATTTCACTTCTGTGGCCCTAGGCAACTGCTTATCCTGTACTTCAGTGGTTCTCAGTCCTGTTCCTGCAGGACTCCCTGCCAGAATGTTCTCTTTCCAATGGGTCCTCAGGGAACAGGAGTGAGAGCCACTACTACAGTTAGAGTCAGCCCTCCACGTACGACGGAGTTAGAATCTATCGTAAGTTAAAAATATGTCAAATAAGAGTATGATACGTTAAATATGTAAATATATAACTACTCTCACTGAATAAGTAACTATTTGGACAAACCGAAAAAAACACCATCTGACACTTTGTAAAACGCTGTATGAGATGTTTATGCTCACGATCGCTATAGAGACTGGAAGTGTAACAGTGTGGATGCTGACATCACCTGGCATCAGGAGAAAGTGTTGTACTGCGTATCGCTAGCCCGGGAACAGATCGAAACCCAAAGTCTGATAACTAGCGAAAGTGCATCACCATCACACTGTCGTAAAGTCAAAATATTGCAAGTCAAACCATTACAAAGCAAGGAGCAACTGTATAGTGAATAATTGAATAGAACTGTGTGACCCAGTCACAGGCCACAGCAGATAAACACTTGCTGGACTGCCAAATGACCAGAGCATGATTCACTGCAAGTTCCTCCACTGTTACAGTAAAATATTACTCAGCATGTGATTGGTTGAACCTAAGCCCCGCCCCCAGCATATGATAGGACGTCGCTTAGAGCATGCTCAGTTACCATCTCCCGAATCTTCCTCTCGGTGCGTAGCTCCCTGTCCATCTGCAGCAGTGCCAGCCGGTCCTCCAGCGGCATCTCAAAGAAGATGTCGTGAACATCGTACAGGGCGGCACGCAGCTGGGGGGAGGCACACACATACATGCATGGAACATTAACACACATACACTCATGTAGGGGATCACATGCGAGTGTGGATACAGGGGCGCATTCTCCAGCGAGTCACAGTGCCACCGCATGGTCACCTGGGCTCTGACTCGCTGCTGTAGGGCCACGTCCTGGGTGGACAGGGCTCCTTTCCTCAGCGGGGCCTCACCCTGGAATGACTGGATGAAGTCCCGTGTGTCCTGCAGACACGCACACACGGTCACCTGGCACCAACTCCAACCATGCATGAAAGGTACAACTGTGCCCAAAGGCATAGCCAGCCACGTATTAGTGAGTATAGTGTGTGTGTGTGTGTGTGAGTGTGTGTGTGTGTGTGTTCATACCTGTACAGTCTGCCGCAGGTGCACGACCTTCTCTGTCTTCAGCAGCCGGCGGGTCAGGAACCCACGAGCTATGGCACTCAGACGGCACAGCGCCCCCTGCATTTCAGGGCTCAGCATCTGCAGGGGAAGATTGAGGCATGTGGGGGATGAAGTGGGGGGGGGGCATTCCTCAGATATACTGAGCACATAGCAGAAGCTCTGAGAGACATTTTGAGGCGGCGGCCCCCCCTTACAAACCCCCCAACTAGAACTTAAACAATTTTATAAATGTTACACTGTGTGCTACTTGATACACGAGCCAAGGGATCCAAGCATCATTTGTAAAAATACCGTTGAGTCATTTATAATATGCTGTTTACGTAGCATCTAAATGAGACCCTCCTCGGAATTTGACCCAAACGGATGCCACAGACACACACGTGGACGGCAAGCGCGCACACGCACGTGAATCAGCCTGTCCCGGGTCTTGCTGCCCCCCCACAGGTACACAGCTGGGTGGATGTTAGGCGATGGGAGGCTTCCTAAGCAACACAGAACACACAGAAATATTACTGATGTATTCAGAGGGCAGCCAATCTACCAGAGGCTCCTCCTACAAAAATACTTCTGTACACCACTAGAGGGAGCCAGAAGTTGCGTACCAGAAGCTTCAGAATCACTGGTTTAGCTGATACAAAATGTAACAGAAGCTTAATTGTGACGGTGCATGATTGTTACCTATGCTGCCTACTGGGGACTTCTCTGCAGGAAAATTGGTGGGGTAGGAGGGGCTCAGCGGTGAAAAGCTGTCTCTTTGGCGCCCCCAGCTGGCCGCTGGCTCCCCAAGTGAATCGAGTTCAGCACCTTGTTCTATTAGCCTCCTCTCCTTCTCCTCCAGCTCCTGTACTCACTCACACGGACACGTAGTGGGGCCCCGAGAGAAATCAGGAAACACAAATTCTGATTAAAACCAACCTTTTTAAATTTAAAGTTTGCTTTCTTGCTTTATTGCAGCACGATTTTTTGCATCCCGACCTGCAGGAGGCGATGTTGTGCCCTCTCCTGCTCGGCAATCAGCACAGACAGCTGCCAGTTGTGCTCCTCCTCCAGCTGCCAGCGCATTTCCTGCAGCGCCTGCATCTTGAGCTGACTCTCCGGCTCTGACCTAGGTGGGCTGTCTTGGGCCATGTGGGGATGAATTCGCAATGGCAAGGAGCCTCCCACATCATAGGGAGGAGAGCGCGGGACCATCAGGCGTGGGAGCCTCTCCTGGCTCCGGTCGATGGGTGTCCCCCGGGGGCTGGGCTTCAGGTTGCTGTCCAGGGTGTGGCAGCGCCGGCGGAAGCCTGAGGTGGCGACCGCAGCGCCCAGGGGACTGACGCTGCAGGGTGGCCCAGGACCAAATGAATTTCCACGCTGGCTGCTGTCCAAAGAGGGCGCCAGAGAGTCGGTCCACCTGGGGCCGATGTCCGGCATGTTTATGGGGAAGGTAGCAAAGATGTTGCCGGTGGAGACGGGCCGGGGGCGCCGTCGGTGGGGGCGGGGGCTGAGGCCCGTCCCGGTGCTGGGGGGCAGAGTGTAAGCCCCAGATGGGTCGTGAAGGAGGCCACTGGACGCCGCCTCCGGGAGACATGTCTGGTGGGAGCTGTTAGCTGGGCTGGGGGGGCTTTGGCCTCCTCTCTGGTTCTCTTTGTCGGAGAGACTCTCTCTCAGCGAGGGCATGGTCCCGGGCATCCCCCAGGGCCCCTGGCAGCCCTGCTCCTGCTCCCTGGACCTCATCAGCAGACTCTGCAGGCTGATGTCGGGACTCCTGCTCTCCTCGCCTCCCCCTCCCTGATCCCCCAGGTCCCCCGGACCCTCTCCTTGTGCGGGGGCAGAAGGCGTGGCTCCAGCCTCTTCAGGCGACTGGTAGAAGCCATTCTCAGTGCAGCAGGGGGGTGGAGTTAAGGAGGCTGCTATCTGTCCCTGCGCTCCAGGCTCTGGGTGCTCCTGCAGAGGAGATCAGAGGGACCAAAGCTCATACGGAGCTGTGTGAAAGCTAAACGTACCCATGTCAGCAGACTGTGTGCACTACATGTGAATGTAAGTGCTGCTGGCCTGGAAGAGCAGGAATCCTCGCGCTCAGCACAGACACAGCAAAATGCTTTGGGAAGGGAGGGCACATGTCATATGGTGCTTTGAGGGGTACCCGCTTTTTCAGGGGGTGCCTTTCGGAGTGCCTGCAGGGGGCTCCTGCGCTGACCCTGCCGCCCTGCGTCCAGCTGCGCAGCCTTCAGTCTGTACTGCGCCATCTCCCTGCGCTGCTCCTCGCTCAGCTGGGAAGCACGTGTCCACACACACACACACAACATACACACACACACACACACAGAGATACACACAGACACACACACACACAGATACACACACACACACAACACACACACAACACACACACACAGAGATACACAGACAAACACACACACAGAGATACACACACACAGATACACACACACACACAACACACACACACAGAGATACACAGACAAACACACACACAGAGATACACACAGACACACACACACACAGATACACACAGACACACACACAGACAGACACAAATACACAGACAGACAGACACACACACACACGGGACACAGCAATTCAGGAAGGATCACAGCCCACTGTAAACAAGGTGCACGTTGTACACTGACACTGTTTCAGTTACATTGTGATGTTAAAATATTGTTTTATACATGTAATTAATATTTTATACCATCCTGGTTGTATTTTTAAATGGGTTATCTGGAAGTACAGCCTAGTTAACGGCTCATGGAGTTCAGTGATATCACTAGAGAGCAAATTTGTATCTATATTAAGTGATCCTGTGAATATACATCACTGGCAAACCTTCATGCTACCACGTCCTCTTAATCATTTACTCTTAATACTGATCTTTACCAAAAGAACAGTCTGATGCACATGTGATTATTTAGCCTGAGCACCAATGACTGAGTGATTCTGACTTTATAACCCCCCCCCCCCCCCACAGCATCTTCATTATAACCCACATCTGAGCCACATGCTTCATATAATTATATATTAGTTATTTTAATAACCTTTAATTGTTTTTTAAACATTTATCCAATTAAACACCGAGACCTGCTAAATGATTAGTTTATTTTAAACTTAGTTTAAAAGGTCAAACAAATGACAAAATAATTAGGAAATACTGATTAGAATTTGTATACTAAATAATTACGTGCATAAGCTCCTCATCCCGTAAAAAAAGTGCAAAACAGAGAAAACAATATATCGGTTATTTTTCCCAGGCTGAAAACGAAATCCAGTACAGATATACTTTTGCCTAAATATTCAGTGACAACATGCATATCGTGTGTGTGTGTTCAGTTAGACATGCAACCACAGCGCTCCATTCATCCGATAAACAAATGTGTCCACTCCGCTTACCACAGGGCAGAGCACGGCCCTCCCATGGAACCGAATGGCAGAGAGCTCCCTCTGCTGGCCGCGGCTGGCTTGGCGGATTTGCATCTTCCCTTCCGCCTGGAGCCTGGCAAGACTTCGGGAGCAGAAGTCCTTGTAGCTCTCCATCATTCGTCAGCGCCCTGGCCTGACTACGGCACAGCCTGAAATAAATATGTCAGATGAGAAAAAACAAGTAGGTCTACCTTAGAGCTCTTCCTAGACGTGTACTAATGTGCTAAATATGTCATTTATACCCTGGGAGTCTACAATAACCTGAAGAGCAAGCCTGACAGATAAGTTAAGGGGTCTTGTTGATTTCTATTTAAAGATCGAATTCGGCATATCCCTCTACTGATTTATCTGATGTATCTGAACCATGCAGTGATATTAGGTTTTGTTCCAGTGATGAAATGGTTCTAGCCCAAAAAGTCAACATTACCGCAATGTTATTGACACTGTCAAAGTAAAACGCACAAAAGTATTAAATAAAGTAAAACACACGAATGATTCGCAATTGAAAGAAGTCCCTCCCCCCCAAAAAAATAAAATAAAATTAAAAATAATACCGTTTACTAGTTAGGCATTGTGAATCAGTCATTCAAAATAATGTGCACCCATTCATCACGACAGTCCCGTTCAATGTTAAGTGAGCATGAAAAACACACAAGGTCGAATCGCAGCTGCGGGCGTTGCGCTGACAGCTGTAATCAAGAATATTAAAATTACGGGATTATGCACAGCCCAGGGTTGCTTTGTTCGTCTCTCTCACCCTTTTTTTCCCAGAAATCTCTACACGCGGTTTATGCGCCGAGGGGGGTTCATGCACATTCTACCAAAGCTCCTCCGTGTTCTATCCGCAGCGGAAGCATCAAACCTTCGATGCAACATCTGGAGCGAAACGTGTGTCCCTGAAAAATCCTTAGATGCTTAGAATAATGTAGCCATTGTAATTAATTTACCGTTACCAAATAATACATTATTTCAGCCATCACAGCCAGAAAATCAATTATCCTATCAGCTAAAAACCACATGCAACGTTAAGGGTTGTGGTCCTAGTTATAGATCTGTTCTTTCCTTTTATCATATTTCCATCTACCATAATTTAGATTAAAACGCATCTAACGACAAAACGGTACTTGGTTGTAGTATGTTATCATGCTGTACAAATTACCAGAGGCTATACCGCTCATTCGGCAGATAGCCTGTTAGCTGTACAGCATTTGGCTTAGCTGTTCAATCCGACAGCGACCTACGGAGACATTCCAAGAGTTTTCCCGTGCCGTCTAATTCAAATGCAATAGTCCAAAAATGACAACTATGTAAAAGAACAGAAAACATTCCAGGAAACCGGTTACAAGCTGCTTGCATGATATATGGTACTGCGTGTCGGAGTGTTCATTAAGGCAAAGACCTTGCCCACCTTACCTTACTTTTGGACGGTATCCACTTTTCCCTCCGAGGTTAAAATCTCGCCTGTCTTATTACATTCAGGCCTCCGAACTGGCGGTTCGATGTTTTAATTCAGACCCGGTTTCTAAATGTACGGGTACCACCTCTTAGTGCACTGACCGGATTCTGTAGTGCCAACAGCGCCCCCTATAGCATCTCAAACCCAGCTCAGCGGTCAATTTAGTGGGGAGAAAGTGTGGGGGGTCCTCCTGTTCCATTTACAAACCACTTCTTTTTAATTACTACTCCCAAAGCGTAGGCCAATGGCTGTTTAAAGGAACTGGCATGCGAACGTAGATGACTGTCATATTTAAAATCACACGAGAGAAGATGAGGTTACGTATTACACCCCTGGAGGCTGATTTGAAGGACTTTTAAATTAAGTTTTTTTTAAATTATTTAAACTTATTTACTAGAGGCAAAAATACGTGATGAAGTACATATAGAACTACAAAATAAGTGTAGTGCGCGTGTTTATTGCATGTAAAATTAAAAATTTTAATTTTAGACATGTTTCATGTTAGGTTTGAAAGCAATCAGACAATGAAAAATATCTTTGGTTTTGCTGCATATTTGATCACTGTTTTGGATTTGGTATATACACACATCTCTGCAACTGCAGCTGGGGATGGATGGATGGATGCATGATGGATAGATGGATGGATGGAGGGATGGATGGATGCACATTCCATATCGTTCTGCTTCCCTCGCAGTCGTGCATGCGAGTCTTTACAGCTCGTCTTTCGTAGCTTTTGCGGTTTTCACGCGGACAGGCCTTGCAGCGCGAACCTTAGCTTTATTCTCCCGCAGTAAAGCCTTGATATCATCTGCCGTTAAATCCGCAGCGTTGTTCTGGTGATGAAATGTAAGAATGAAATGAATGATCAGTGACTCTTAGCTACATTACAAACATATCTGGTGACATATTCAATGCCCATAACTTTGTGTAATAACGTTAGAACTTGTGATTTAAAGTAAAGGCTAAAGGGTATGAATATATGTCTTACTGGGTTCCTGCTTGTTTAGAACATGTTGCGTAGTTTCTGTCCCAGTACTGCTTGCACCTGGATATTCACTGGAGGCTCAGCCCAGCGGCGCTTATGCCTGATCGACCCCTCGACAGCCGTATGCTTTATGTTTGCTATTAGCCTCACTATCATGTCACTTTGGCCGAAAGCACCTGCGACATTAAGTTCGTGTAAGTGTAATACCTGATTTTTCAGCCGGTTTGCTCCCACACAGGTGAAAGTTTTTTCATAGCACAGCAGAATATCCAGATGCTTCAATTCTGTGCTGAGAAATGCTTCACTGAAATGCTCACCATAGATTTCTGTAACACATATGAAGTGTGATTATTTATGAAGAGTAAAAGGTAAGTGTACACTTCATTATGCGCCCCTGTGTAGGACCCAGTAAGACCCGCTTTTGCTTCCAGAACCATTTCAAAGGATGCCTTTATGTACAACAGCGTCGCATGAGCATTTATTTTTACAAGTGTGGATTTCCTGCTACCTTTCCTGCTGTTGTATGTCACCCTTATAAAACACATGTGGACTAAGTTATGCTAGCAAACAAAAACAAGCATCAATAATGCAAAAATTACCCAACAGATTTTTGCAGGCGGTTCTCAATTTATCATAATTGGGACCCTTTTCAAAGGGGACAGTCTTGCATGTCACAGCATCTACCATTTTTTTCACAGCTGCTTCTCTGGATTCATTTGGGACTTTGGTCAAAAGGGATTCTATTTCTGCGTGAGAAAGAAAGGATTGCAGAAGACAGGCTATGGGAATTGTCTTAAGCATGTTATTACTGCCAATCATGTCGCTGTGTTTAAAACCTTACCTTTTACAGTCGTCAAACAACTTTCACAATATATGTCTGTCAAAGAAGGTGAAAGTTCATTAATGCCCGAAGCATGTTTTTTAATTTTTTTAATTTTATACGTATAAAGACAGGTGTGAGAAAAGGATTAGCATGCGAAAGCCGTTTTTCGTCAGTATTTAAAAAGTCTTGAATAAAGTTAGGGAGAAAACTCACTTCGTTCTGCACCAAGATGCGGCTCAGCCAACGCCTGAAAAGCGCATAGCATCGAAATAATATATATCGCCTTCTCGAAATCCATTATCTTTGCAGACCTGTCGAATAGTTCTTTGGCATCAAATAACTAGAAAAGTTATGGTTGTATATTCGTTGTCAAGAGTCTGAGTCATACTTTGATTTCCGCGTCCTTGGTAACGTCCAGGTAACAGAAACAACATAACAAAACAACAGAGATTACATTTCACTTTATTCTTCTGCTTTCCGCCAGTCGTATGCTACTGTGGTAATGTGTTTTTTCGGGGCTGAAACATGATTATCAGTAGTTTTGGTTTCTGAGTAAATATTTGATTAGTAGGCTACATTCTTCAAAAGTCTCAGCTAATTAAAATAAAATTTTGCATCAAGGATAAAGATCACATTTCGAAGCTTTTAATCATTTCCCGGTGACAAATAACTCCAAAATTAGAAACAACATTACTAAAAAGTTGTCCACGGCACTAATCAGAATTACCGCAGAATGTGCACATCATCACAATATTTGGAGAATAGAGTGCGGGAAAATAATTCTATTCTAATTATTCTAAAGCCATAAAGACTATCAATAGGCTATTAGTACATCGCTTCTGTAACGTAAGCCCCTACATTGTTCCTTTTCTGTTTTTTATTATTAATCTTTTTATGTTCAAACTTTGTATACTACATCGGTGTGACAAGCCTGAAGTACTAAAAAAGCTTTTTTAATAAGAGTGCGGGATAAAGGCGCGATCCCGAGGAGCCGCGATACGCACTTCCGCTTTGGTGACGCCCACGTGCTCGTGGCTTGTCAAGGAAAAAAAAAAAAAACAAGGAGAAAAGGGCTTGGTCAGAGGGAAGGACAGGATGTACAGAATACCCGCTAAGCCAAACGGCACAGGGCTGCCCCGCTTTATTTGGAAAGGAACGTGATTTTTAAGCCGGGGCGTTTTATTGTACGTATGAGATTTGGTTTATCTACGTTTCCCAGAAACGTCGCTGTGGAAGAGGCTTAACTTATCCGAGTCTTGGCGGGTCTCGGGCCTCTCCGGAGGGGACACGTCCGTTTGCCTTCGCCTGGACTGGAAGGAGGCGCTGAGCGGTATGACACTCATGCTTATTTATGGTGCTTTTATGGTGCGCTGTTTACACTGGTGTTTGTTTTAGAAGACAGCGGTCTCTGGCGTTAGCAAAGCCGAATCGCTAAGTATCCAGATGTTAGCCTCAACTACAGCAGTAGTACTGGTTCCACATTTATTATCGTATTTAACACTGCTAGCGGCCAGACACAATTATGAGCTTCCAAGCAGCTTAATAAAAACTAATTTCGATTAATGTTATTCGCCATCTTACTGTGTTTCCAACAGTCTGGTTGCTAAGCAACAGTTCGTTATTACTTCATCCGATCGGTACATTTTTAAACGTCAGTTTAAGCAACGGATGGGGGCCTGTTTTGAACTAGCGAGATTTGTCTTTTCTCTGGTATTGCTTGGTGTATTAATATATTTTGTGTATCTGGTTACCCTGGTATTTGTATTAACACTGTTTTCACTGATGTGGCAGTTATTACGTTAGCTGTCCAGTTATGCCATTTCTTTTCGCCCCTAACCAGATTTGGTTATTTTACATTTCGCGGGAGCCCGCCTTCCTTAAACCGCCATTGGCTGCTGAGCCGCTAATCCGCCAAAGCTCAATGTAGTGATTGGTTCCAGGTTCTCATGACTCCGTGGTCTGTTCAGAATGTAGGCATTAGGTGGCGCCAACGTATCAAATACTGTAAATCTCAGATAATCAGTAGTTTACGACTGGAAAGATATTGTCTGTGTTATCAGATTCAGAAAATTGAGTCTGGAGGAAGTTGCTTCCTGATTACAGGCTGCACAGCACACACCTATATGATACGCCAAAGACAGATAATGCACAGTGCACATACAATAATTTCTGTATGAAAATAAGTGTCTGACATGTAGAGATGGTAATAAGTGGGTCAATATGACAAGTGGAGTAAATATTGGATGGCAGATACAAATAAATTAACAGATACAGATAAATAGATATCATTGCACATCTGCTCTGAGTGATCTTGTCATGTGGTTTCTCTGGATTTCGTCAAAATCAATGAACTTCCGGCTCTGTACCATCAGATACCTTATTTTCATTTATTTGAGAACTAAAAATAATATAACATTTTCTTACCGTCAAATTATAGAAGATATGCAGGTGATATGCAGTTACAATACAAAATGTTTGTAATAATATATATCAGACCTTGATGTAGGTGATTGTACTTTTTTGCCAAAACAATAGAATGATATTTAGCCTATAATTATTACAGGGGTATTGCTTCAGTGTGTGCCTCATATTAGACAGAAGTGGTTTTTTAAAAAATATTTCTAGCAATTTTTTCTATGCCTTAAAAGTTTCTTTTTAAAATTTCTGCACACTTTTACACTGATGGTTCAGTGGGAAATCAGTGTAAGAGAAACAATCGTTTATCTAAGTTAGATTCACCGGCCACCCATGGATAAATCACTGGTAATTAAAAGCTAACCCAGAAACCAGTTCCCCAGTGCTGATTTTTGTTATTTCTGCGGTGCATTGACTCTGTGATGGATGGAATAGTATAATTTACAGAGCCTCAGGGAGATATCTCCGCCTTTCCTATGGCTTAAATATAAAATGTTTCACAGATTTCTGTGATGACTTGTTTTGGCAATAAACCAAGGTATACTGTATAGGTAGTTGGAAACATTACAGGGGAATAAGCAACGTTGACTAATAAAATGTGTCGTATACAATTAAACAGTATTTTATTTAAAACAAAGCCCGGACGGAGGTTGAGGCCGTCTGGTGATGGTGCCGGATCTCCGTGACTCCGCCGGTACTTCTTTCCATGTCATATTTGAATAAGCGCTCCTTTCCCAGGTTTGCTCTCGTTGGATCCGCGGAGCTGCGGCGCATTTCCTGCCCTCCAATAGTTGCAAAGGGTTTCCCGTGACTGACAATAGCTGCTCAGGGGGAGGACCAGGTCGCTGCGATCCCTCTGGCTTTGTCGCGCCCGGGAAGCCATTTTGGGGTTTGCTGTAGTGCTCGGGATTATCGTGCTCGGGATTTTCACACACACACACACCCCCGCTTTATTATTATTTTTTTCTTTTTGACTAAGCGCCATTAGCGGCGGCCTAAGCGAGGCTCCGCTCCGATACGGGAATCGGGCGTCGGGATGCGGCTGGGAAGCTGCGCATCTTCGGCCGTGCTGCTCTTCTGGGATTAATCGGGAAAGATATAATGCGAACGGACGCGCAGTTCCTCTACCGGCAAGTGCACGCAGTCATATTTTCATGAAACGTACATTTATATTTCGTTAATATTAATTAATGCAGTTTGGAGATTTTTTTTAAAAATGTATAGCGCTCCTCTCTTCAGAACGAAGTGTTACACGGCGAGAAGAGGCCGGGGCCTCGGTAATAGCGTCTGGACATGTTTACGGCTCCGAAACGTAGGCATGCGGCGAGACTTGAGCAGCAGAGCGCCGTGACATACGGCTGCATTGTGCATCGGGACGCATGTATGCATTCAGTTATTAATGCTCCGATTACATGCAGCAAACATGTCACTCTAAATATAGCATTCGCCATTCTTAGACCGGTGCTAAATCTTGCATTTGAAGCTATTAGCAGCCGTTTTAATGGGAAGAGTGCTATGCTGTGCTGTCACCGAAACCAGATATATGTAACCCGAAAGCTCTGAATCACGACTGCTCCTAAACATGGATTACGATGGTTTCGTATATTCGCTTTACACACTTTGCTCTGCAAAGAGGAGCCGTTTAGTTATACAACCATCTGAACTGGAATTTATTTGGAAACTAACTTGGGCGCTGGGGCTAGTGGGCGATTGTTCGCTGACTGTGTCTGAAAGTGGGATGCTGCCTAATTACAGTTCAGCCTGTTTGCAGTGATTAAGTGCATCAGACGGTGTTGCAGGATTAGAGACCCGTGCACGGTTACAGCGTGCAGCATGGGGAAGACGCTGTCATGGCGCTGTTTCAGAACCATACGTCAAATACTAAAGGTTTAGCAAGAGGAGTGTTTAACATTCTGCTGCAGTAAAAGCTCAGTATTTTAAGGATGGATTGAACTGTGTAGATTGTTATGTAATCAGGAGAAACTTCCTGGGCTGATAGATGACACATCACAAGTACACATTTTTTTTGTAATGTGCATCCACCCCTTAATTATAAGTGATTTATTTTGTTTCAAAGTGGGTCATGTTAATAGGTAATTTGCCTACATGTTGTCTTCTGGTGCAGGACCAGTGGTCTGTACGACGAAGCGGGGTTACTGGCTTATCGGGGTAACTTGTCGGATTTAAGGTAGTCTGGGCAAAATGTAAGTGAACGAATA
>JAOYFF010000046.1:10718432-10732001 GCA_025773925.1 Cryptomyrus ogoouensis | reverse complement strand
TTTAAACTGTGGTACCTTAAATCCGACAAGTTACCCCGATAAGCCAGTAACCCTGCTTCGTAGTACAGGCCACAGATTTTACTCTATCCATGCATCCTGTTTTTGTTTCACTCCATCTTTATTTACTTGGCCATATTCCAGTTTTCACAGCCTCACCAGGAATGCTTGACATGCCAGGGCTGTAATGCCAAACAGGTTTCCAGCCACGGCCCCCCGGGCCTGTTCGGCAGGGCATGGTGGCTCTAGGTGTGGCTTGGTGTTAAACCGGAACATTTATCTGGAAATCACCTGGCGAGGGGAGGATCGAGTTTTGGCACAATTTGAGTAAACATGCTGCTGAATTTCCACTGGACATAAGGAGATGGTAATTATCGCTGAAGCACTGTTTTATTAATTTGTTTGTTTACATGCTAGTGGCTAACGGGTTTGCTCTGATGTAGCCCCCGACATGCAGAGCTCGTTCTCTCCGGCAAGATTTGCCACTAATTCCTCCGTGCGGCGTGTCGTGACGTCACGCTCCGTCCCGCAAGGGAGGAGCTGCTATGTGACAGCTCCATTATCCTCTCAAAGCGCCGACCTACCTGTCTGTCGCCATTATCTGCTGCGGACATGTTGGGGGCTTGCTGGGCGAGGAGAACGGTCCCTGCTGGTTAAGTTTGACGAAACTTCAAAAAAGGGGACAGAGGTCAAGGTCAGGGGTGAACTGCAAACAGAGGAGTGTTGTTAGGTGGTTATGGGGGAGCAGAGTGGGGAGCAGGAGGCAGGCTGAACAGCGAGAGTGCGTGTGTGTCTAGAGAGAGAGAGAGAGAGAGAGAGAGAGGGTAGGAGACTAACTTAAAGATCTGTCCCAGTACCTGTGCTCAATAGCCCCCCCCCCCCCCCCTCCATTCTGCCTTTCCGTTTCCTCGACTCTTGCAGTCGGACTGAAGAATGACCATGGATTTTTCACGCCTGCACACCTACAGCCCTCCGCAGTGTAGCCCAGAGAACACAGGCTACACCTACTCCCTCAGGTGAGCAGTCCGCCTGTGCCCCAGGCACTGGTGCCACGTGTTGTTGGCCGTGAATAAATGAGTAGGAGCTCAGAGGTAGCAGCCAGGTTTTGTTTTTGTTCCCTGTTCTTTCACTGTTGTGTCATTAGTGTTTTGAAGATGGAGAGTGTTTTTTTTTGGGCGATGGCCTGTTGAATCCAGTCGAGTCCCTTTTTGTTGAGGTGACTTTCCAACTGAGACCAAGTTCCAGCCTTGAAGTCTGCCGGCCTGCCCGTGTTGGGTCTCCTCCCTGTGGTTCTGTCCTGAAGATGAGATTGTTCGCATTTTTGGACATGAAAAGGCAGGCCGGTTAGTCCGAGAGGACGTATCGTGTGTGAATGTGTTTTTACAAGATGACTGGGGCAATTTGTTGGAATGTGAAGGTCGGGGCTGAAATCGTACCATTGTTATGTATTTGCAGAGTTAGAATTGCTTTACAGGCCTGTGCTGAGGCTCGGCGATGAAGCACATGCAAATCTAGGATGAGTTTTTGACTCCTGAATGTCAGAGTGCTCTTCTCTGCATCATTTTAGTTTCTCTCCCCCCATGTAAGTCTCAGGAAGCAGAGGGTATTTTGTAAGCCCCCCCTTGCCAGTATGTCCCCTGCCAGCGTGTTCTCAGAGCATTTACGATGGGTCTTAGCCTGATTTGCTGAGAATCAGCATGAAGGTCGGCCTCGTTATGGCGCCATGCAGGACCATCCAGGGGCAGCATCTCGTCTTGTCGCGTCTCTCCAGTTGTTTCCCAAGCGTTTGTGGCCATCCGTCTGGCATGCCCGTGTTTATTTTTAAAACTTTTATCGACCTATCGGCGCAGTCCTTTCGTACGTCGGCCTGTCAGAATTGGGGTGTGGTAAACTTCAGCCAATGCCAGCAGACCTCTTGTGTGTGTGTGTCTGAGAATGCATGTGCCACAGGACAGGGCGTTGTCTGGGGGGGCGGGGGAAGACCCTCATCTTGTTTGTGACTGCACCCTTTACTGAATGGCAGGGGGCGGTGCAGCAAGGTCAGGGCTCGGGTGACATTACCCCGCTGGGCCATCTGCTGTGAGAGCTCAGAGGAGACAACCCCAGAGGCTTAGGCTGGGGCCAGCCTGCACAGAGCAGGGAATGCTGGGTAGTCTAAGGGCAGCTGGGAGTTCAATCTTGAAGCACAGCTGCAAACGGAGTGTGAACACTTCATAGTTGTGTGTTTCGGGGTTGGGAGCTGGAGCGTCAGACGTCAGAGGAGCTTCTGCTGTCTTCAACCAGCAGGCCAGTCAGTCGACGGACATCGCGGTCTGATTCACAAGCTGCCTTTTCCCTCTTCATCTCTGCGTCGTGCTGCGGAAATCGACAGTCACTCCCAACACCGCTTCTGCTTTGCTGTGTTTTCTAGGATTCCCCAAGGTCTTTTCCTCTAAAAATGAGCACAAAAACATTCGCCATCACAAGAACATGATTACCCAGAATGCTTTGTTAGAGCCAAACCATGTCATTCATGAAATATAATTGTATTATTTCCTTGGCACAGTACATTTACATAATCTGGGCAGCATATGCTGGGTAGAATAAAAATAATAATAATTAATAAATGTAGACATTATTATAATCATTTTGTTTTCGGCCTTGTTTGTAACCTTGTAATCCACTATTGTGAACTTTGCACTGGTGGCTGGACTCTTTGATGACACACTGTTCTGGGCTGCGGGCCTGGTGTTTACACATCCGCAACGCCGCATGGTTCTGCTGAGATCGCATGCCTGAACACGGTGCCAGCCGACGCCAAGGCTAGGTCAGTTCTTTGGCCTGCAGTTTTACATGTCTGCGACCGTTTGCTGTTTCGGTCCTTGGGGTTCTCTCTGATTTCAGGTTAATGATTATTTTATCGTTATGTGTTTTTTAGTACATGCAATGTTCTGTCGTTTTACGGCCTTATTGTGCTTCATTGTTTCATTATAGCTTTTAATAAACAAATGTTTACATGTACTGCTTGTCCCCGTCATTGGGCCAGTGTTGTGGAGCGATAAGGAAAGGACCCATTGTGTGAGAGACTCGTAGAGGAAGGCAGGGCAGCGTCCTGGCCCGGGTTTTATGGACTTTGGGGCTCTAGAGGGCAGGCTGCCGCTGGGTATGGCGGCCTTTGTGTTCTCATTACCCTTCCAGGAAATGACGGCAGTGAGGTTGAGCTGCTCTGGGCTGATCACTGACCCGAGAGGCAGGGAGGCCATAAGACCGGAGAGGAGCTGATGTGCAGCTCTGGCGGAAGAGCGCTATCGCTGGCTTGGCAAGGAGGAAGGAGCCAGGGGCTCTGCATGCACGCATGAGTGATGTAGTCTTGGGCGCCATGTCATTCAGAGAATGCCTGTTGGAAGTTTGGAGTGTACCGGTGTTTGCTGTGCCGTGTATCTTTCCGGATGCTGGGTTCGGAAGGCGCGGCTTGTCCGTAGAGTGCAGGGCTCCGCGCTCTGCCATCTCCTCCCTCATCCACGGCCCGGCTCAGATTTCCCCGCTCGGGCTCTTTTACACACCGCAGGGTGATTCGCAGCCCGTGTCGTGTCCTGCTAACGTGCAGGTGAATCCCTGCTGTGACCAGGGAGGGAGAGGCACGAGCGTGGTCAGGCGCCAGTGCAGTCTGAGTCACGGCAGTCATTAAAAAAAAATAATAATTGAATATCCGTGTGATATGTGAATAAAATACACGGCCCGCAGGCAGGACTCTAAGAAAAATTGCTTGGCAAATGTGACACAGAAGGCAGCGCTTTGTATATTCTGAAGTGTAAAATATAAATATGCACTATTTTTTATGGAATAGAAAGATTTTACAGAAATGTGAAATTGAACATTAAATTACACCCAAATTGTGTGTGTGTGTGTGTGTGTGTGTGTGTGTGTATTACACTGTGGGGACCAAATGATGTTGTGAGGACCATTCTTTTGGTCTCCACAAGAGGAAACTTAATTTACTAAAAATCAGTGACTGCAATGAAAAAACTAAAAATTCCTGAGCCTTGTATTTAGTTTGGTTACTTATGGTTAAGGTGGGCAGGGGTTAAGGGTGTCATTGTTGGGATTCAAGTTTTGCCAATAGAAATGAATGGATGTGTGTGCGTGTGCACATGCGTGTGCACATGTGTGTGTGTGTGTCTTTTGGTATCTCATAGTAAACATGCCCCACTCTTGTTTAATCAGTATCTTTCAGAAATCCCTCATTAAATCTCTAAACAGTGCAATTAAACAGTAACCTTTAGACAGTTGAGACTTGATTGGCGTGTGACACATCAGCGCTGGGGTGGCCAATGTTACCCAAAAAGGGCCGCTGTGTATGCAGGTTTTTGGGACCTTTAGGTCAGCTGTTCAACCCCAGGTGTGAGGACTCTTCAGCCAATCAGTCCTCTAATTAGCAATCTAATCAGGGAGCCCACGTACACAGCGGCCCTTTCTGGATAAGATTGCCCACCCCTGCCTTAGCAGGCAGCTGTGGAGTGTGACCCGCTTCACAGATAAAGTTAAGGAGGTTAAGGTGCCACCCCGGGGTTGGCACAGGCTTTGAGCGGTCAGCTGACCTCCTGGTGCAATCACCGCTTTCTGAGACTTTCAGCCTGCACTCATGCTGCATCTCCTGTGTTGGGAAGCTGTGCTGCAGTGGCTGATGGGTAATCCCTTCCCCCTGGGAAGTGTGGGTGTACTGGGCAGAGCCAGAAGCCCTCATCGTACAGGTAGGGAGGGGGGCATAGCTTGCTATTTAAAAAAAAAAAAAAAAAAAAAAAACAAACAAAAAAAATAATTAATTGCACAGGATCTGGTCTAATAATACTTCCTGATTGGTGGGGGGCTGTTGCTCCAAGCACAGATTTTGACTCTGATTTTGACCCCCCCCCCCCCACAGTCTCGCCTGGCTATTTTCACATCGGTGCCTGTAAATTTCCAGCTCCCACTTGCAGTGTGCCTTGCAGTGCGGCGCTCTGACCCACTAATGAGTTTCATTGCTGAACTGCCTCCTTTGCGCTTGTTTACGGAAGCTCCCCACAGGGTGGCGCTAACATAAATGGGGTGGCATGTCTGTATACAGGTGCCCGGCTGTGTAACACTGTGCTGGACTGTCTGTGAGCCTGTGTCGCTGAAGTGTAGCTCACGCTGCGTTTAGGGTTACCTGAGGTTTGCGTAAGTTTCTCAGCCTGTGTGCAGTTCTCTTTCTTTAGCGATGTGTGGATGATCCTGTGCCTGCAGTGATGGTGTTCAGTGCACCCTCTAGTGGGTGGGAAGCACATTTCTGCTGGAGGTGAGGCTCATTTGGGGAAGAGCACGTTTGCTCCTTTGTGGGTGGGGCCCACAGATGCATGCTACTGCTCACTTCCGCCTTCAGTTCCCCCCAGAGACCTGAGTGCTTGTGCTTTATTTTCCCATGTTCTTCTACCATTTGGTCACCTGTGTAACGCAGTTGTGCCTGTGCAGCCTGCTGCTCTGGCACAGGCAGGGCCCAGGGAGCAGAGTCCGTACTGTGCTGAGCAGCCAGCCCCTCCACGCCTTCCCTTTGCCATGAGCTCTGCTCGCCTGACCCAGGGGGTGGAGCCTTTGCTTGGAAAGGATATTCTTTGTGGGGTGTGGTTCCAGTAGAAAGCTGACACCTCCCTTCTGTGATGAGGTCAGGTGGGGGGCGGAACATGGTTGTAGAGTTTAGAATACAGGATATCCAGTCTGAAAGTGTGGGAATGAGGCGTGCAGACAGTGTTCAGGAGGCGTCAGCTTGTCTTTAAATGTCCATGAATTTAGCTAAATGTAATGTGGGTTATATAACAGCCTCATATTTTTTTGCCCCCTTCTATGCCTCTCTTCTGCTCTCTTGTTTTCAAACTGGCCCACAGCAGTGCTACCAGAGTGCTGTTTTTTTTTTCCATTGGCCTCAGTCTCTTTGGGTTTGGACTGTGTCGAGTGGCTTCCAGGGAACGCTTGTTCCCTCTCTCTCTCTCTCCTCTCTCTCATGTTGTCCTTTGAAGGGTTCCTCTGATGGCCTTGTACACTGCTTTTAATAGCGGGAGTTGCTGTGTGACTCACTTCCTGTCAGGGGTGCAGCGTGGGGCGTGGGCCTGGCCTGCTCGCTTCTGCTGTTCCCTGCCACTCCTGCCGCTGTTTTTACGACCCGACAGCTGCCGTCTCGCTGAGGGAGCTGATGAACAAGGGCAGTTGGTTCTGTAGCTGCGAGGTCTGCCGGGTCCTAGGAGGGGCCCAGAGGTTGAGGCCCCGGGGTTTGGGGCCCAGCGTTTGTACCCTTGATCCACTACTTTATCACTCTGTTGAACTGTCCAGCTGTATAGGTTGCTTTGAGAAAAAAGCATCGGCTGAAAAACATCACCAGTGATGAATTGTGACTCTGCATGCCACTGCTATGCCATGTAGCAGGGAGCCACGTGTCTATCATTTAAGGGTACGTTTTGTTTGTCCTCTCAGCTCCAGCTACTCCTCCGCAGCGTTAGAGTACGAGAGGCAGCACGACATCGACCCCGTGTACGACTCGCCGAGGATGTCGCGCAGGAGCCTCCGCTTGCAAACTGCGGCCGGCCACTACGGCGACGACAGCCTGCTAGACTCCTCCCACAGCCACAGCGCCACCTACAGCGCTGGAGGAATCAGCCGCAGACAGGCCAGGTGAGCAGGGAAGCTGCAGTTAAATTGTGTTAAATTTGTCACAAATTATGGGATCCATAATGGTGATCGTTCTCAGGACACTGAGGAGCAGGCGGATGCAGCAGCTGGTCTCCACCCCAGTGACACAACAGGAGTCCGGTTCTGCAAGTCTGCGCAGCTGTGTGGCAAGCGATGCCCCGCTGCTGGCCAGCCTGCTGGATGAATCGTGTGTGCAGGAGAGCACGCGCATCGGCAGCTTCTGGGGTGAGTCTGGGCTGGGGCCAGAATGTGGCCACTCACTCTCTATATCACAGGGCTCAAGGTCTGAGCACTGCTGGTTTACCAGCCTTCCTTTACCTGTGAGCCAGGTGTGAAGCCTCTGGCCAATCAGAATCAGTGATTATTAAACTACCTGTGAGTACTGAGAACACGGCCTATATTTGGAATCGCGGTCCAGAATTGAAGAGTCTTGCTATTTCAGGACCAAGAACCCAGTCCTCAGGGACCCTCTGACGGTCCATGTTTTTGCTCCCTCCCAAACATGGACTGCCTGGGGTGTCCCCGAAGGCCGGTTAGGAAACACTGCTCAGTATTATTAGCTTGTGGGGTATTTTGTGGGGGGTATTTTATCACTTAAATGTCTTTTTTTTTGCAGGTTTGGAGCCGGATTCTCATCTTAAAGGTTGGTGACCTATATTACATACAGTGTATGTGTGATGGGCCTTCTCTCTGCACCCGTTGTGGTTTGCCTAACGTGCCTTTTCTCTCCCCCCCCTCCGTCTGCATCTGTGCAGAGCACAGCTCGAAGATGGACCACACCGTCACGCTGGCCAATGGCGGCATTGCCACTGCGCGCAAGCAGGCTGTCGCCGCCGGCAACGGCTACATCTGCAGCAACTGCAGCATCCATTCCAAACGGAATGAGGCCCTCACTGCCTACTCCTCCCGCTCCTCCTCCTCCGCCTCCTCTTTCCCTCAGCCGGCCTCCGAGGCGACGTGCTCGCTGGCTTCCACCATCTACACCCGGGACAGGGGTCAGGCTGAGAAGACAGGTGAGGCCTGACATTGCCAGGGTGCCCTCAGATTAATACACAAAAACATAAGAAATTTACAAACAAGAGGAGGCCATTCGGCCCATCAAGCTTGTTCGGGGACCCTTAGGCTTTGGGGCGGGGGGCTGTATGGTGCACCATTATTGGTTTTGTTATGGGCCCAGCACTGGGTGAGCCTGTCTGACGGATATGTTTGCTGCCCCCTTGTGGGCTTCCCGTCCTGCTGGGTGAAAAACGTTCCTTTTTTTCCAGTTAAGCTCGGTGTCTCCTACTCCTGTAAGGTACCCCCCCTACCTCCTGACCCAGGCTCTGATCCCCCGCCAGGTGTCCTGGTGACCGCCTCTCGTGCCTGCGTGCAACGCGCCGGCCTGGCAGTCGCCGCTGTAGCATCTGTCGTGACGCTTCTAATGCAGCGCATTTTGTTGGCGTTGGGATGCAGGGCCCAGGCTCCCGATGACAAAGGTATCGGTGACGCGCCACCAGGGGGGGCGATCCGCCCCACTTCCGAATGCAGATACCGATTTAATTGCTGGTGGCCATCATTCCGTTACCCCGTTTATGACCGCACACGACTCCCCGACGCCCCAGGTCCGTCGCCACATCCTGTAGCGCGTCTCTCGGACGTGTTGCTGGGCTATGCCAGATGGGCAGTCGCCGCTGTAATGTCCTGCATCACATCGCTGAGTGTTGTGCTGAAGATGGGCTCCGGGGCCAAGGGCCAAGAGGGCAGTGTGTGTGATGGAGGTACACCCCCCCGCGCTATTGGGCCCCTGTGACTTGGCCGCTTCGCTTGTTTTCTGCCCGATCGTGCGACTTGCTCCTGGGTTACTGCTCCTCCGGGCCTCGGTCTAACAGCTACAGCTGGGTTGTCATGGTAACCGAAGTTGCTCTTTTGCTCCCTCCGTCCAGCGCCACAGTTGGACCCAGTGGCTCCTTTTGCCGCCCCTTGCTAATCGCTAACACTAACTGCTCTCCAAGCCACTGCCCTGCAGCTTTGGCCGGTATCTGTCTGTTCTCCGGATCCCTGGGCCCGTTTGGGGCGTCCGGCACATCTTCTTGCTTCTAATCATTGGGCCGCTTTCCTCCAAGCCACTCTTCCTTGACGGGGATGGTCCCCACAGGCTTTTGTTTACCAACTCTCTGCTCTCCTCTTGCGTTGCCGCGGTGATCCTGGAGCCTCCTGATAATGGCACTGACCCAAGCCTTTCATCCTCTCTCTCTCTCTCTCTCTCTCTCTCTCTCCCTCCCCCGCAGCGCACTCCAGCTACTGCGGCGGCGTGAACGTGAAGTCCCTGGCGACGGCGGACAGTCACCTGATCTTTAACGGCTCGCTGTGTAAGTGACGCCCCAGTCCGATGCAGTGCCAGCAGCTTGAGGCGTCATGTCCTGCGTTGCAGCTGTTCTTGTTGCCCTGGGAATATTGAGACAGGAGAACCATCCACCCATCCATCCTCAAGCTGCTTTTTCACAGGCCTCTGCTGGCAGCGCGAGACGCTAAGCAGGAGTACACCCTGGAAGAGAGTCAAGCGGGAAACCGATGTAGCTAATTGTAGCCAAATGGCTCATTATCTGCTCAGTGACGTGTGTTAATGGATGAACAAGGTCCCTGCCGTCTCCGACAGCACAGCCAAGGGACGGGCAGAGCCAGCAGGGACCGTAATCGCTCTTGAATTGCTCGCTTTGGTCTCTAAATTACTAACTGCTCGTAACGCGTCGAATGTCACAAGTGGGAACTTGCACTTGGACTGTATCGTGTAGCACATTTTAACGGCGCTCCTCGCTTTTGAGGCGCATGTAGGTTGCCAGGTATCGCATCGATAGTCCGCCGTGCGTACCTAGCACACCGAGGCCGCTGTGTCTTGTCGAGCTGCGCTTCTGTCGCATCCCTGCGGCAAACGTCGCATTTCTTGCTTTACCAGCTAGCGAGGGTGTGCTAGTTTTGCAACAAACAAGCTCACGCATAAGGAGATGCCTGTTTATATTGGGATCCAACCCCCTCGCCTCCCCAGCTTGGTTAGAGAGACGCCGCTGTTTTCCTGTATTAGACATTACCGCAAATTATAATGAGCTGACCGACGTTACTCTGTGTAGCAAAAGCCCACAAGCTGTACACTGCGATCTGTGTACAGGAGCAGTGGGTCATAACAGCCTGAAAGGGGGTGTCAGGAGAACCTCAGATGCTGGGGGATGAGTCGTCAAGCCCATGTGGACGGAGAAGGAATGACCGGGGTGGGCGGGAGTGTCTAAGAGTCCTGCCTGCAGTGTTGATGTTGCTTCTGTCCCATGTGTGCGCTGCCGTTTCATCCCTTAATCGATAATTTTAAAATTACTTTTGTTGTTTGTCTTTCTGCTGGCCCCGCCCATCCCTGACTGCCTGACAGGTGACGACTGCAAAGGGAAGCAGCACATGAAGACGCTCGTGGCTCACGCTCAGTCCGGCGGGAAAAGCCACCTGCAGGGGGCGCTGTGGAGCATCATTGCTTACACAGGTCACCCCCAGCGTCCGCAGTTCTCCTTCGCACATGTGGCTGGCTCCCATATTGCCGTCTGATATGTAGCTATCGTTCCGTTTCAGGATGTGACAATGCCCCGCCAGCCTGATTATCGGGAATCTGAGGCGCTGGCTGTAGATTAGCCACTGGCCATGTTGCGTTTTGGTTTGATAAGCTCATTGCTGTAGTGGAAAGGCTAGGGGTGTTTCTCAATACCAAGAGTGCAAGGATCGTACTTGTGGTTTTGGCAAGACCAGTCTTGCTAACTTGCCTCCCAAGAACGAACTTGGGGCGCGATGAATCATGGGATTGGTCTCGTTTGACGAAGATGCAACAATGCATCCTTGATATCTGTGGTGGAGCAAGACCAACATCTGGGGATTTTTACCATTCTCTGTACTTCTGTTCTTGTCTATTGGAACCGGTCTTCAGCAATGGGAGACGACGTAAAACGGCAACGCAAGACCACAAGTACGGCCAAGTATTGAGAAATGCCCTATGGAAAAGTACAGAGATGCCTGTGTTTCTGGTTATCGCTAAAGGAGCTGTGAATATGGACTGACCCAGCGCTCCCACTTTGCTGGTCTGCAGGTTCTTCTGTGCTGCAGGTCATCCGGGCCCTAGGGGGCGCCGGCATCTTTGTGCTCCGGAAGCTGCTGTCACTCCTCTACTTGGTTATGGTGTCCCCAGGTCATTGCAGTTCTTTTTTGCCTCCATCCCTGCATGACGCTCACTTGCTCGTTGTCCTGTTTCTTCTTTGTCTCATCTGCTGCCACTTGTTTCCCCCAGTAAAGTGAAGGATGCTCCCGCTGACCTGGAGCTGCCCCATGTCTCTCTCGCCTGGCGCTCCGTTCTAACCAGATCACTACCCCCTTCAGACTTCGTTTACATCTCCTTTCTCACTTCTGACCTGTAACCTTTCATGTTGCGGCGTTCTCAAGACCTATCCTCAGCCGCGGTGTTGGTCTGTCATGCTGATTTCTAAATGGCTTATGGAGCAGTGCCTAGAATTGGGGGGGGTAACCTGAACCTGACTGGCCTGCTCAACAACGATCAGGACCCGCCCCCCCCCCCCCGTGTCTGTCCTCTTCTTTTCCAGCTGATCTAGCTCTATCCGCCTCTTTAGCATAACTCAGCATGCATATGTTGTCCAGGTCACCTTTCTATTGTGATGTCCATCCTGACCCTGGTCTCTCCCTCCATCTGCTCTCTGACCCCACAGGGAAGGCAGCGGCCGGCGCCTTCTGGTGGCTGGGGACGGGATGGTATCAGCTGGTCACCCTCATGTCTCTCTTGAACGTATTTATCCTAACCCGGTAAGAGACTCTCTACGATGGACCTGAGAACTGGGTGGTATGGAGGTTTGGGATGTGATCCTTTAACCTGTTGGTGTCGTGCCAGGTCCTGCTGTTACCCCTGTGAGCAAAGTACCTAACCTGAACCACAGTGAAATGTTTGTCCGAGCCCCACTAAAGAATTTTTAATGAATTTACATTGATAGAAATGGGAGTGTCCATCCTGCTTGGCGTGTTAAATCCCGCCCTAAGCCCCTTGTTTACTTGTGCTTGTTGAATCATAACGGTGTGGTGCCGATAGAGCACTGAGCTTGGGAAGCGTCTTCCCCCGATCAGAAGCGCAGACGCGATCCGCCATGGTGACCCGCGCGCCGCTGACGGAGAGTCGGGTCTGGCCAGCCGTCGGGAGCAGACCGCTAACCTGCCCCACGCTGTCTCTCCTTAGGTGCCTCCCGAAACTCCTACGGCTGCTGTTGCTCCTGCTTCCCCTCCTGCTGCTCCTGGGTGAGTGTGCTGGGCCCCGCCTCCTCTCCCCCTCCCTCCTCCTCTCCCACTGAGCTGCGCTGACCCACTTTCCGCAGCCCCCCCCCCCCAGACCGCAGTGACCTGGATTATTCAGGCTGACCTACACACAGATCACGTTTCAGTACAAACCAGAGCTGGACCTCCAGGCCTTACTTTTGCATCCATTTGTGTTCATTTTTTTGCCTGATAGATTTTTGTTTATTTTATTATTTATTGAACAGTTTTATTTTTTCAGCATCTCATTTCAGGTAAAAACTACAGTTAAAGTTAATGTACATTCAGTGTTAATTGGCTGCACTGAATTTTCAGGTAAAGATCTTATTGAGGAGATATTTTATTTCCTTCATGACTCACTACCACAGGGTGTACCAGAGTACAGTGTGTAATGAAGTGCGTAACGCAGTGCAGTGCGTAACACAGCACAGTGCATAACAGTACAGTGTTATGCAGCGCAGTGCATGACATTGCAGCTTGTCGCAATGCGTAACAGTACAGTACGTAACGCATCGCAGTGTGTAACATAATGCAGCCTGTCACAGTGCAGTGTTTAATGTAGTGCAGTGTATACAGTACAGTGCATACAGTACAGTGCGTAACACAACACAGAGCGTATAAACAGTCAGTGTTGGAGTTATTCACAAAAGTACTCAATTAAAGACAGAGGTTAGTAGGTTAGGTCCAGAAAGTACAGATCCAGACTAAGGCATGTATCAACCTACCAATTGAGTACTCTGTAACTCTGACTCTTTATACTCAGCTGGTTGGTAAGGCGTAACGCAGCGCAGTGCGCTCTTCAGGACCTGTCTGTGAGCCTGCGTCCCGTCTCTGCAGGCCTGTGGTTCTAGTAACGCGTAACACAGCGCAGTACGCTCTTCAGGACCTGTCTGTGAGCCTGCGTCCCATCTCTGCAGGCCTGTGGTTCTGGTTTTCGTCCAGCCTGCTGCCCTTCGTGCCAGCAGTGAATCTGACAGAATGGCAGGCGGGGGCACCCATCAGCCTCCTCCTGCGCCTACCCCAGACCCTCTACACGTCCTGGGGGCAGCTCAGCACAGCGTCGCCCCCGCCCACCGTCACACAGGTGACAGCCGTCAAACCACAGGCTTTTCTAAAGCGCCCAACTTGATTCTTGTCAGTGTCCATCTCTTTCAGTTTCTTTTAAATGGCGTATCTGTGTGTCTGCATGTGAGAGAGACAGGCTGTGCCCCCGCAGTAAGTTCCTTGTCCCGCCCCCACAGCCTAACCTTGCCGTCTCTGTGAGCCTGGAGCGCCTGAACCGGTTGGAGCAGCGGCTAGAGCAGCTGTGGGGCAGCATGGAGGCAGACGGCCGGCTGCAGGAGGAGCACCGCTCGGAGCTGCTGGGCCTCTACCAGGCGCTAGGCCAGCAGCTGGAGCAGCAGACCGACAGGAGCAGCTTGGGCCTCTGGGTGTCTGGCCTGCTGGACCAGCGGCTGACCCTGCTGAGGGAGGAGCTGGGGAAGGACGCGGTGCAGAGGGAGCAGGTGTGTGTGTGTGTGTGTGTGTGTGTGTGTGTGTGTGTGTGTGTGTGTGTGTGTGTGTGTGTGTGTGTGTGTG
>JAOYFF010000046.1:10704804-10718142 GCA_025773925.1 Cryptomyrus ogoouensis | reverse complement strand
AGCCGCGCCGGTCTCTTGGTTAACGCCGGTGTGCTTAGCCGCGCCGGTCTCTTGGTTAACGCCGGTGTGCTTAGCCGCGCCGGTCTCTTGGTTAACGCCGGTGTGCTTAGCCGCGCCGGTCTCTTGGTTAACGCCGGTGTGCTTAGCCGCGCCGGTCTCTTGGTTAACGCCGGTGTGCTTAGCCGTGTCCCGTTGTGCCAGTCAGGCAGTTAATGCTGGTGTCCTCCCCAGTGCAAGTGCAGACCGGGAGGCACGTGATGCCCTCCTGGCAGAGCTGCGGCGGCTGGAGGCGGAGCTGGACCATATCAGGCATGACCTGCAGGGGGTGCTGGGATGCCGGGGCAGATGTGAGCAGCTGGACAGTCTGCAGGATACGGTGAGGAGCATGAAACCAGTGCAGCCTCACTCATTCAGGGCTGGTTTTAGTGTGGGTGCAGTGCTGAAAATGTGCGTAAATAGCATACAGTATGATTACTGTGAGAGGTGAACATAAATGCTTTCCACACTGCAGTGTTTAACTAAGCAGGTGTCTTTGATTAAGAGCATCTCCTAAGCAAGTGAGCAGATAAAACCTGAAGCACCGTTGTTTTCTAGCGGAGCAGAGTCTTTGCTAAAACAGTGGCAAGAAAGTGTCCTATTTTCTCAAGGATACAACAGCATTGACTGTGGGGGATTTGAGCTAGAGTGCCCTGTGCTGGCCTCATATTTAGCAACAGTTCCATTCTGACAGGTGTCCGCGCAGGTGTCTGCGCAGGTGCGGCGGGAACTGCGGGCTCTGTTTTACGGAGGCGAGCAGACGGGCCAAGGCGAGCTGCCCGAACCCCTGCTACCGTGGCTGTCGGCACGCTTCGTGAGCGGCTCCGACCTGCAGGGGGCGCTGACGGCCCTGGAGCTCAGCATCCTGAAGAACGTCACACTGCAGGCGCAGCAGACCGGCCAGCCCCCCTGTGAGCGGAGCGTGACGGAGACAGTGGTGCACGCCGCTGGTGCAGCTGGGATGTCGGAGGAGGTAGCGAGTTTGCTTGGTATCAAGCGGAAAAGTGAAAGTGATCATTATCATAATTGATTTGGCTCATAATAGATCTTGGATTGTTCTTTGTATTTATATTCCACTTTGTCTGCAGAACTTGTAAAGGTTGTATGTTAAGACTGAAACACGCAGCTATATTTAACTTCCTGCTATCTTGTCTCTCTCCTTTTGCATCTGGCAGCAAGTTAAGCTGATCGTGCAGAATGCCCTGAATCTTTACTCGCAGGATCGGACGGGCTTGGTGGACTACGCCCTCGAGTCCGGAGGTACAGATCTGCAGCATTCTCCTCTCTGTAGAGGGCTCGTTTTTCTAAGCTATATGCCAGGCGCCAGGTAGAAATGGCCAGAGATACAGCGATAAGACGGTTTTCTTGGACTAGTACAATAATCTGTGGTCCTCGGGCCGTCCGGGGCTCTGGGGGCGGACGCGTGGCTGACGTGGCCGTCTCACACGTCCCTTCCTGCAGGCGGCAGCATCCTCAGCACACGCTGCTCGGAGACGTATGAGACCAAGACGGCCCTGATGAGCCTCTTCGGCGTGCCCCTCTGGTACTTCTCCCAGTCTCCCCGGGTCGTCATTCAGGTGAGCTGCACCTCTCTGTCCTTTCGCCCTCAGACTCTCCATTCCTGCCCTTCATTCTGACCCATGTGTAACTCCTCTCCCCAGCCGGACGTCTACCCCGGAAACTGCTGGGCCTTCAAAGGCTCCCAGGGATACCTGGTGATCCGGCTCTCGCTCAGCATCCTGCCCACCGCCTTCTCGCTGGAGCACATTCCCAAGGCCCTGTCACCCACTGGCAATATCACCAGCGCCCCCCGCCAGTTCGCCGTCTATGTGAGACATTTCGTCATTAGTTGTGACCACATTTCAGCTTCAGTTTGCATTCTGTACCTGATATTTCATATCACTAAGTTAAGAGAGGAGCATAAGTAGAGAGGCGGTGGTTCTGCCCTGCCAGACCCACACTAGCGAAGCATTGGTCTTAGTTGATCCTTGTGCCTTGTGCTTGAACCTTAGTCACTATAAATGTTCATCATTAACTGTAGGGGGATGGACAAACTGATGGAAAACCCACAAAAAAGGACTTTAACTTTGAAGTAATTAAAGGCAAATCATATTAGGTTGAATTCCATTTAGGACTTTAATTTTGAAATGACTGAAGGTTGTATTAAGTTGAATGCCATTTGGCAGTGTGTGGCAGGTATTAAACTGGTCTGATATTCAACACTTTCGTATGAGTTTTTAAAGCAACATGGAGCAACTAAGAGTTTCCAAAGATGCCAGAGTCAGTGCTTGAAGGCCTCGATCATTAAAAGATGGGTAAATGGACACATAGCTGGGTAATTGTTGAATGCCAGAAGAGTGTGAGCTTCACAAAGCCGGAGATTATGGCAGAGATACCTTATTGGAAACCTCTTGTGCCGCAGACCTGGTCACAGGCACATAAACCTGGTGAAGCATAATTCTCCTTCTCACTTTTACATGGACGGGTTTACATTTGGAGATTGTCAAAGGATTCCTTCAATCCGCAATGCCTGGTATAGCCACTATCTGGACATAAACATCATGGAACCATCAGGCGAAGTTCTGGGGAATGTGTGCTTCCTTCCTGCCCCAAAGAACTGACCCAATATGGATAGTCCAGTAATCCCAGTCCAGGTCTTGGTATGACTAATCCAAGACAGAAAGAAAAGCTCACCTGAAGCCAAAGAACATTCCAGCATACTCTTTCCTTAACATTCATATATTGTTAGGTTTGTCTGTTATTTTGTCCACCTCTCTGTATATATTGAACAGCAGTTGTTTACATATTATAATGAAATTCAGACTACAGTGCCAATGAATACAAAATGGACAATCAATGGCTATAAATAATAGCATGTAATGTAATGCATTCTGCATGTAAACATCCAGAAGATCCATGTGGGATTTTACAGCCGAATATGAATGAGCAGCTGGATGTGAGTGTCTTTTCTGTTGTGACAGGGTCTGGATGACGAGTATCAGGAAGAGGGTAAATTGCTGGGCCGTTACATCTACCAGGAAGACGGCCACTCGCTGCAGACCTTCCCCGTTACGGTAACCATAATATGACAGAGTGCTGGGCACGTGCAGGGCTGCCATTCGGGGCCAGTGAAAGGGAGAGCATCTCTGAAGAGTGATAGTGTTGGCTTTTCAGTGGAACTAGGCTGTGCCAGGTTTCTAATGGCGCTTGATGGCCGTTTTTTATGATTTTTACTGGGTTTTATTTGTGTTCCAGGAGGAGAATGACAAGGCTTTCCAGATCATCGAGATACGGGTGCTGTCCAACTGGGGTCACGCGGAGTACACCTGCCTGTACCGATTCCGGGTACATGGGGAGCCCAGAACCCAATGAGGCCGTCTTTGCAGTGTCGCTACCAGCAATGTTATGAATGGCGAAGGACATTTTATAGCAGAGGTTTGTTACAGAAGGCAGACAGTGAAAGAAGCTACTTTATTATCAACACAGAAAGCCACGTGATTTAATGGAACTTAGTGGGAGGGGAGGGACTTGCATGGAACTCCTTCCACTCCTGCTGATTGCAGCTTATGTCCTGCACTGATTGGCCCTTTCTGGATGGGCCTTGATTGGCTCCGCAGCAGAGGCGGCACTAAGTGGTCTACAAGGGTCCCTTACCTGGAAACGGACAAGGCTTGATTTCTTCTCTTCGCTGTTTATTTTATTTTATTCTCTTTGGTTTGTTTCCATTTTTATTTTTGAATTCAGCTATTGATGGTGGAGCCTACTCTGTAATCTAAGGCTTGTGGATGACAGACATTACAGCAATGGCTCACATCCTCGGACTGTCATTTCAGGGGCAGCGACCAGCAACCCCTCGCAGTGACCCACCTGCCCCGTCCCATAATTCGAAACATCACATTTTGTAGATGGTTTAACACACTAGCATGGGGAGGGGGGGGGGACCACAGAACTGGTCCTTCAGAACACCCTTCAAATGAGTCCCCGATTTATACCTGAAAATGTGAGGTGGCTTGCTGGATCACTGTAACGATAGATAAAATTACGCTTCATGAGCCGTTTGCTGTATTTTTTAATCCCCACTAGAGGGTGCACTTGGTTTGATTTGGGACATGCTTTGTGAGAGCACCATCTAGTGAGGTCAAAAAATACAGCAAACGGTTCAAGAAGCATTATTTTGTCCATCAATAGGTAACTGCCTCAGCCAGGTCAAGTGCAAAGCAGTGCACCCTGGGGGCCTCAGGTTAGCATGCAGTCACACTGACACAAAGGACGTGATCAAGAGGCAAACTTCTGAAGTCTTTTGGTAATGTGTACAACCTCACACTGGTGTTGACACTAAATTGAATTTCAGTTCATCGCAGTTGGGTGGCATGAAATCACTCGGCTGTTTAGCCCGACGCACTTAGGATGATGAACGCCTAGCTGTTCCACAGTCAGCACTGGATTTCGAAGCTTCTGCTGCTTGGCTGATGGGCTTCGCGAGCTTGCAGTATGGCGACTCCCGCTAGCAAGGACCGATTCCTCATTTAGAGGCTGCTCTAACCAGAAACTGCACAGGAATATAACCTGAATATTGTTAATAGCTGGTACATCAATCTGTTAATATCAGTGTTGCTTTGGGAGAAAGTGGGCAGGAGCACACCCTATAAAACGTAATTGTTGCTGTTATTTTGTTTGTTGTGATTTTAATTCAGTTTTATTTACAAAAGTATATCCTTTTATTACCTGATAGGGGAAACAAGGGCACACGAGATCCCAGAATTTGTCTAGAAGAAAAGAAGGAACTTGTGTCCAATGAGAATCCATCTGTAAAAACAATGGGAATTGTTCATGCGCTATTTATTTTGTCTAAAATAACGACTTATTGAAAAGAGAGGATGTGGTGCAATTTATTTTTATAAAATGCTTTTGAGTAATTTTTTGAACGTTTTTGGGAGTTTTTTTTTTGTTGTCATTTTTGCTCTTGTAAAATTTGCGAAATGCTATGGTACTGTTCAAATAAATACTTTTTAACGGCTTTTAATGCTAGTTCATATGTTTACTGAAAGACGTTCTATTTTTGTTAATGGATTTAAAATGTTAAAGTTCTGGTTACGATAGCTGGCAATTTATAATAGCTGTACAAAAATTAGCACAGAGGGCAACATATTTTGGTTATGACGTTCTACATGGTACTCTGAAGTTAGGGAATTCTGTAGTGGGCTACAAACCAAGGCGTATAATTACTGTGCTACCGATTTAGGTGGGTATCAGGAGTTTGAACGCAGCGTAAACAGGAGGTTACTATGTGTCATAAAATCACACAGAATAAAAGCTGTGAAATACTGCTTCATTCTGGTCCGACTGAAAGCGAGAGCTTAAATTCGATTTGAAATAAGCGGAACCAGATGTAACCGCCACTCTGGCTCCACTACGTCGGGGTTTATGAGTCAGTGAGGGAAAATACAAATTGGTCACATGACTTTAAAAATGTGTTTTTAAAGTGAAACAGCTGCCATAATTACAGTCATTTAGTATAACTGCAAGTCGTTTTAGAGTGTTTCCCGTCCATGAAAGTCTCAGGTGAGCGACTTCTTTTCAATATTCCATTAAATAACTGAAATAATACAACAAAGCGTGTTTCAGTGTATTCCTCTTTGTAAACGAGTCCTTTCGTGAAGAAATGACATTTGTTACGGAAGCCATGCTTGAGTTCTGACTAGCTTCGGCTGGGCTGAAGTGCTAATCGGAGCAAATCCGAGTATAAATCACTCTCCTTCCATGAAATCAAACCCACTCCTCGCCGTCTAAGTTATGAACATCATTCTTTTATTTTTATGTAGGATATTTTTAATCTGAGTTAATTTTACTACTGGATATTCCGTTTAACTAAAGAAACTGTGAGTCTCACTGGCTAAAATTAACTATAATAAATTACAGCATAACCAAATGTGGAGAGGCGGTATTTCAGAACGTATAAATCATTTATATTTTTAAAGCACTAACATAAAAAAACCGAACCACTGAGACTTGCAGGGATATTACACGTGAATGCGGATTAATAGTTCAATCTCTGGATGTTCTGGCGTTGAAGCCACGCCCACCTCGTCCTGTTCTTACGTTATACTATGTCTCCATCAACTGGCAATTCATGGAATTGCAACAACATTGGACGGGCACCATCAGCCATCTACTTTCAGATTTACGATTCAAACTTTTTTCAACAGTAGGTGCATAGAACTTCCGTGTTTGTGCAAAAAAGGCGATAAATTCCAGTAGGTCTACATGTAAACAGAGAGTTAACCCATAAGTGTAGATAAAGTGCACATAGTTATGCGACGAACGGAAATAACTTTACGGACACGACCACATTTCTCTGGCATAAGGGATTCTCAATTCTGGTGTTCGGTTGAATGGCAATTATGATTTGGAATTAAAATTTCATGTATAAGTGTGCATACCAAAAACTAAACAATGAGGAATGTTTTTATAACCAAAGATTTACTTTCACAGGTAGACATTGACATTTTTGCTGCTAGAATCTGTCAGAATTTACAAGACAGCTGAAAGTCCATTATGCCCATTTTAAAAACATTAAAAATCCAGCAGGAACTGGATGCACGGAGCTTAGGTGCTCCACTACTGGCCCAAGTTCTCATGGTTTCCGTGCGGGTCAAGGCCGGGCTGTGGAAGAAGCACATTCTCGGGGGTCTCGCACTCAGCTACCGGCCACGTCTGAGAGAAGTGAACGTAAGGCAGAAGAAGCAGCTAGACTTTTGTAGAACAGAGGAGAAAATCCTGAAGCCTTCAGCTCTGGAGGTCCATCAGTGGTCGAGCCAGAATACTCAACACTGCAGCTCACCACCTCCGAGCAGCAATGGAGCACATCTCTCTCTTACTGCTAATGGCTGTGAGCCAGACTGCTGCCGCAGGGTCCTTATTGTACGCTGATGTGTTTGGCAGACCCAGTGATCCAGGGTGAGTTTGTTCCTGTAGTGGAAGATAAAGAACATCAATATCATAACTAAATTTTACACTGAGATGAGCACAGCAGCAGTGAGTACTGACCGTTTAGCATGGAAAGTCTAGCAAGATGCTAGGTCAATCTCCCTCTGCAGGGCTAGTCGTCGGGCCTACAGAACAAAACAACAGACCATATATGAACATGAACAGATCATTCTGGATGCTGTGAAGAGAATGTGAATTAAATTGCCTGCTGAGCATTTATAAGATGAGACAGGAAAGGATACAATGATGTATAACACAGACGTGGATCACTGTACCTGATCAATGACAACTTCATCCCGGTTTCCCAGCTTCTCTGATAGAAAGACCACTTCTGCATGTGAGGTTGGCTAACTCACAAATACACAAAAAGAAATTACACCGATAAAATTACACTGAGAATTGGGGGGGGGTGGGGGGTGGGAGATGGGACTGTTTGCATAGTCAGCTTTAGTTTCAACTCACCAACTCTAAAAGGATTTTATGCATTTTCACTTCCTCTGCTGCTCTGGTCTCCACCAGACCCCTCTCAGGACACTTCTTCCTCTTCCTCAGGAGATGCTCGTCTGCCCTGTCCGCGGCTGTTCCTGCCACGTTCTCCTGGCTTCGTCTCGGCCTCCAGCGCTCTGCATCATCCCACTCTGCCTCTGCTGCCTCTCTGCCTCTTTTCCCCATAACGTCTCTCTCTCTCCGCCCCTGCACCGGTGTGAGCGCCTCGCACCATCCCCACTCCCTCCACAGGCACCTCCTCTCCTCCTCCGCACTCCTGGTTGGATTTTCCGCACCTCCTAAGCCACGTGCCTTGGCCCTGACCTTGCTTTCCATTGTCTTCTCTTTCACTCCACGTGTGTCACACTCCAGCCCCTTGCTGGCTCTGTCTGCCCTCCGCTTATTCCTTTTCCTTGTTTTATGGCCAGAAGCATTTCCCCCAGTGAGCAGCTCGTTAATCTCCCTTTCTTCTGCCATCGTTCTTTTGGATGTCTTTTCCCTTTTTACTTTTATAACGGTCTCCTCTGCATCCATCACTTCTCTCTTAGTGGTCACATCATATTCCATGCTGCTCTCATCTAGCCCAACAGCCCTGTTTTCCATCCTCTTTCCTCTGCAGTCTTTCCCTGTTTCCCAATTGCAGCTAATTGAATCTATCTTCCAAACCTTCTCCTCCACTATTTCCTCTTTTGTGTTTCCTTCTCCAGTCTGGGTTCCCATGCTGGTGACAGTGGTGTATTTTGCTTTTTGCTTCTCTGTGCTCACTATATTTTCCTCTTTGACAATCTTTCCACCAACAGATCTGACCTGAGTGGCTACACCTTTCTGGGAAGGCACCATTCTGTCACACTGTTCTGCGTCCATCTTCTTTACTTTTGGAGCTGTCCGCTTCCTCTTACCTTCACTGCTTTTAAATCCTCCCCTCTTTTGAACGTTCATCTCTCCTCCAATTATCTCTTCCTCACCAACATCTGCAACATATTTTATATTTCTGCATTTTGCGATTTTTACAGATTATTTTTCCTTTACCTTTTCCTTTCAACAAGAACATTATTCCTCACATCAGCGTTTATTTCACCTCTGTCGTTAACGCTCTTTATCAACCTCACCGCCTTCACAGAAACAGCTCATACTTCTGTCCTCTTCCTATTGTACACATCTAGTATCTGTACTTCTCGTTGTTTCTCTACACATTTAACTAACCCTACAAAAATAATTGCGTTAATGTAAAATAGCATTTAGGGCTACATGCTTGTTTTGCATGGCCAAGTCAGGAAATATATTTCTCTAGCAACATACTACAAACTAATGAGGAGTAAACGAATTTGCTTACCTTACTCGTGGAGTTATTCGTTAGCCTATTAACCTGGAAGCATTAAAATACGTGCTTCCTTAGCAACCGAGAGTCACCTGACGCGTCCTTAGCAACCCGTTTTTTAACCCGTCAAATTCTACAATGGATAAAGTGGCCGAAAATAAATCTTTGTGGCAACAGATATGTGAGGGTAAGCTGCATATAATAAAGAATACATAAAACTAGGAAAGCGTATTATTTCACTCTGGTGACTCTTTCCTTTGTAACTAAGCCTCATTGAGCGATGTTCGCCCCAAATTGCCCACGTTAATTTGCTCAGTTGTAGACATCTACCGATTTGTGCTATTACATTAAGTGTTTGTTTGATCATGTTGTTCTGAACAGAGTACGAGTCGGAGCTGCCCGGTCCGCCAGAAGCAGCCGCCCTAAGTCGTTACCGCCCGCTACATGAGGTCCTTTTACTCGTAAATGAGTTATATCGTTGTGCAATTCTTTACGGGCATCGTTGTTTGAAAACTGCGAATGTCTTTGGCATATTTGCGTCTTCAGGTGGCAGTAGACAGTGAGCTGGTGAAGAATGATCCTGCACCGGCAGGCTGCTCTGCCTGGCGAGGAACACCGTCGCTGGATCATAATCAGCCCCAATCCCCTGATTCCGTCTTGCAGCAGAGTACTTTCCACTATCAAGTTTATTACATTTTTAACCGTGTCTTCGTTGAGACAGCCGTGTTCCGCTCTGTGCCAGGTGGCAGCCCTGCAGTGTTTATCTTTGCCCTGTTACATGAAGATTCAGCTGAACATGATCAGCCATGGCAGTTTCTCCATGTCTGTGTGTATGTCTGCCTGGCTTTTTGCAGATGCCACCACTCTCTACCTGGAGAGCACTATATTCCCAGTGTTGCTGCCTGGACTGGAAGCTTTGCTCATAGAGGCCCAGAAAGAACACTGTCTAGAGGTCAGCACTCATTACAAACTCACCAGACACATACGCACACAGAGATGGGACTAGGGCAAGCCGGTATACTGTGGTCTGCCTCTGCTCAGTGTTAATACAGAATTCTGGGCCGGTATCCCTCTTCCCAGTGCTGACCCCAGTTCTGACACTTGCGGTGTGATCATAACAGACTCTACCTTGCTTAATGTTTTCATACATTCTCTGTCTCTCTGGATGTTTGCCTCCCTCCGCTTCCAGAGGAAAAGGACCAAATTCAACGCGTGTGACTTCTTGACGGAGTGGCTCTATAAGTAAGTGGAACAGAACCTGCCTGATACTCTTATGACATCTTCGTACCGTTTATTTTTACATCATCGCGAATGAGCTTTGTACTCATTGGGCAAGAAACAGGGCGACACGTATTTTTGAATTACAGCTGTGTAGCTGAATTAGTGCGTGCAGATGTTTGATACGGGCGCCGTGGAATCTGTGCCGTGAGAGACTGAAATAGACCCTCTCCTGCTGACCTCATGTATTCTGCAGCAATAACCCCCGAAGACTGGGCAATGGCCCCCCGATAAATTTCCTGGAGATCCCATTTGTCAGGGACTGGCTGAGCAGACAGTAAGTACTCCCACTGCACAGGTCTGTGAACTCCAGCCCTCCTGCAAATCCATTGTTGTTTCATTCAACTTAACTTAATTCTGAATACTGATGTACAGGTCCTGGGTTTGGTCCCCGTGTCGGGCGTAGGACCTTTCCATGTGGAGTTCGCATGCTGTCTCCGAGTTCACGTGGGTTTCCACTTGGGGCTCCAGTTTCCTCCCACAGTCCAAAAGTGTGCAGGGCAGGTTAATTGGCAAACCTGAGTTGGCCCCGTAATTGTGTGAGTGTGTGCGCCCTGCGGTGTGTTGGTGACTGCCCTGGGTTGGTTCCTGCCTGCCCCCATTGTTCCCAGGATAGGCTCCAGTCACCCCCCCCCAACCCCTCACGACCCCAGTTGGGATTAAGCAGTTATGGTGATGGATGGATGGATGATGAGCCAGTTGGTATGCTGGTGCAGTGGTTAGCGCTGCTGCCTCACACCTCTGCGACCAGGAATCGAGACTCTGGAATTACCGGGTTGTCTGTTGAGAATGATGCATGTTGAGTGTGCCCTATGATGGGTTGGCACCCCGTCCTGGGTTATTCCCTGCCCTACGATGGGTTGGCACCCTGTCCTGGGTTATTCCCTGCCCTACGATGGGTTGGCACCCTGTCCTGGGTTATTCCCTGCCTCTGGACCCCTGTCACCCTGCATAGGACAAGTGGACACAGAAAATAGATGGAGGTTAAAGGATGGTGTTACCTGAATACAGTTGTATTTTATACAGCTATATCAATTGATGATCACCTGCCTTCTCCATAGCCCTCGCCCACCTATCCCGCTGTCTCTGCTGCTGTCAGATGCAGAGGCTGCACTTCTGATCCAGTCTCACTGGCGTGGCTATAAGGTGAGTGTACAGCGCCAGATGCTGATTCAGCCCATTTGGGTTTAACCCAGAATTTCTGTCTGTAGCAATCCGGCCCAGACAGGGCGAAGGCTCCCCGGCCTTTATACAGTTTGCTGTTTTTCGTGGTTGTTAGTTTTACACTGTGAGATTTAGCTCTTCCTGAGGCACGGCCCCTAACCCCTTTTACACTGCGAGATTAGCTCTTCCTGAAGCACGGCCCCTAACCCCTTTTACACTGCGAGATTAGCTCTTTCTGAAGCACGGCCCCTAACCCCTTTTACACTGCGAGATTAGCTCTTCCTGAAGCACGGCCCCTAAGCCCTGATTGGTCCAGGCACTGGCTGACCCTGTTTCCTTAATTATCTGCTGGTTAGGATAAGAGTCTCTGCCAAATGAATAAACGCGTGTAAATGTCTCACTCATTCATGGCCTCCATGCCAGGATTTTTATTGTCCCAATGGGAAAAAAACCACGAAGGCGATTAATTTATCTGGGGTCCTTATTAGCTTAGCAATGTTTTTTTTAAATGACACGTTTCTGGTGATATTGCCCCTGTCTGCCAGCATCCCTTCCTTTTCACTTCTGCTGCAGCAAAAACTGACATAATATTTGATATTTGTTACAGTGGAAAAAAGATATACGATTTCAGATACAATGGCAAAAATGGGGAAAATGTTTCTTTGGAGGACATTGGATATAATGAACGGCTAAAGGCATTTCCAGCTTTTCTCTTGAGGCTTTTCCTGCATGTCCTTATCTCTGAGACCAAGGGCTGGACCCAGCCAGCAGGACTAAACCATGGAAGACCTCGGCAATGCCTGTCTAGATCTAACCTTGGCTTGCAGATCCACAGTTTTATGGCGTTTTATTGCTCTAATGGAGGCTGTTAAGAAGCTCTGGAACTGGCTGTAGCTCAGCCTTTCAGAGAACCATGATTACGCTATGGCAGGTTTTCAGTGTGATTATGTCATTAATGATGTCATGTTTAATTTTACTCTCCCTGTGTGGGTGATGTTCTCTTCTAAAAGTAGATATGCAGCACAGACACTGCTGCAGTGATTGGCTTTAATTCCAGACACAAAGAGTAATATCCTCTGTTTATTTGATCCTGAGTGTTTGAGAAGCGCATGCAAATGAGGGCCTGGTTTGACACACTGCAGCCGTCCTGTTCAGTCTCCCTCTGGCCTTCTGTGTCACATGTGGACTGTGTGATCGGAACGCCCAATCGGAGGCCGGGCTGTAATCCCGAACAGCAGGGGGCAGCAGTGAGCTTCTGTGGCACTCTGTGATTTCCCCGCGCTTGACCGCTGGTGCAGCTGACGGTGCTGCAGGCGTCTCTCTGTCCCTGCAGGAGCGCTGACTTACACGCACAGGGTGGCGGGGGCTTCGGGGGCCGTTGAAAAATCCGCGTCCAGCGGTTAGGCTGCGACAGCTTTGGGCTCCGGCACAGCAGAGCCCTAACAACCTCTGCAGCTGCAAAGAGCAGACAAAGTGGGAGGGGGACTGGGGCCCCAGAGAGTAAAAGGCCTCTCACTGTCTTTCTGCTTGTGTGCTAAGAGCTTTTCGGTTATTAATTGCTGTCTTTTCCTTTTGCGCCTCCCGTGTCTCCTTTTTCCTCTCCTGCTTTCTGTTTACACCACACTCTGTCCCCCCCCCTCCGCCTGTCAGCGGTGTTATGTAACCAGGCTGACGCAGCTCACTGCAGAGCAATTGCGAGGTGTGCGAGTGTGTGTGTGTGTGTGCTTCACTCGTGATTGCTGTCCGCATCTTTTAGTCCGTCTTGTTCTGGAAGGATGCACCGCACCTGAAGTGGGCATTGGTAACGGCCCTCTGTGTCACGGCACAGTCGCAACGCTGCAGCCAAGAACTTCAACGAACCGCTGAGGCGCATGTTATGCAACCGCCTGAATGCGCTGCAGTGGAACCAGTTGTCTACCAAAGATTCTCACAAGTCCGTAGAATCCGACAGCGAAGACAGGGCTGATACGCTCCCTCCCCCTTCCAGTCTTCAGCCCGAGGATGCCCTTCTTACCATCCCCAGCCCCCCCCCCCTCCCTTCCCCCCCCCCCCCCCCCTACACCCTCCCC
>JAOYFF010000046.1:10690457-10704794 GCA_025773925.1 Cryptomyrus ogoouensis | reverse complement strand
CGACCCCAAAACCGGGCCCGCTCCCCCCCCCCCCCCTTCCATCCTTCCGCCCGCGGATGCCCCTCTTACCACCCCCCCCCCCCCCCCCCCCCTCGGGTGTATCTAAGCCGAGCCAAAAGTCTGGACTGAATGCTGGGAGAAGCTGAACAATTGCCTTGTCCTGTGTTTAAAAATGTTAATGGTTTTCTCTTAAGTCCGTAGAGAACGACTTTGGGTGAATTGGAATTAAAAAACGCCTAAGGAGCTTTGCTTGGGTGCCTCTGCAGCGCCGTGGTGGAGCATGACAGTGCTCACGTCAGAACCGCTTAATCCGCTCTGCTCCGACGCAGGACGCGTTTAACCCCTGTGCTGCTGGGAGTGCGTTTAGACAGACCGTTTCAGAGTGAGGTCGCTGGACATTCGCCACGCCTGCTCTCGACAGAGCAGGCGTGGCGTTCCGTGTTTCGGTTACAGATGTCTGGAGCTCGTTAAAATGCACCTGCTGTAGGCAGCTGGGCTGGGTGACTATGGCGACCGGGTCCTGCGTCGCACCCATAGCCTACTCAGTACTGTCCTCGTCACATATGTGATAATTCCCCCTGTCCCCCAGGGGGCAGAGTGGCTATTGTAGGGTGGTAGTTGCAAGTCGCTGCGGCACTGGGGGTTGCAGCAGCACCATTGCGGTTCAGAGCTGGGAGCTGCAGGAAATGACCAGGGACCTGAGTTGGTTAAACAAACACACAGCTGCAAATGGAAATGAGAGGAATTTGTTGTGGATGAAAGTGAGAGTCAGTGAGGCGTGAGACGGGGGGGTGGCCGTCCTGCTGGGGGTGTGGCTGCTGTGCCACTTTCTGGTGACATGCACTGATGTGGCAGCTTGTTGGCTATGCAGATGCGGGGGGGCGGGGGGCAGGGGGGCTCCTTTGCTGTGCTTATTTGGGTGAGACCATTTATTCCAGAATAGCTGTCTGAGGTCCCCACACTGCATGCAGCACAGCAGCGGGGGTTCGGACGTGATTTAATAAGGAATGACAGATATGCAGAGTCCTCCAGAAAAAGATGGAGATGTAAAGAAACCCGGAAAGGCTGTGTGTGTATGTCTGTGTGTCTGAGTGTGTGTGTGTCTGAGTGCGTGAGTGTGTGTGTGTCTGAGTGTCTGTGTGTCTGAGTGTCTGTCTATGTGTATGTGTGTGTCTGAGTGTGTGTCTGTGTGAGTGTGTGTCTGAGTGTGAGTGTGTGTGTGTGTGTGTGAGGGTACTTTCCCATCTTTCCAGAAGAGACACTAGCAGGGATTCTGCAGAGCCAGGTTCTGCTCTGCCTTCTCTGGTGCAGCCTGCAGTGTTTGACACGTACACTTCTTCACACACTCCCCCCCCCCCCCACGCACTTCAGATGCCTGTACCAGAGCTGTGTGCTCCATAAACCAAACACACCAACTCGCTTGCTCTGCTACACAGACCGATGATCATGCCTCTTCCACATATAGAGATGGATTTAGCTATGCTAAAAACAGTGAGGAAAGATTGCGGATGCGTGCGTACAGACACACACACACACACACACACACACACACACGCACCCCCCCCATTCCCTTTGGGCCCCCATTGTACTTGCCATTACTGTCATCCCATCTTGTTTGTGATGGTTACATAAGAGACCCGCTTTCAGCATCACCGCCCTCAGAGAAGGAGGAGGCAGATAAGGAAGGATGGAGGAACTGGAGGAAGGTGGTGGGGGTGGAGCTCAGCCGGCCGCTTCTGAACTGTGAATGTGTCTCTGACCCTTAATAATGATGAGCTCCCCCGGAGAGGCCCATCAGTGCTGTCGGTTTACCGTCTGTCACTAACAGCGCGGTTTCACGTCAGCCGTGCGAAGCTGCTATGTGTCCACGCTGCACCGGGAAGGTTTTATTCACGGTGCCGCAGATGCGCGTGGCTGCAGTGCACTCAGTGCGCTCTCTGCGCCCCGGGGCAGGTCCGCAGGCGCCCAGACGTGCAGGAGCTGCGACAGTGGCAGAGAGAGCTGCACGCAGAGAGCCGGGGCATCATGCAGACACTGCGGGAGTTCTGGGCCCGTCAGGAGAGCCGAGGTGAGCAGGAGGTCCCGAGGAGGAAGGCGATCGCGCTCACGGAGAGTCACTACGGGCCTTTCCAGTGTGCAGTTAAGAGTGCACCTTAACCATCTCAGACTAACTGGGGGGGGCGGGATAGCAGCAGGGAACATAAGCCCACATGTGAGCTACATGCCGAGTGGGCCTTTGGCTTGGGGGGGGGGTGGGCTGGTGAATAGTCACATGGCACAGGGGTGGGCGGAGTTTAACAGGATGAAAGCAGCACATATATGCAAATATGATGTCGGCACTGGGGAAGTGCATGCAAAAAAACAGCAGCAGTTTTACACCGGTGGGGAGTTAAACGCTGGTCAACTGAGAGTGAAGAGTCTATGTGGCTTCACCCCCCCCATTATTTAATTATATGTTTGGGTTGCCATTCTGGATGCCAGCCTGAGTAACTGGATCGGGGTGATGCGTATGTGAAAATCGGTGTCTCTGCCCCTCTGTGACAGAAAGACAAAACTGGGTCATTTCATATCAACATCTTAATAAACCCATTTTTTAACCACCTGCAGTAAAACTTTTACTTTTTTCCTTAATAAATCCCAGTATTCTGGACCTTCCCTTACTGACCGGAGCTTTGCGCTGTGGTTTGGTCGGCCGCGTGACCGTGGCTTGTGTCCGCAGTGTCCCGGGAGATGGCGGAGCTGGAGGGCCCCGCGCCCCCCCATGCCTCAGGCGTCTCCGTCATGGTGCTGTCGCCGACCCCGCAGAGCACCATGGTCCTCTCGCCCACCACACAGGTCCCCCTGGACGCCGGCGAAGCCGCTGACAGGAAGGAGTCCCCCCCTCCGTCCATGGCGTCGCTGACTGTTCCCAAGCTGGATCTTGGCCCGTTTCCTCCCCTGCTGAATGAGTAGGCCTCACGCCCACGGCCTTGGCTACCCGGACAGCCACCACACCACTGGGCTATTTCTGACACTTTATCTCCATCCCACACAGCCCTTCTCGAGTTCCAGTCGCCCGCGATCCAAGCAGGCAGAAAAAATCACCGAATGACCCTAAGAACGACCCAAAGATTCATGCCACCCCCACTTCAATAAGGCGCGCGAATGCAGTCCTGTCCACCCTTCTCATATCCACTGGGGACATTGTTTTTCCACAATCATTAGGCTGTTAAAAAACAATGAAAGTCCTGTTGCTGAGATCAAGCTTATCTGTGCATCCCATTTCCTGTTTGTCATGCAAGTGTCTGAACCAGTTTGACCTGAGAGAGGAAACGGAATCAGTGGTCAGATAACGGGATTTCCAAATTTATTGCTGGTAAAAGTGACAAATGAAAATCATATAAATAAAATGAAAACTAACAACAGACGTTGTTATGGAGCATGTGTTCATGGTCCTTCTCCCTAGCAAATACAGTAACCAAATCAAATAAAGTCGTTCGAGTTAAGTAAATGTCCAAAGGTGGTTCATTCGGCCGCCGCATGGTATTTGAATGAACACACAGATGTGTGGGACAGGTGTGAGTCGGACTGACGCATCAGGCTCTGTTCAGAAACGCCTATTTGGAAATGACAGTGGCACTGACTGACTGGCTGGGTGATTCAGGTTCACAGTCTTAAAGTCCAGACCAAGATTTTGCTTCAACCAACCAGTATGAACAGTCACAGAGTACTCAACTGGTTGGTTGAAACAAAATCTTGGTCTGGACTTTAAGACTGTGGACCTGAACTACCCTCCTCTGCTGCTTCTGCCTGGCCTGAGTTGGCGCACCGGCTCGTCGCTGCAGATGCCACCACATGCAGACACTGGCCCTGACCTTGCTGAAGACCGTGAGATGGATCATTTCATCTAGGTTTATCGGGGGCTGGGGAGCCGTTTGAAGGCCGCGGTCTCCGCAGGGCCCGATCACGTTACAGTCCTGCTGGCACAGAGATATTGATTCACTGGGGCTACAAACTGACGGAGCTGCGACGAGGAGGACGTGGACTGATATGGGCCTTCCAGGCAGCACAGTCCTTTCTCTGCTGAGGAAGGAGGAATTTTACAGCGGCTTATTTCATTTGTATGACTTATTATCTTACCAAATAAAATATAATCCAATAATACACAAAATTATTTTTTACTTCATTAAAAAATTCACAAATTCCATTGATAGGAAATACAAAACACATGCGCAACAGTTTGGAAAGCAAAGCTAATCATTTAACTTTTGTAAAAAATTAAATTGTGCAAAATAATTTTGGGCTGTTTGATGTTCAAATCTTATTCAGATCGTTCAAAACATTCAGATCGTTCAAAACATTCAGATCGAAAAAAAAACTATATCAGGATCAATTTGCATATCCTTAGTCACAATCTGACCGTACCGACGTCTGAGCAACAGACTGTGAGTGTATGAGACTGTGGGCATTTAGTTATAAAGCTGAATGCAGTTTAGCACACAGTCAGCAGGCTTGCTACAGGAGCGAGACTGACTTCTTCTTTAGCCTGTGTTTAACGTTACGGCGTTGGCAGCATTAGCCAAATCGCCCCCCAACCCCTTTTCTGATACATTCATTTAGACTTTCTATTGCCATCTGATAATAAAGCCCAACTTACAAGTTTATTTTTTCCCTTAATTTCACTTTTTAACTTATCATTAAGGAAAATCTAATACTATGGCAGGGGGACCCAAGCTTCTGTGTTTATGCTGGAGCAGAGGCCAACGCCATTGTTAAGGAGCACTTTGATTTAATAAGCTGCAGATAAATGAAGCACGCATTTCGGAGCGGGGGGGGGGGGATTACCTCGCCAGTGTCCGTCTCCATCAAAAGCCCTTAAAGCACGACACGAAATTACCCTTGCTTGTTTTCATCGACAGTGCTCACAGAAAGCCTTGGGGTTGTCTGGGGCTGTACCATCTGCCCCCGCCCTCTTCGCCCTCTGCGCCCCCTCCCCATTTGGCCAGCAGGCATCGCTGGCCATTCTACTTCCCCCCCTCTCTGTCGTAGCTCCTTGTCTTCCCTAATGTGTCTTCACTCTTCCCCAGATGGCCTCTCAGCATAGTGGGTTGCGGGTGTGGCTCAGTCTGCAAGCCTGGGGGTTGTGGGTTCGAGGCTGGCACATGCCAGTGTTGTGTGTCCTGGATTTTGTTTGACTCTTGTTCCCCTGGGTTTTGGTTCTCCTAGTATTTTCTGTCAGATCTCCTATCCGTGGTCCACCCTCCCTGTGTTAAGGGTTCGTTTTTCTGTACTTGTATTTTGTATCAGTCTTGTATTTCCAGTGTTTGATTAGTGTTTCCTAGTTTAACCTTCCTAGTTCTGTGATCTCTCCCTGTTCATTAGTTTCACCTGCTGCTTGTATTGTGTCCCGTTTTGATTGGTTGTTAAGTTAATTCCTCTCTCCTGTGTCCTTGTTAGTGCAGCCTGGTTTGTGTATTTAAATTCTTGCCTTCGTTCATTTCTCTAGTTGGTCATTGTGTTAGTTTGTGTCAGAATGTCTGTCTGGATTTTCTGGTTTACCTTTTTAGATATTTTTGTAGTTCGTTCTCGTTTCCCCATTTGTTTTTGACCCCTCGTGGTCCTTCCCTTTGTCCCGGTATTCAGTTCCCTAATAATCCCCTTTGTCTTGTGAGCCACCAGTGGATTGTCACCTTCTTTTAGTGTGTGCGCCACGCCACCGTGACAGGGCTGCTGGATTAATTCTGTAACAATCTTGTAGATGTATTGGTTCCATACCAAAAGTCCATTTGACAAGCAATGTGTAACACATCTGCACATATCTCCTTCACAGACATTTCCTTTTTACTAGGTATCACAATTTTGTTTTTGACTGACTCATTCAGTTCTGTTCTGGCCATTTTTGCTATTAATTGCAGTGGTAGTCATTGGCTCCCAAATGGATATTAAACAGAAATGTTTGGTGTTTTATGTTCATGCAAAAGTGTTATAAAGCACCCAATGATGCTGCTTATCAATGATCCCAGAACAGCTTTTTTAGAACTATAATTTGGATTTCAATTTATTACTACTTGAAATTAATGTTTTATTACTTCTGGCTTGTAATGATATATATTATTTGTAAACAAATTAATATATTAATGATTTCTGTTCTGAAGCCAAAAAAGTTGCAATATTTTTACTGAATTAAACAAGCATCCTAAAACTTTCTGTGACCACTGTACATACTGAAATATTCTTTGTATATATTATGTAATTATTAAGGATGAGTCTAAATTGTAGAGTATTTGCATATTGTAGAACATACAAAATCGAAAAACATCTTAAATATTGAATAATAAATTAGAAATTTTTACAAATATTTAGCAATAATATAATTTGTTGCAGATTATTCATTCTGAAGTTCAGTGTTGCTAAAATATGAAAAATAATCATAGTAAATTTAATACTGTAGCACTTTCAGGGCTGCATGAAATGCTTTAAATGATCCTTTTGCAGCATGAGTGATGTCACATTTTGCCACAGGCCTGCAAAATGTTAATACTGACATCACATGTTATGCACATGCAGATGTCACATTGCAAGGACTGAGATAGTCAATAAGTTATGCTAAAATATTTTTATTTTGTCATTTTAACGATTGTTCCTTTTCAAGATTATCTAGTATATGTTAAAGAAAATCTAAAGTCTAAAGTTCACCGCTGCTGTTGCTTGAGCTCTGCATGTGTTCTCTGAGCCAATCAATCATTTTTGTCCTTGCTATTTTACTCACTCATAGACATTGTGGTGCGTTTGTGAGAAATTCACCAAGATGTGTGAAGAGGGGAAAAGTGAACGAGATCTGATCACCCAAAGCTGTCACAATAGTAATAGTAATGACAGGGACAGAGCCTCCAGTGACATCATCTAGAATGACAAATTCCAGGGCCTAAGTCTGTAATTATGAAGGGAAAAACACAGACGCAATCACGGCAGGATAACTGTTAACTACTAGGCACAATAGGGTAAAACAACAGGTAGGCCTGACAGTACCCCCTCCCGAGGCACGGCAGATGCCACAGAACACTGCTAACTGCTGGGCGACCTCTTTTAGGTGGCATGGATCATTCATGCCAAGTATCCACCTGAGGTCCCCGGAGTACCAGCCCGCGGAGACCTTGGGACTGGACTGGAGATAGGACTGGTGAATTGGACAGGCACCAAGCCTGGAGCCAAAACTGAACAGGACCATTCTGGAGACAGGACTCTTGAACACAACAGGAGATGACAAGGCAGGAGATATGACCGGACTGGGGACAGGGCTGGACTCAGGATTCCACTGTCCGGTGTGCAACCGTTTTGAGGTGACCGAAACTGGTCAGGACCCAGCTGGCATCTGCCTGGGGTCCCCGGATTACTGGCATGTGGAAGCCTCAAGACTTCTGAACTCAATTGGGCAACAGGACTTGGTGGACAGGACTGGGGGGAAACAGGAGGAGACACAGGATTGGGGCACCAGACTGGCAACGGGAGGGTTCATAGATAGAACTGGGAACAGGAGTGGAGTGGAGACAGGACTCTGACGCTTGGCAGACGCCACTCAAATCGGCAAGAACCAGTCGTGACATGTTTGGCGACCTCTGAGGGTCCTTTTATTACCAGCCTATTGAAGCCTAAGGACTCCCAACCACAACAGGAGACGACACAGTACTGGATCCAAGACTCTGCTGCCTGGAGGGCGCCCCTCTCAAAGCGGCACAACATGGCACATGGTTTGTGTCCAGCAAGGGTCTCCAGATTACCAACCAGTGGACACCTCTGGGCTCCTGAATCGAACAGGGAACAAGACAGGGATGGGAACAGGACTGGCCTGGAGACAGGGTTGGGAACAGGACTGGCCTGGAGACAGGGATGGGAACAGGACTGGCCTGGAGACAGGGATGGGAACAGGACTGGCCTGGAGACAGGGTTGGGAACAGGACTTGCCTGGAGACAGGGATGGGAACAGGACTGGCCTGGAGACAGGGTTGGGAACAGGACTGGCCTGGAGACAGGGATGGGAACAGGACTGGCCTGGAGACAGGGATGGGAACAGGACTGGCCTGGAGACAGGGTTGGGAACAGGACTCCTCTGCCTGGTGGTCAGTCCCCTCTAGGAGGTTTGAAACAGTCAGAACAAGGTTGGCATCTACCAGGGGTCCCCAAATTACCAGCAGAGCAGTGACACAGGGGCTCCTGGCAATGGACAGTGCTTGGAAACGCTAGTGACTCTGTTGCTTGACATTCGCCTGAACCACGAGCTGTTCCAACATGAGTTCCAGGTTATTAGAGGATCCCTCCTTCCTGTTATCCTTGGCTGGAATTTCCTGACAAAGCATCACGCTGTCCTGGATACCAACAACAGAGAATTTTTGTTGTGGAACGCACACCTTCCCTTACTGTCTAGGGGACATGAAGTCACTGCTTGGTGCAATGTTTCTATTCTGACAATAATCCAGATCCCAGAAATGACTGAAACCATTATTATAGTTTGTGCATCAGCACCTGCAGAAGCATGTCCTGCCAAAGCCATTTGGTAAATAATTATGGCCCATCGCCTTGGTGATTCTCAGAATGGTCTGAGGATTGTGCTGGTGCTTCGAGCTGGAAAGCATGTAGGTCAGTTTCATTCTTCTTTATCTGGCAGCACCAGTGTGCTGGTTTCTGCTGGGTAGGCTCCAGATTATTCAGTACCTCCCATACAAATAAACAACTCAAGGTTATCCCCAAACAGGCCACAGCATTGGAATCACTGGTGAGAAAGTATGGTAATGTTTCCAAGAGGAGTCCTGAGGACAGGCGTCAACAAACATTGTATCCAAACAGGCGATGCTACTCCTTTAGTCCTTGGCCAGCACAGAAGGGGGGATTGCGATTTGTCAGCTACAGAAAGCTTAATTCCATTACAGTAAAACACTCATCCTCTACTGAGAGGTGATGACGCATTGGATGGTTCTGCCTGGTTTTCCACCATGGACCTGCAACATGGGTATTGGCAAGTGGAGCTAGATAAACAGGCTCAGGAAAAATGGCATTCACAAGAGGAAGTGGTTTATATCACTTTAAGGTTATGCCCATGAAACTCACTAATGTGCCAGCAACATTGCAAAGGTTGATGAAGGTGGTACTTTAGGGGTTTCCTTGGATGACTTGTCTGGTGTATTTAGTTGACGTCCTTATATTTAGCTGTACATTTACTGACCACTTAAAGCACTTAGAAGAGATACATTCCAGATTTCAAGCCAGTAGTCTGAAGTTGAATCCTGCAGTAACTGAAAAAGTGTTTTCAGGATCTTTGTCAAACTTTGTGGACACATTTTACGTATGAGGAGCTGGAACTGATCAAATTTTGAAATTACCGCGAGTGGTAGCAAAATGACGGGTGAAAGCAATCGGTGTTTGACCTCGTGAATGTGATCAGTGAAAAAGTATTTGATGGATCTTGTTAGTGTTTCACATAAACATTACATGGATGAAGATCTACACCTGATTTTATTTTGAGACAAACTGCCCCAAAAATGAAGCAGCGGCATTAGAGGAAGGAAACAGCAGAAGCCACTTAATCCTGTTGAACACAGTAACTCTGAAAGTATTTCATGGAACTTTTTCAAACATTGCAGACATATTATATGGGTGACAAACTGAAAATTACCAGAGTTTAAGACAAATTTCCCCATAAATTGAAGGAGCACCGCATAGTACCAATGCATGGATGGGTTTTGATGTTATTCAATTCCCATTGTACGCATAAATCATCCACCCACCACCCTATCAAATGAATTATTTTCTCCAATTAAGAGACCTGATCACACATTACCAGTTTTTCTTAGAGGGATATATGTAAGCGTGGTGATCTGGTAACATGGTACACTGAATTAGGCTGGTTATAAATACATTTACATTTACATTTACGGCATTTGGCAGACGCCCATAGCCAGAGCAGCTTACATAAGTGCTTTAAGACTCTACAATGAATTTTTCCTGATACTAGCTCAATAAAACCAAGGCTATGAATACCATCGATCTAATACTCTGTTGGGAAAGTGCGTTTTTTTTTTTTTTTTTAAATATATGTAAAAGGACTGAGTATAATGCCAGAAGTGCTAATTATGATTAGTAACCCTGTGCACCTGATATCAGAAAATAAAAACTGAATTTGTGAACCAGACTATATAACACTGTGGTCAATATATATATGAATTTCTTCTTCGGCATATGAAAATGAAGCTATGCTGGTCTTTATGATGAGCTCTGATAAAATCACATCTCCTACTGCAACATATTTTATTTCGTCTTCAAGGAGCCACAGCCGACTGAAGAGCTGAGCATTCACCCTTTAAACTCAAAGTACCCCGTACAAGACAAGGGGCAGACACGAAAGTGATTAGTGATTTATCACCCTGTTTCATGTCACCTGTCACCCTGGCAGGTCCGGCCGTTAGCTGTCCGGTGACAGGGCGAGATGTGGGAGCTGTCCGTTTCCCCTGCCGCCGCTCGATGGAATTGAGAGCATCCTCTTTGGAAGGCAGCAGAATCGCTGGTCCTGTTGGACAGGTGTCATGGGAGAGCGGCGCTGTGTCAGTGAGCATGATTGCATTCAAGCAAGTACAGGCGGGAGTACAAGGTTCAAAGGCCCTCCCCGATGGTGCCGGGAAGCGAGGCCAGCTGTGGGATTAAGAGGCACATGAATGTATTAAGATGCACCAGATTGTTCTGAAGTGTCTTTTAATGGAAGCTGCCACTGCAAGCTAACGTTTACCTGTCCTGACAGGTTGCTGTAGTGTTTCCCTTTTATGCTGCTGCTGCTGTGCTTAGACTCCAGGGTCAGGCTGCTTCCCTGCTTATTCACCCTTTAGATGAATAGCATTACTGTTGTCCACTAATAAGGATCAAACTGGAAGGAATATGGAACAATGCAAAATCAGAAACATTGGTGGACATTCTGAAATGTCTCCAGTTTTTGCTGGACAGGAACACTCCTCCATTTCCTGAATGGTTTGTGGCTCAGGGGGTCAGGATCCATGACATGCCTGAGATCAGAAGGTTGCTCCTTTGAATCCTGGGGCCCATTGGGCCCTTCAGCAAGGCCCTTAATTCCCAGCTCCAAGAGCACTGCATGCTGGCTGACCCTGCGCTGTGATCCCCACAGCCCCAGGGGGCGCTGCACACTGGCTGACCCTGTGCTGTGACTCCCACGCTTGCTCTCACCTGCATATGTGTCTGTGTGTCTCATGGAGAGCAAGAAGGGCTAGGCAAATGGAGAATTGCCCCGCAGGGTTCACAGGAATGTTGTATCACTATTGTATTCTGTTAGTGGTTTATTTTTTTTGTCTATTTCATCTCCTGTGGACACACAAACACAAATGTGTCTTACAACACAACTACAACTATTTTATTATAGCAGTTGGGTCTGTTAAAGCGTATAGCAGTGTTTCTGAAACCAGTCCTCAGGGACCCCCAGACAGTCCACGTTTTTGCTCCCTTCCAGTTCCCTGAGAGTTGGGAGGGAGCAAAAATGTTTTATGCTTTATTGTTTTATGTAAGTAAACCGGAAGTGCATGATTCAAGATGGCTGCCAGTCAGAATTTTGTAATTTTATTTTTTTAATTTTATTTAACTGGTTTTATGAATGATGTTTTTTTGTGCTAAAATTATTTAATTTCTAATTGGAATTGTTTTTTAATCATTTATTTATTTATTATTATTATTTATCGCTAATAACCCGGCTTAGCAAACACCAGGCCCACCGTAAAATTAACCAGATGTAGTGAGAAGAAATACTAATGGGATCAGGTTGGGTCATGAAAATGTTGTGAAATGAGGTGGTACAAATTGGGCACTGTCGTAAAATATGCCGTAAAATGTAGTACTACTGTACGCATGTGCAGATGTGTGAGGTGCAAATCGGGCATGCACAGTCAGATAATTCACAAAGGAATTTTGAACGTTGCCAGGCCTTGGTCACCACTTACAGGTAATATGACAAATCTATTAAACCAGCTTAAAAGGACGCATCTTTGTTCAATATTTAAATAAAGTTTAACTCAGGATTTAATTACAATTTTGGAAACGGTGTCTTATTATGTTTTAAATGGTGCCAATAGACAAGTCTTTAGGTTTGTTCAAGTCTGGGTATTCTTGACAGTAAATTTCAAAACTGGGGAGAACGTTTGCAATTCCGATCCTGGATTTATTGTGTGTTATAAAGATAGTGATATGATTTCTTGGGAAAATCACCCACCCCTACTTTGGATTAACTATTGTTATGTTTAAATATGCTATATAAATAAATTTGACTTGACTTGAGATTCAGTCAGCATGCTACTGTGGGTGCACTCAGCAGCAGTGAGGTATGAGCTGTCTTCTACCAGCACTCCAAAGTAGAGTCTGGAGGGTCTTTTTGGCCCACATGTCATCAAAGGGATTAACCCATATCATCCACAAAGAAAACTGGTTGAGAAGGCAGAAGATCTTGGCCCTCAGCTTGGTAGTAGGGCTACAGATGTTTGTGAGTCTGAATACAGTGATCCCCTGCTTATCGCGGAAGATGTGTTCCAGACCCATCAGCGATAGGTGAAAATCCGCAATATAGAAAGACCATATAAATAAAAAAAATTATAGTTTAAGCCTTAAAATACCCCTCCCACACACTTTAAACACATGTAAACTTATTAAAACAACATATATGATATGTGGATGTCGGGCTAAGGATATTAGTAACATAATGATATGTAATGTATATGTATATATACACATCTCTCTTTCTCTGTATACGTAATGGAATATGTAAAAATAAAAATATTTTAAGCTCAGCATGGGTACTCACCAGTGAAGATACACTCCATAACTTGGAGGATGATGAATAATTAGCTGTGCAGTACCCGATGAAGTACGTATGTAGGTGATGAAGGTGATGAGTACGTACTACACAGGAAAACAGAGCATTTACAGCATTTACAGGGTATCGTCAATTCATTCAAGCCATAATGGCGAGTGACCTCCGCGTAACGGTTTCCTTCCCGAAGCATATCCAGGAGTTTACCTTCTCCTGAATGGTCAAGGTCTTCCTCTGGCGCTTAGGCTCACTACTACCAGAAGGCTTAGAAGATGCAGGACGCTTGGGAGCCATCGTAGGGCTTAAAACAAAATGAAAACAATCGGACCACAAACAAGGTACGTAATACGGAGAGAACTGTGATGCATCGGGGAAAAATCCGCAATATAGTGGGGGCGTGATAGCTGAACCGTGATATAGCGGTAAAAAAAGGTAAATATTAACTCATATCACAGTTACAAGCATAAACCTTCATCAATCAGCTCTTTCTTTTAATTACGCAGAAGATGTAGCGTCCCTGTAAAAGGCCTTGAAATTACAGAGCGCGGTTTTACTTTGCTATTGCAAATCCTTTTCCCAGAATCCCTTGCCACTGTACCCATAGAAATTCCAGCATACTGGATGGGCACAGGTGTTTGCGTTCTCTGCTGGGAACGCCTGCCCCCCCCCCCATTCATCTTCGCTTTTTACATCGACTGCCAGGTGTTAATGAAATGAAATGATCAGAATCGATGGCTTACAATATTATGCATTTGTTTTGTTTTAACAAAACAGAAAGAGGAGGGACAAGCACTGTCACTTAAGGTATTCTCTGATTACAGTCTACCTCGGAATAAAATGGCTCTGGCAAGATGTGAACTCAAATCAAGCTGTTTATTTAAAAACAGAGCCAAAGTCTTCAGCATAATTGCTGTAGCGCGGCTGGAGTTGGCAGCAGAGTCCCGCTTAGTCTACCTGCTTTTCTCCCATATTCATTTCAACATATCAAAAACAGATGGGATTTAAGCAGTGTCTGTGTTGGCTTCAAAGGATTTGGGGGTCTTATAATCACTTCTGGACGGGAAGATCCTCAGCTGCATGGTTGGGGTATTGTGATGGGGAGTTTATTGGTGCGTCGCCTATTATATGAAATGAAGCTTCATTTGCCTTTTACTCCAGTACGAAAACAGATACATCGGAATATGTTTTTTAAAGACATGCACACATATAGATGTGAGATCAAACCTTGGGGACTGAGTACAGTCTCAGCCATTTACTTTGCAGCCCCTGGAGCATTTTCCATGAGGTCATGGGCCTTGCTCAAGGACCCAGTGAAGATGTGTCAACCTTCCGATCACAGGCACAGAGGCCCACCGTCCTGAACAACCCCCCCCCCCCCCCCCCCCCCCTCCTCTCTGCTCCCCGCTGCTTTGTGTTTTCTCCAGCTTTTTGTTGGGGATAACCCTTTTCTCCCTTTGCCTCCTGGGGGGAGGAGGCTTTTCTTTCCTTCCTCCCTTCCCCCCCCCCCG
>JAOYFF010000046.1:10669191-10683669 GCA_025773925.1 Cryptomyrus ogoouensis | reverse complement strand
TTTTCCCTGATACTAGCTCAATAAAACCAATGCTATAAATACCATCGATCTAATACTCTGTTGGAAAAGTGCGTTTTTTTTTTTTTTTTTAAATATATATAAAAAGGAAAGAACTGAGTATAATGCCAGAAGTGCTAATTCAGGTATTTCTGGAAAAGCAAATAAATCAATCAACGTTTACTTAAAGAAAAAAATCTTCTATGTTGGTAAAATTAAAATGCTATTTCCACAATCATGACATTTTCTTGCTAATAAAGGTACTCAAATGGAGAACATACGGTAAAATTATTTGCTAGCAAAGAATAGAGTGTATTTTTAGTAAATGCTATTTGTTTAACATGCAAAAGCAGAAAATCTCAGTGTGTGCAAACACTTTTGACTGATAGTATATGACATACCCACACTTGACTCGTCATGGTTAACTATTTCACTAAATCAGTCCCCCACATAATTTTTCTGCCCTTCTTTTTTGTTTTTAATTCTCCTTTTTCTGTCTGATCTTGTGATCCACGTATCACTACTGCATACTTATAGCAAAAAGAGGCCAGTTTCAGACACTTAATCCAGTTAGTGCAATAACTCAAAAAGTATTTGACAGATCTTTTTCCATCCATCGCAAACATGGCTAACTTGCCCGGGGACCCTAAAGATGCTGCTGGTGGTAAACTCTGTACATCCAAAAGGCCCCGGGTCCCCCTGGTGATAAATTTATGTTACAAGTGCTAATTTGCGCTGTTTATGTCAAAGGACCCTGGGACCCTAGTGGCCAACTCTCGCTCTATATGCAGAGGGTCTGGGTGGTCAATTTGCATTTTATATTAGGGCCGTAGTGTTTAGCCAGCACAATAAATGTTGTGACTTGCAGCTACTAGTGCTCAGAGGCCCCCTCCAGCCCCAAGTCCTGGGGCCCTGAGGCCCTGGTCCCTCTGGTCTGGTCCATAATCCAGCCATGTCACCTACCCCTACATTGACCCTTAAATTTGGAAAGAGTCACCATAACTGATAACGCATTTAATGGAAATGGAGAACAACATGTCTGCGAGACCAGGACTGCAGCAGCACAGAGCGCCACGTAGATACACAGTCACACACGCGTGAGCCCCCACATGCGTGTGAGACTGAAAACGCATACTGCTGCTATTGAGTGGCTAGAGAAAAACAAGAGAGGACAGCACTCCCCTCCAAAAATAACGCAGTGTGTGTCTTTAGGCTAAATTTAGCACAATTACTACGCTACAATTGTTTTGGAAGAAATGGAAATTATTGAGGGCTAAACGATTCTTTCCATGTGCACCATATGTTATTGTAAATAATAGACAAAAATGAAAGCATTATGCTACGAAAAGTGCCATAGATCTGTACGTGAAAACTAACTATGCAAAAACAATGAAGGTCAAACTGCTGTAAGGATAAGGACAGTAAATTTTATCTCTGTTAATAAAGTCAAACAAAACATCTTTTTTTCCTTTATTTTGTCTTTTAAATTATCTGTAAGGAAAATCTAATATTAGGCTGTCATTCAACAACAAAGCTGACGTCAGGGAAATTTGGCAGGGGAAGCCAAACCTGTGTTTATGCTGGAACAAAAGCCAACGCCATTGTTAACGAGCACTATTGTTTTTATAGGCTAAATGCAGCACAATTAATACGCTAGGGTTATTCTGAAAGAAATGGAAATTGTTGCGGGCTAAAGGAATCCTTCCCTGAGCACCATATGTTGTTGTAAATGGAAGATAAAAAACAATGCTATTATACAGCCGGAAGTACTACAGAATGTAGCAGGTGAAACCTAACACCAAAAAAATCAATCAAGGCCAGACCACTGTGAAGATAAGGAGAAGTAAATTTTGGCTTTGTTTATCTATCAATACAGTCAAAATGAAAGTTGTTTTCCCCCTTAATTCTGTATTTTAAATTATCCCTAAGGAAACAGATCAGCCCAGGGGAAATCCTTTGATATCATTCAGGGATCCCCCGCCTCACCAGCCACACCTCCCGTGGGATTCCCGCCGGTGAGCCTCGCCCAGTCAGGGATGCCCTATTCAGCCTGGGCCCTAGATCACCCCTTTGCCCAGATGTCATTGGCTTTCTTTGATTACCCATTATAAAAGTGTCCAAGATGTGTCAGGGAAGCGTGACGTCTTCTCATTGTGAGTTCGGGGGTGGAAAGTTCAGGTTCAGAAAATACAACCAGTTTCAACTAGTTGAGTCTAAAGATTCCCATTCACAGAACTGCTTGGTTGAAACAAAACCTTGGTGTGGACTTTCTGAACCTGAACTTTCCACCCCTATCTGAGCATTTATTTTTGTGACTACTGTCTGTCTTCTTTCTCAATCCCGGTTCCATCCTTTCCACTTGATTTCGGCCTGCACCTCTGCTTCTGCCTGTCGACTGGATCCTGTTGCTCTCTCTGATGATTTTGATTCTCTGGAATAATATGCCGCCGCTGGAATCCGTTCCACATTTGCATGTTCCATGCAACTCTAATACTAGGCTGTGATTCAAAAAAAAAAGCTGCCGTCGGGGACTTATGGCAGGGGGACCCAAGCCTCTGTGTTTATGCTGGAGCAGAGGCCAACGCCATTGTTAAGGAGCACTTTGGTTTAATAAGCTGCCTATAAATGAAGCACGCATTTCGGAGCGGGGGGGCAGGGGGGTGGAATTACCTCGCCAATGTCCGTCGCCTTCAAAACTTATTAAAGCAGGACATGTAATTACCTAATTATGACATAAATGCCACCGGAATCTGAACCGCTGCATGGCATCTCACCGGATTGTTTTGGTGTTTTAAGCCGATTGCAGAAGTCAGCCTTTGTATTGCATATTGAGTGTTTGCACTATACTGAGCGTTTTGGGTGTGTATTATAGTGTTAGGTGTATGATATATTGTTAGACTGCTGATTACCTGCTTCTCTGGTTCTGGTTCTGACCCGGTCGGTATCTGACAGTGTCACCTGCCTGCTCATTAAACAACCATCTGCTCTACATTTAGACCCTCCTACTTGTATTCATTACAATAATTTATTCTCTCACAGGCATCTAAAAAGCTACTTTATTGTTTAAGGAATATAAACAAGTGAAAATTTTAATTAAAAACAAGCAAATTGTCGAATCTTACTTACTGTAGTTAGTGGCCATACCAATGTGGAAATTTTTGCCAATACCGCTAACTGATAGGCATATATTTTTGTCTAATATTACTGATACCAATAACCATGTAGTGTCTGAGCTCCACAACAGTCACATGACAAGCAACAGTCACATGATGCACAACAGTCACATGACAAGCAACTGGGTGCTTAGAGCAGGGGTGTCCAATCTTATCCGCAAAGGGCCGCTGTGTGTGAGGGTTTTCGCTGCAACTGCCTAATTAGATTATTAATTAGAGGACTGATTGGCTGAAGAGTCCTCACACCTGGGTTTGAACAGCTGACCTACAGGTTATCCCAAAAACCTGCATACACACCGGCTCTTTGCGGATAAGATTGGACACCCCTGGCTTAGAGACTTCAATCAATTTATTATTTTGGATACTTGGATAGAATTAGGAGGGATCATACAAATACTCCAATATGCATTAAAGAAGTGTTGAGCTTAGTGCCATTTGATGGACTAAATCTTCACCTTCAAAACATTTATCTAGTCAGTGACTGAAATCCTTTAAAGGTACCATGATACCATAGACATTTCTTACATGAACAAACGACACGCTAAAACGAGCCAGTAGAAAGGTCACAGTTTATTGAATGATCACCTGAACTGTTGACAGAAACAGCGATCGACCTTGTTGGGGGCTGGGGTTCGTACACAGGCATGCTGCATGACGGCACAGTCACAGCTGTGACACACTTCCACAGACCCCACTGGCTGTTCGGGGACGAGCCAGTGAGGAGAGGCAGGTCAGCGACCATTTCAGTCAAAGGAGTGTTTCTAGGTGAGCAATCAAGTAAAAGAGACACAACTTTTGTGTAACTGTTAACAGTAATGTCCCATCCCATTGGTTCATACAGAGCTAAAACTACTGAGAGATTTATCAAAACATATAAAGTAAGAAGCTAAAACAATCCGTTGAACTATTGTGTTGTAACCCTGTTTACTTAATCGTTTAATCATATTGGTAACACGCTATTTGAGGGGACAAAAATACTTAGTAATAACTCAGTTACTACTGAAGTACACATCATGAACAAATCATGAACAAATTTAGTTACTAAGGTGAAATGTGTCATGATTCATTAATGATGAACAAACATGACAGTTATTGTTATTTTTTCATACAGCACTTCATTCAGTGGTTCCTTCAGTAGTTCACAAAGGTTTACATAATTAACTGATATAGTAAGAAATGTAGTACTTGCTTGAGAAAAGATGTGAAAAGATGTGTAATCAATTCATTAATGATAAACAAACATGAGATCAGTTTGTAACTAACACTTAGTTTGTGGTTAATTAATATGTAATTAATACATAATACTACCTTATTTGTGTCCCCTCAAGTAATGTGTTACCTTTGTATTTTGATCGTATTATACTTGTAAACACACATTAAAACTTGCACTAGTGAAAAAGTTCGATCGGGACCGTCACCGGTGCTCCCTTGGCTCTGGGTCCCGTAGCCCACTGTTGGCCCTGACTTACTGAGGTCACGAAGAAATAATCATGCCTCATCTGTTAACCTGGACATTCATAACTTGTCACATCACTGCATAAATGTTATAATTTGACAAGAACTGGAATGTTCCACTATTTGGAGGTGGGGGGGGGTCATTTTGGGGTGGAGTTGGGTTTCTGTGTAACTCCTACTCTTGCAAGGGCAGAATACACATTGAGATGCTAACATGCTTACACTGCACAGACAGACATTAGAAGATGTTGGAAGATTTTGCTGTAGGAACCAAAAACCACCAAAGCAAACACTGCTGCCCCCGTGACAAATTGTTGGTCACTAATGCCTCTCTTGCCTCTTTAATGCTAAATATTCAATACAACGTATGACTGAAAACTACTGCTGTTTCCGATGGACACTAATGCTAAACTGGCCGCATTTTTTGCCCTTCAGGTGATGTATGTATCCATTTATGTTCCAAAAGCTTGTACCCTGGTGTAAGTATAAAGTAATACCCTACTCTACTATGTTAACATGAATCTGCAGAAGTGGAAATAAGTCACTGACTTTCAAGTAATAAGTAAGTCTCAAGTCTTACCGCTCAAGTTCTAAGTCAAGTCCCAAGTCAACATGCTAAAGTCTCAAGTCAAGTCCCGAGTCAACAAACCAAAGTCTCAAGTCAAGTGTCAAGTCAAGATAGTCTAACACCAAGTCAGGTCCAAGTCAACAAACCAAAGTCTCAAGTCAAGTGTCAAGTCAAGATAGTCTAACACCATGTCAAGTCCCGAGTCAACAAACCCAAGTGTCAAGTCAAGATAGTCTAACACCAAGTCAGGTCCGAGTCAGCAAACCAAAGTCTCAAGTCCTAGGCTACAAGTTCTGAACAAGTGTGAATAATCCTTACTTGTTACTTGAGAATCAATGCCTTGTTCCCACCTCTGTGAATCTGTATCATGATATCTAAAGTGGTCTGAACTCAACAGCACGTCTTCCGTGATTCCTGTGACTCACGTGGCCTGTCCCTTCTTCCTGGCCTGGTTGCAGACAGGGACGGCCCCTTACTTCATATATATGCAGATTCTGTTATACCCTTCATAAAGTGCAAAATAGAACAGTCATCTCGATATAGCTAAAACACCCACATTGTAAAATTTCTCAAGATCTGTAACAGTAGAGTGAAAGGTCTGACCAGTGGCTGAGTGACTACATATAGCCAGACAGGCCACGCTGGGAACAGCAGGGAAAAGAATCAGCTGGGTCTTTCCCAGAAGTATCGAGATAATATTTTTAAAAATAATCACAGTTCAATAAATTCCAATACAAGCCTAGAGATATTATATCAAATTGTTTTACGAACTTTTAAATATCTTTTACAAAAAAAAACCTGCAATCAAGCCAGACATTTAACCTAACTGAATAAATCCATTCACACATTAAAAAAACTGATTTCATATTAGCATGTTTTGTAAAAAAAAATGAAGTTTTTTACCATCACGACTGAGCTGAAGGGGAGACGCATCCTCCAGACTCTACTACGGGCATTCCAGGATGCACAGGGCCCTGTCCGATCAAGGGCTCCCTCTTGACACAGGAGTGACACTATTTAGCGAGGACACCCAGCTTTTTCCCCAGGATGGTCAAGCAGCACCACGGCAGAGGTTGGGGGATGGGCACTCCCATGGGTGCCCTCAGCGCTGCCACCGCTTTTGGAGCACTCACTCCTTCATGAAGCCTCAGGGGCCAGCTAGAAACCAGCCACCAGAGCGACTCTGTTACGACAGAGACACGAAGGGGGACCGTCCCCTCCCCCAGTGAGAGTGGAGCTTTTCAATGGGCATGGGGTCGAGGAAGCCCGGCCGCGCTCCACTTTCGCATTTTAAAGCCGACAGTCCCTGGACACAGAGGAGCGGGACCTAGACTGACAGCTCACCTCCTTCCCCGCCGGTCCCTGAGTGCCTGCTGTTACTGCACAGCTGCCCCTCCCGGCCCCCAAACGCCAAGCCGTCGCAGTCCCAGTCAGGGATGGTCTGATGGGGGAGGCGCTCATAACCAACTATCTGTCACCACTATAGTGCCAGAAGAATGTCTTTCCAAATGGGGGGGGGGGGGCTTCCAGCCTGTGGGGGCACCTTGATTTTTATGTAATCAACATCTGCAAGACCATTCAGATCACAATACCTGTGGTGTGGTGGGAAAACGTAAAGAAAATACCAAGGGTGTATATACACTAATTAAACCTCAGACATTTTCTGAATGTTTTTAAATACACTATTAGATGGTGAGGTGGTGAATTTTTCTAATTTTTCCCACTTAACCAAACACAATAAAATGATCTTTCTTCCTCTGGTCAAAAAAGTTGATATGGATTCTCATCCGGGTTACAAATAGTCTGGTTTGCAAAATCAAGGTCTAAATTCACTGGTTCTCCTGCAGGTCCATGTCCATTAATGTGGGACCTATGAGGAAAACATCTGAAACTGGAGTTATAAAGTCCAAAGTCAGCATGTCATAAGTGCACAAACACACACTAATGCACATCAGAGTCCTGCCAGTCTCAGGGGGATCATACTGTCACACTCCTGCACGGATGCCGCTCTTAGCAGTTCTGGATCTATATTATTATAATGCTAAATAAAATTAAAGCTTTAGTAAATCATATTAAATGATATAAAATACAAATCAATATTAGAGAATCTCATGTATGGTATGAGGAATAACAATTAAAAGTTTGTTTAACCCTTTAGCTAAAAAAAAACACACCAGTTCCACAGCTGATCATATATATTTTAAACAACTAATATATATATATTTATAGGTGCAAATTCCTTCCTGTCCTTCCCCCAGTGGGCTGCCGCAGTCTGTCCATTACTTAATGTCACAGAGGGGCTCTGCCACTCCTGGATTTCTCCATGAGCATGAGTGTCGGTTGGTATCGCAGCCTCAGAAAACAACAACAACAGCAGAAAATGACAGACGCAAATGTCCTTTAGCTGATACGCAGAATCCTGGAGACAGACCTCTAGTCTCCTGCCCCCCCCCCCCACGCCAGCGTTCACCAAAGCTGCCGGCCCGTATAGGTTGGGGGTGCGGACGGCACCTACGGGAGAGAGATGGGTATTTAGTGACCGTATGAGCAGTTCGCTGGTGACACTTGAAATTTTCGATTGGGATGTTAGTGGGGTTACAGACGTGCACCCGCTTAACAGCGTGATGTGATTCACACTGATGGGGGTGCAACCCAGTTCTGATGGGACCTGCAGTCATGGTGTTTAGGCTCGGGGCAGGTGAGATCTGAGTAACAGGGAAAGGCCTGTAGATCAAACCCGTATTTTCAGTTCAGTGTTTGGGTCACTTCAGCGTGTGTGTATGTGTGTGTGTGTGTGTGTGAGCGGGTTTACCTATCCTTATGGGGACATAATGTCCCCATAACGTGATAAATATCCGTTTTTTTTCCCTTATGGGGACCGGTTTCCGGTTTCCGTCATAGTTAGCGTTAGCATTTTTCCCATTGAAATGAATGAGCGGTCCCCATAAGGATATGTATACCCTACATGTGTGTGTGTGTGTGTGAGAGAGATGTATGTGTTACATTGTGGGGAAGACTGCAAGTTTATTTGTAAGAAAAGGCCTCCATTTTGTGACCCTACTGCATAGTCCATACATGCAGAGAATACAGAACATTGTTGTCGCATGTAGTTCACTTCCAGCACTTTCCAGAAATTCCTGCAGCTCCTTCAGTGTTGCTGTAGGCCTCTTGGCAGCCTCCCTAACCAGTTTTTGTCTTGTCTTTTCAGTTTTGGAGGGACGTGCAGTTCTCAGTAATGTCACTGTTGCCCCATATTTTCTCCACTTCTTGATAACTGTCTTCACTGTGTTCTTTGGCATATATAATGCCATGGAATTCTTTGGTACCCTCCTCCTGACTGATACCTTTCAACAATGAGATCCCTTTGATGCTTTGTAAGCTCTCTGCCAACCATGTCTTTAGCTGTAGGATTCAACTGAGTAAATGTCAGGAAAATCCTACTTGGACAGCTGAACTTTATTTGGGGAACTTTATTTTATCGGACTCACTTTAATTGATGGCAGGTTTGTACCCAAAAAGACTAAAGGCTGTAATTAAATCAAAAGGTGCTTCAACAAAATATTAGTTTAAGGGTGTTGTTAAGGGTTAAGGGTAACTTATGAAACCAACTTATTCTAAGTTTTTTATTTTTTTATTTTCTCCCCTGACAAATTTGTTTCTTTTTCAATTGAATTATACAGGTTATAGGTCACATTAAAGGTGGGAAAAGTTTTTAAATGATTAATCATGGTCTTATTTTTTTATATCACAAAAACCTGGCATTTTAACAGGGGTGTACATTTTATATATCCACTGTATGCCACATATGTGAGGGCAGACCTGTGGCTTTGTGGATAAAATTGTAGCCTTCTATCTCCAGGGTTATGGGTTTGAGAGCCACCCCTGGGTTTGTTTCTGCATGTTTAAAAACCTGCGTTAGGATAATATGAGTGTCTATATGGCTGACAGCATGTGCCTGTACTTCAGTGGCATCCCATCCAGTGTGCATCATGCCCTGTGCTTTCTGAAATAGACTCCAGGCAGTCGGTGACCAGGAAGATGAATGGATGTAGCTATTTGTTAGCTTTATGATTGATAAGGGCAAAGGCTTATTGTTACTAGTTTGTTGTTGTGCTTCGCATACACTTTTCAGCTTAATTCTCATGTCTCTCCTGCCTAGAATTCTTACAGGCGACCCAGGTTGACATGCTCCGGGAGAAGAACATGGCTGATCACCACACCCAGCTGTTTTCTGAGCCGCATCTCATCATACGTAGGGGCCAGGAATTCCAGGTGAAAATTACATTTAATCGAGCCTACGATCCCGACAAGGACAAGTTCGAACTGGAATTTCGCATTGGTAAGATTGGTAGCTAATCGATTTATTTACTGCATTAGCTAGTCATGATTTTTTTTTTTTATTGGGAATTTGTCCTACCAGTGCTTGGCTGGCTTTCCTCCCACAGTCCAAAAACAGGTGATTGGTGAACTGGTATCTCTACAAAGTGTCCATAGTGCATGACTGTGTACCTTGCAAATCCCCTGCCCTGTTATTCCTGGGACAGACTCCAGACTGACCCCAATCCAATACTACATACAGGGTTTGAATGATGGATAGAAGTATTTAACCTTCAAAAGGGCTTCAACAGTCAAAGCAGTATGCATTGTGTGATTCTTTTATCATTGTTTTCCACTGTTCTAACCTATTTTTAGCAGTAAATATTCCTAAAATTTATTTTCCCTCAACATCTAATATATATTCTGCATCCTGTGCTGTAAATATGTTGTTATAGGTGTATGACACAATAAATGACACATAACATAGTTACTGAATATAATATAAACTTATAAGAAATATAAATATGTACTTGTAATATAAGAATCCCCCACCTTGCAGTATGTCTATATCTCTCTCTTCGTCTCTCTCTCTGTCTCTCTCTCTCTCTCTCTCTCTCTCTCTCTCTGTCTCTCTCACACACGCACACAAACGCTCTCTCTCTCGTTTTTCTTGTTTTGAAGGTTCCAGCCCAAATCTGAGTGAAAAAACGATTGCTGTGGTTTCTTCCTTCCGAAGAAAGAGAAAGCTGTGGCAGAGTCATTTGCTGAAAAACACTGGCAGTACTGTCCTGATGGGCATCACTCCATCTGCCTCTTGCATTGTGGGAAAATATTCCATGTATGTGGTGGTCATCACATCTGCAGGCCGCTTTAGGGACAAGGACCATTCTCAAGAAGTTTACATTTTGTTTAACCCTTGGGCTCCACGTGAGTATTGCTTGGAATATTTAGAAAATATCCATATGGCTGATCCTAACTTAATCCTAACAAGCTATCCTGATATATGCATCAAGGCAGTGTAGCTTTACATTTTGATTTGTTAGATGTTATCCTTGTGTTCAGGGATGAAAGTGTCCCAAAATTAACAGCTGAAAACTGGCACCAGCATTTTTCTTTTGAGCAGGGGTGGGCGGGTGCTGTAAGGTGGCCTCCTTCACAATTTGTGGCATGGGGGTGGGGGGCTTTTAATACCAATTTCACATAACGAGAAAGCTTTACGACACTAAAGTGTCCCAGCCTATGCTGGCAGACACTGAGACCCCACCTCAGTAACAAAACATTCAAACAGGACTGATTTCAGGCAATGACATGGCCATGCATTTCAGTCATTTATTTATGTTTAAACAAGGAAATACGTTTCTGTCAAACCCCAGAGTTTTTACCTCAAATTTACACTGATGTCATAAATGGCCTGGCAGAGAAGGGAAAGGGGGAAATCCAGCAAAAGAGGACACTTTTCATCCTTATGTTTTATATGCATATATAGCAAAATTTCAATGAAAAAGGAGCAAAAAATCAATAATGATGCCTTACCCTACTATACAATCATATCACATCACAGGAATTATAAGCATTAGCACAAATTTTGTGATTTGTTTGTTTTTAAATTTGCTGTATAATGTATATTTTCATACAACAACAATGTAATTCTAGCCCCTATTTGCTTCCTCTCTAGTCTAATCCTACTCATTGATTCTTGCTGGCCTTATGTCTTCCAGATGACACTGTGTTCATGCCCGATGACCTTGAGCGAGAAGAGTATGTCCTGAACCAAGTGGGCATGTTATATTGTGGGGACAGTCAAAATGTGTTGAGCAGACCCTGGAATTATGGGCAGGTGATGAATAGGCCCCGCTTTACACAAGTCAAATCAGAACACATAAAAAGTTTTTGTATTTTGCTGGACTGAAAAAAAAACATACAGTATGACTAAGCACAACCCTGAGAACATATCTTTGAAATAAATCTCTGGTTTAAGCTTCAAAAACTTCAATGTCATTTGATTTTCTTCTTTACCCCACAAATTAGCGATATAAATATATGAACACATCAGAACACATTCCCATGCATTGTCTCTTCCTTGTTATTAATTACTAAATGTATACTTCTTTGCTATAGTTTGAGATGGGGATTCTGGACGCTTGTGTCTTTATCATGGATGAGGCTACCATTCCGCTGATTTACAGAGGAGATCCAATCAAAATTATGCGACGGATATCCGCCAAGGTAATTTTAGTCTGCAGTTAGCGATAAGCATTACAAATGCTTTTCAAGATTTTCCAATATAGTTCTGAAATGTGATACTTTGTCAGCCATTGAAGCCATTCTTGTTGGTGTCAGTAATCGAAAGGCAATAGTCAAATACCCTTTATTGTTATAGTCTCATTGACACCTTGATGTCTGTTGTGATGGAGAAGTGCTTATAGTTCCCATCTGTGTTTGTGCATCCAGCTGAACTCACAGGATGATGACGGCGTCCTGGTGGGGAATTGGAGTGATGACTACACTTTTGGCACTGCACCCACATCCTGGGCAGGCAGTGTGGAGATCCTGCTCTCTTATGCCAGCAGTGGGATTCCTGTGTGTTTTGCACAGTGCTGGGTGTTTGCTGGAGTCTTCAACACCAGTAAATGCAACACTTTCCGTGTATTTGTGTCCACCCATTGTCTCTTCAACAAGATTCCCAGTCCCAACACATGAAAAGCATCCCCACAGCATGATGCTGCCACCGCTGTCACCATAGATGTGCTGTTTCTTGAGGCATGGGCAGTGTTAGTTTGGCAAAAAAATCTATTTTTGTCTCATTTGACCATAAAACATATTCCCTCATCTTAACTGGGTCTTTCCCATGCTTTATAGCAAATGCCATGCATGCTTTTATGTGGATATTCTTAAGGAACGGCTTCTTACTACCCTCTCGTAGAGGCCTATTTTATGGAGAGCTCCTGAAATTGTGGACCCATGTACCTTCACTCCAGTTTCAGAGCATGGCACAGTGATGCTTGGATTTTTAGCAGGCTCTCTCAGCAATGGGTGTCTTGCTCTGATGCTTAGTTTTGAGGGACTGACTGGGGAAAACATACTTAACGCAGACTTAAATACATAGGACTAATGACAGCAACAAGAAACATCTGGTAAACATGGGGAATCCATACGGGGTTGATGAGGGGGCGTGGCACACAGAAGGAGCAGACGATCAGGGCAGGACAGTTTCTCACATCAGCAGAATGCTTCTTTAATTGTCTTAACTTTTGCAGTGATTGTCCAGCAAAGACAATGGGCCTTCCAAAGAGTGCTTTTTATATTGAGAGAAACTACATCAGGACACACATGTACCCAATTCTGTTAAATTATGGTGAAATAACTTACTTTTGTGTCCTTTTTGATTGTCATTTGTGTAATCCTGGAGCTTCTAAAGCACAGGGGATTGAATACTTATGCAAACGGCACACATCAGGTTTTTTTTTTATAATCTTTTTAATGTTAGTATGTTGTAGACAACTGACCTCTTTTGGTGTTTGAAGGTAAAATGGAGCAAAAGTGTTTTCAATTGTGTATATATTATACTCTAAACAATCGTCATGACTTTGAAGGGGGTTGAATACTTTTGCAAGCCAATGTAGCTGCTCTGTTAAAAATGAATCATTTAACATTGACAATCAGGTTTCTGAAACAGCTTTGAAAATCTGACTTGATATGGAAAGCCTCAAAACTTTGAAAGATTTAAATGGAAAATGAATGTTTTGATATAAAATGCTAATTTTACATCTTTATATTTATGTACACTTCCTTTTGCTAAATTTCCAAGGATATGTAAGACAGTTTATAAATTGAAAATAGGTCCCTGTAACGTCTGCACATTTCTAGCCAGAAATACATTATTAACTACATAACAAATGGTCCATACACCTTGATAGTGGTACCCATTGTACATGTGCATACTATGAATACTGTGTATTATTGTCTCCCTCATTTTGACAATAGTTCTCCGGTGCCTGGGAATTCCATCACGGACTGTAACCGCTTACAAGTCTGCTCATGACAATAACGGGAACTTAAAGACAAACATCATTGTTGACCAGAGTGGGAGATTTAGTATGGATTGCACTACGGATTCCATCTGGTAATTTATTTTATTGAACTGAGAATTGGAATGGAAAACTGCTTCTCCTGTCATTTTCTTACTGTAACATTAACGAAACATAATAGCAACAAGTGCAGTAGCTACAAAGGTTGTCATCACATATGGAAAAAAAAATAAGAATGTATTCAAGCACATTTAAAATGTATACTGCAAGATAAGCTAGTCATTTGGTAACTAGACAACTAGGCACTGGCAAATAAAAGAAATTTGAAAATTTATTGGGTTAATTACATTTTGTAATGTGCCCATTTTGAAAGACCAATACAGTAAATAACACACATGGTGTCACTTTGAAGTAACAGACAATGATTTAGATGGAATATTGTTTATGATTTACAATTTTTTTAATGGAACCAGGAGTGGAGATGAGAATTCCATTTCCAAATTTTAAAAACAATTCAAACAATTCAAGCTTCTACTGAAAATGCTTCTGTTGTGTCTTTGTGCACAACCAAGTTACTAACCTTAAACCTAACCCTAACCCATTTTAAGTCAGTGGATTCCATTCTGTAGGAGCTACCACTGCTGGAATGAGGTCTACATGACCAGACCGGACCTCCCTGTGGGTTTTGGCGGCTGGCAGGTGGTCGACTCTACCCCCCAAGACAACACTGATGGTGAGAGATTAGATAACCCACACTCTCTGATACCAATACATACTCACCGTTACCTCAGTAGTCATTGAAGGCTCTCTGTCTACCACCCAAATGTAGGCCTAGCTCTTCATTGCACCCCTTAGGTAGTGTTTTTATTTGACAGCTCACATTGTTTGCATATATATATATATATATATATATATATATATATATATATATTTATATTTT
>JAOYFF010000046.1:10652964-10664863 GCA_025773925.1 Cryptomyrus ogoouensis | reverse complement strand
CTCTCTCTCTCTCTCTCTCTCTCTCACTCATTCACTCTCTCTCTCCTCTCCCCCCCCCCCCCCCCCCCCCGCCATGATTCTTCATCCTTACTACGTGCTCAGAGTCTCCTTCCAGACATGGGTTATGAGGTAACTCTCGGCAGGCGTTCAGCTAGGGTGACTTTTCAATAAATGCTCAGTTACAAATGCACTACTTAACAATATTATTATAATGGCAGGACATACTGGAAAGCAACCATCACCTCAGGTCTACAACAGCACTACAACAAAAATAAACCAGTGTCAAACAAAGCAATGTCTCTGTCTGTATATCTCACTTAAACTAAAACCTTAACTGATCTTTTCTAACCAGTCAGCTAACTTAAAATAAAGTTTACGTACCATGGGACGGCTAAAAATATTGGACTCGCGTCACATAGTAAACTACACACGGTCTGTAAACTGATCAGTTACGCTGTTGAATAACGAGCGTGCATGATGAGGGAGAATTGGTTCAAAACAAAAAATCATGATCAATATCATAGACATTTTGACCATATCGATCACCCACCCGTTACATATATATAGCAACTGCCGTGAGGACGGGATGCAGACATAGCAGGATGCACACTCACTGATTCACCTATATCTCACCTATATCTCACCTATATCTCCTATCCACTCAGTACTACGTGGGGCTCGCGACAGTAATGCACATGCAATTTTCAGATTAGAAAAACCGTATTAGTCAGTTGAGTCAAGGCAATAAATTAAAGCGTTTTTACTCTGTCATAGGAAACACCTTTTCAAGATTATCTAGTACATGTTAAAGAAAATCAGTTTAAAATTTACCGCCGCTGCTGTTGCGTGGGCTCTCCAAGCCGGTCATAATGATTTCTGTCCTTGCTGTTGGACTCAATCACAGACAGTGTGCCAAGTTTATGAGAAATTTAACAAGATGACCGAGGAGGAGAAAAGCGCGCAGGAACCAGTCACCTTCTGCTGCATGGACATATTTTAGATTCCACGGGTACGATATTGAGCAAAAGCAAGTCATTCGTTGGCAGTACTTTCTGCTTTTTTAATTTGTGTCAATTTCAAGAGGCTAAAAGGGCACATTGCCTGTCTATGGGTAACCTGTGTGGGGGTCGGACTGCCCGGGTGGGGGTGCGCTAAAAGCCTGGGAAATCATTAGATTTTGGTTTCTAATTTAAATACTTTCTGGTATTATACAAATAAATTATTACTCACATAAGTTCTGCTCATCTGCTGGATGTTTCCTTTATTTAAATACGTTCCTGTATAACACGTCGAAAAACCATTTCACAACAACAGGGCCCTGTTTTAAAAAGCAGGATCTGTTGCTAACCCCATTCACTTGTCAGATTTAAGGTACCCCAGTGTAACTGGCCTTTATTTTCATTCACTGACATTTAGCCCAGACTACCTTACATCTGACAAGTTATCCGGCTAAGCAAGAAATCCTGCTTTCTGAAACAGGCCCCAGTTCCAGCCAGGTTCATCGTTAGCAATACCAGCTCAAAACAACGCATTATGCAGTATTTTACGCATACAAACAGTGTAGCAACATGTCCACAGATTGCAGTTGGACAGTACTGTGTGTACGACTGATTTAATGCAGAGGTTTGTCTGAATTCCGACTTCGCAGGGCGTTCCGTCTGAAATTTCCAACTAGGAAATCGGAATTTCCAACTTCCATGCTCAATGGAACGGGATATAAGCCCCTGCTAACCTGGGATTACTGGGGGTGTCAGTTTTAGATGTCTTCATTGTAGATGTTGTTGCATTGCAATCGTGCCGATTTACCTGGTATTTAAGTTCTGCAATGACTGCATTTTCATCCCCTTTTAATGTGAGGCTCCCACAATACTGAGGCTTTTGCTGTCTTTGTCTTTGAACCCTCATCTGCTATGATCCATCCTCCTCCTGCCATTTTCCTGCGTATTTGAGACGGCAAATTTTAATCGATGCTTTTTAAAATTGAGTAATCGAGTTTAATCGAGCAACTGCGACAACTCTACTCCACAGTATAGAGCTACAGGCAGAGACAGCACAGCATTACACACTGATACAATGTACAGCTACAGACAGAGACAGGACAGCATTACACACTGATACAGTGTACAGCCACACAGAGACAGCACAGCATTACGCACTGATACAGTGTACAGCTACACAGAGACAGCACAGCATTACGCACTGATACAGAGAACAGCTACACACAGAGACAGCACAACATTACGCACCGATACAGTGTACAGCTACACAGAGACAGCACGGCATTATGCACTGATACAGTGCACAGCTACACAGAGACCGCACAACATTATACAACAATACAGTGTACAGTGTACACACAGAGAGACGCTAGAGCGTTACATCAATGGTAGATGAGTTGTGCATTTACAGAAGCCATTCTGTACACCGCTGTTGTCCTGAGCTGTTGCTTTTGTACTTGTGGGCTTCCTGTTAACTTTAATCAGTCTGGCCATTCTCCTCTGATCTGTCATTAACATGGTGCACAGATCAGCCCCTAACTGGATGTTTTGGTTCATCACACCATCCTCGGCAAACTCTTGACACTTATAACCAGCACGACAGCCACACCATGTTCCAAGTCCTTCAGATCAGGCGTCTTTTGCCCATTCTAACACTTAGCTGAATGGTAACCTAACTGCTTGAATCCATCTGCGGTTTTTCTGTGCTGGGTAGCAGCAACACCATTGGCTGTTCAGAGGAGGGTGCTTTCTGCAGTGACGAGCACACATCCCTGACCCAGTGGCCATGAGTACCGAGCACAGAAGACACGCACTGCAAACAGCTGCCCACCGTATACATCGCACTGTATACATTACTAACCACGACAGTCTTACATGAAACACACGATACCATGTGACTTACACAAGCCACTGAATCGACTCCAGCATCACGGTGAAGATACACCCTCTCATTCGACCAGACCTCTGTTCTTTCCTGGGTGTGGGTTTGCTGTGGGTGCAATCCCCCCCCATCAGAAAGTTTAAGCCCCACCCTTTTTTGATGGCTCCCTGTTACATGATCATCACCTATCTCACTGCTCTCACTTCAGCTGCACGGTTACCACACGTACCCTGAAAACGCCTCCCTCCCATAATCCTTCACCCAGATATATGTTAATGGCACCGAACTGTGTGGGAGAAGGGAGACAACCTGTCCTGCTTACAGCCAGCCACGGGCCGTAACTCAGGGGAAAAAACCCAAACAAACCATTCCTAAGCTAAAAATTAACAATCCGGCTTTCGACAAGGGAACGCGGACATACTTACATCTGATAATTAGGACTCATTACCATATGCCTTGGCTCGCAGTGTGACCATATGCTAATTGACTTGACAATTAACAGCTTGGGCGTTTAACCTCTCAACATGGCTGGATGCGACGAGGGGGGGTTCACCCCAAGGTGCAGCTTATGTGCTTTCTGTAGTCCTTACTGTGCACCGCGAGACCACACAGCACATTGACAGTTACGTTTGGCAGCAGTCACCATCACTGATATGCATTTGATGGAAATGGATTACAAGATGTCTGTGGGCCTAGACACACTGCTGGACATGCGTGTGCTCCCACATGCGTGTGAGACTGAACACGCATGCTGCTGCCATTGAGTGGCTGGAGAAAAACAACACAGCTTTCCTCAATGGAAAAAGAACACTGTGTTTTAGGCTAAATTCAGCACAATTAATACACTGGGTGGTTATAGAAGAAATGGAAATTATTGAGGGCTAAAGGATTCGTTTTTTGTGCACCATATGTTGTAAATAAAAGATAAAATAATAGACAGAAAAGGCATTATAGATCATCAAAAAATCAGTCAAGGCCAGGCGACTGTAAAGATTACAAGCAAATATTTGTTTTGCTGTCATATAACTAAAAGTCTTTTTTTGAAATTCCGACTTCTAAATTATCGTTTAGAAAAATCTAATACTAGGCTGTCATTTAAAAACAAAGCTGCCGTCGGGGACTTATGGCAGGGGGACCCAAGCCTCTGTGTTTATGCTGGAGCAGAGGCCAACGCCATTGTTAAGGAGCACTTTTGTATAATAAGCTGCCTATAAATGAAGCACGCATTTAGGAGCGGGGGAGGATTACCTCGCCAGTGTCCGTCTCCATCAAAAGCCCTTAAAGCACGACACGAAAGCACATGTGATCGTTTTATATAGCAAAACCAATAAACCAAAATATTCCCTTAGCTCTGTATACGATTACAATTGTTTAGTAATTGTCTAATTATTGTTGGTATACTTAAAAAAAAAGCGAACAGCTGTCAGCGGTGATATTTGCTTTCGTCAATGGAAAGCAAAGGTCGGGGCCACACTACATGTAAACATACTTCTGGCTCAAACCTTCCCGAAACGGCATCCAGAATACAGCATGCAGCCCAGCCTGCCAACGCAAAAGCTGCATTTTGGTGCAGTATTTGCACGATCCCTGTCCGTCTGTCAGTCATCATGACAGTCATAATATCCGCAGATTTCGTGACGGCAAATCCTAGATTAAGCGCTCTGGTTTGGATAAATCACATGAGCGATAAAATGCAAAGCGCTGAAAACTGACGTAAATACAGATATTTAACTGGCATTTAGAATCCACGCATGCAACTTCATGTATCTACGTAGCCTACCTTGAGATGTAAACAATTTCTTGATTGCAAAAAATACACCTGTCGCGTGGTTCTGGCGGAAAAGGGGAAAAGTCACATTTCGGATTTAAAAGCTCCTGCTTGAGTCGCTGTTTCCATACGCTCTCCCAGGAAATTTCCCAACGCAAATTGCAGCACTGAGTAAATGACGGGGTCTGACCGCCGCCCGGGGCTCCGCTCAGCCGGCTCTGGACGCGCACCCGTGTCCGCTTTGGTGAGCAGGAAAGGGGACTTTACTAAGGGCGATGGGAGCTATTGTTCGTCTTGCCTTCTGTGGAAATCCTTTGTTAGGCTCTCCGTCCGCAAAAAAATCCCCTTCTTAGCTGATCAAATATAAATCTGTGTAGATATATTAATACAGATTGCACCAAAGTCATACCGTTTGTAAATGACCGAGTTTTCTTTCCGGTCAGTTCCTGAGTTGCGGTTGACCAGATCGCGCACGTCTGGACCGACCAACATCAAATGTGTGTGTTAATGTCGCACGAAACAGAAATTTTTAATTCCTTTGCGGAGACACCGAAAATACATCAGCCGTCCGGATGCGACTGCGATCCTCCTGCTTTCTTTTGCCCTGTCTTCCTTGGTGTCGCCACCTCCCCCGTCCCCAAAAATAGCTTCCCGGGGGCGGCTGTCAATGCTGCCCGCTCCCCAGTTTCTGAGGAGGCTGACCGCTAACTGGACAGCTCCTCTGCCTAATCTATTGTCTGGAGTGGGGGGGCTTGGGGGGGATTCAAGGCTCCTCGATTCAAGCTCGCTGGTCGGCCCCCTCCCCCGTGCGGATTATAATGGAAATAATAATCCAAATAGCCAACGCACAATGGATGCAGCCCCCTTCGCTTTCTGCTATGGACTAGAGCAACCACGAGCGATATGTTGTCTCCGATTTCTTCGTCACGCAGAAAAGCGCGTCCTCAGCTGTTCAGCTCTCATGAAAGCGCAGAGCTCGCCGGGCGCAGAGCGGCTCTCAGCCTGATCTGAATGTGAATGGCAGCTGTAATGTTTCCCCCCTATTCCATTCGCTTCGTGTGCCTGTCTGTTGTTGAGATTACCGTTGTAGGGCTTTTTTTTCCACACGGAGCTTGTGGCGTTTACAAGTAAGCTCGAAAGCCACTGATTGCCCATTACAATCCCGGCACAATGAAAAATTGCCTCCCCGCCTATTTTCACGTGCTTTCAGTGAAGACAAAAGCACAGAAACAGCGTTTTACCGGCCCTCTGTCCTGCTGCACCCCGTATGACCACCGTCAGTGGAGGCTATAATTATCCGGGATTTGAGATCCATGCCACATGTTCATCAGCTGGCTGTTGTCACTCTATGGTCATGGTTTTCTGTTGTTTTTATACTGATACCGTCACTTAACATATGAGAGAGGTGATAAGAATAAAACTGTTTCAGCAGCCTCTCTCATGACAACGACATGCGACAAATTTATTTATTTATTTCAGGTGTAAGATCTGTCATACCCACGCACACTCTGTCCTTCCAAACTGCACCTTTCCAGAATGTTGTTGTTCCGTCTTAAATTCAGTGCTGCAGAGTAACAGAGAGAGGAATTAGTTGTGCTCTGACTCCAAGAACCCGAGGACTGCTCTCACCTGCGTATGTCTAATAATGAAGTGGGGGGTGGCTATTGGGTGTGGGGGAGGTAACCTGATCCTCTTTTGGTTCCATGGTAGATTTGGGGGATTTTATTTGCTGGACGCGTTTATTAATTTTCCACCGTGGCAAGGATGTTATGGACTGGAAGCAGTAAATTCATTAGCGTTTTATTAAATTGGCCACAATTTAATAATGAACACCAAATGCAACCATGTCTCCTCCCCTTATCCAATTTCCTGATTCTGGTCACTTAACTTCCTTGTTGTTTTTTGTATCCATCAAATGTTCGCTGATTCAGCATTTTGTTGGATTTCATTGGAGTATCTTCAGTAAGATCTCACTTTAACGCCTCAAAATTTCAGTCTGGATCATTTTTATTTTCTGGAAATGGAGTCATGTGTTGATGAAGATCTTGCATGTACTGAGTACTGGGAGTCTACCATGACACAATGAGTACTGTGACTATACCATAGCACAATCAATACTGGGTGTACACCATGGTACAATGAGTACTGGGAGTACACCATGACACAATCAATACTTGATGTACACCATGATACAATGAGTACTGGGAGTACACCATGACACAATGAGTACTGGGACTATACCATGGCACAATCAATACTGGGTGTACACCATGACACAATGAGTACTGGGAATACACTATGACACAATGAGTACTGGGAGTATAACATGACACAATAAGTACTGGGAGTATACCATGGCACAATTTAGGAAAATATTTCTAGAGCTGGGCTATGCTTGGTTTAGCATGTAAGGTTCTCGACACTTCTGCCCTCTGTAGGGAGCTGGGTCCCTCGCTGCAGTGTTCCCGGCCTGCCATGTCCGCTCTAACGCAGCGAAAGCTTCTCTCCCAATCCCCGTAAGCGGATTACCTCCATATCGTCGTCCTGTCAGTCACAATTTTCCTGGCACTCCCAGCTAGCTCAGCACGAGCAGACTCAGTCACTGTCTCGTTTGCTGTAGGACATTACAGTCTTCCCCTAAGTGTGCTCTCTTGCAGTGACATGTCCCTCCCTGCAGGTGGTGCCCCTGAGTTTGTCTATTATTAAATCAGTGAGGATGTTAGGTCACCATCCTGTTGGAAAATCGTCAAGCTGAAGGATGCAGGTGGGGCAAGGGCAGCGGCACAGGAAGCACGAACAGTAAGAGCAGCGGCGTGCGCTGACTCATGTGCCGACACAGGACACTTGTGTGTTTCTGTTTCCATGTTGGGTTTTTTCCGTCGGTGTGTTGGATGGACAGAAAATGAACCCTTGCACAGACAGAAGTGTACGCAGACGACACCGGTATGTCCTGCCGGGGAAACCTGGGGGATTCCCTCACTGGGACTGAATCAGTGGCTTAATTACAGTGGAAATTAACCAGCCGCTAAGGGGGGGAGGAGATCAGCCTTGGCCTCCTTTGACAGACCCACTGAGCCGCCCTCAGCTGTCACCCGTCCTACTCTTAGCTCAGAGAGGTCACGACCTTTGAGAGAGGCTGTTTCATTGGCAGCATGGCATTCAGGAGAGGGGGTGGAGGGGGGGGACTGTGTTTTGTAATGACTGTGTTTTGTAAGGTAGAGTACGTGCCTTGGGGGGGGGGGGGCGGAGCTCCTTCAAAGAGGATCAGGCGTGACAGAGAGGTCCCCCGCCTGGGTTATGGCGTGCTGTTAAAGAAAGACTGAGGAAGCACAGGAGTTAACACCAGATAAGCAGCTCGCTTTATTGACTATGACAGATGAGTCACATGACGGGCTACTTGGAAGCCGTGTCACGTGACCAACGCAGCGTGGAGATTCTCCTTGTAAGACAGATGGTGTCTGTCGGCCCAGCTAGGAGCCTGAACACTGATAGACCTTTACTTTGCACTTCTTTGGAGTGTCATGCAACCAGACGAATCCACAATAACGCAAAGTTAAAGAACTATGGTCGTATTTAATATTACCATTTTGTAGAGGCAGGCACTGTGGCTGCTGTTAGTGTGCAGTAAGGAAGGAGTCACCCTGCTGGATATACTGTAAAGGACGTGGGCTTCCTTGGTCATGAGGGAGATTTAGCGCTGGACGCTTCCTTTTTTAACTCCCTTCTGTTTATTTATATCGGTGTATAAAAGGTTAAAGCCATAAAATTGCCCCGTATAGTAGATGTATCACCAGCGTCCCTCAGCTCCATGAAACAAGGAGCAGGTCTCAGAGCAGGTCGGGGTCCTGGCCGTGCCGAGGCGTCCCGCTATGTGCCTGTCGGCGCGTGACGCCGGGCGGCAGCTGGCCGGCTCATGTGACCGTGTGGCCCTGGAGGCTCGGCTGTGGAATGACCAGCGGGGGGGAGGGGGGGGGGGGCGCGTCGTACCCAAGCCCCTCCTCCTTTGTTCTGCGGGGGAAAAATGGACGGTGTCCGCACCCTAGCCGGCCCCATGCCCTGCTGGTGGAGAAACACACACAAACACAAACACCTGCGGCCACAGCTGGACTGGAGATGAGGGTGTTTGGCTAAACTGAGCTGAGGATCCATCTTTATAGAGTGGAGGATTATCCTGATTACCAGAGCAGCCAGATGTGCAGTTTGGCAGCTGTGGTGGAAGAGTAGAAAGATGCCCCCCCCCCCTGCCCATCCCTGCCCTCTGACTTTACCCCCGGCTGCCGGGAGAGATGAGCGTCGCTGCCACGTGGCAACTGGCAGAACATGGGCAGATCAGGGCTGACATGCGAGATAAAATGCAGTGCTTCTCATTTCACGCTGACCCCCACCAAGATGGGTTCCTAAGACGATCACCGGCCCTTTTTCATTTCCCACATGCTGCTTCCCTCCACTCTCCTCATCGTCGCCTCCACCCCCCCCCCCCCCACTACAGCGCTCCTGCCCTCGTCCATAGATGGGAATGATGGTGAATAAAGGTGCCAGCGCCAACACTGAGGTGCCAAGTCTCAGGAAGGAAGGGGGTCAATGAGGATTAATCTCCGTCGCCTGTAAAAAAGGAGCCGGTGGGATTGCAGGGAGCGCAGGACGGTCTCCTGGGAGAACGCCATGGCAACGGGCAGCCCCTTTCAGGAGCCCCATCCAAAGTGGCGGGACAGGTTCCTTGTTTCTGTTCCTCAGTGGTCTCTCACGCTCCCTCTCCGCTGTGAGGCCTGTGGGAACAAAAACTGCGTGGGGGGGGGGGGTTGCATAAAGCAGCTTGCATAACACGGGTATTCACTTTACACATGGGATACAAACCCAGTACCCCCCAGCAATGACTTATTAACTACAGTAGGTACTAAGATCCAAAAGAGCGTTGGAGGTGGAGATGTTCAGAAACAGCCAGTGTTCTGCTCCAGAGCCAGGGCTGGGTTCTCATGTTTGCCGCAAATGAGCCTGAAACCCAGAACGGGAACCAGGAAACCCATCCAAAGCAAGCTCTCAAAGCACGTTGCCATGACAACGCTCTGCGGCCGCCCCAGTGTGTCGACGTGTTCACATTAGATTGCCCCTGGTCATCATTAGAAGCGACGTATGCCTCGGCAGGTTAGCGGTCTGCGCTCGCGCATGGAAGGTCGTCGGTTCAAATCCCGTAGCTGATAGAGTAATCATATCGGTGTTGGGTTCCAGAACAAGGCCCTAAACCCCAAATGTTCCAGGACCATTGTATATTGGCTGAGCCTGTACTCTGACCTGGATGTACATGTGAGTCTGTGTTTCTTACAGAGAGAAAGATGGAATATGGAAACACAACCCAATTTATCTAAAGGGATTAATCAAGTACCTCTATTCTATTCTATTCTATTCTATTCTATTCAATCTTTAAGAACAGTCTGTTCAAAGGGCTTCATCCAGTCAAGACTCCATTAAAATGAAGGGATGTAGACACAAATCATAACAGCACAGACCTTTAATCGGGATACATGTCTGATTTAACGAATAACAGCAGTCAGTTACAGATGCTAAAACTGTTATACTAAGACGCAACTAAGAAATAAGTCAGAAACAACACTGTGGTTTATCTTGGTCTAAACAGATTTTAACGCTATCAGTTACACTTAGTCACAAGCATGTTATCTTATTAATTTTACACGAGTGCCACCTTGTGGAAAAGATATGGAACTACACAACAAACTGCATCAATCCCCAAAGTCTGAAATGGCTTCAGATACAAAATCATAAGCATTGCTTGTTTATTGGTAGGTACAAATAGGGCACAATGCAAAGCCCATTTATGAGAATGATCTCAGTGACCAAAGCAAGTTACTGCACCCTTTAATCTCCGCATGGTTCTTCCCCTTGTGTCTCCATCTCCCCTCAGTGGGAATCCACGAAGGGCTTCAGCCAGGGCAGGAAGCGGGAGACCTTCTGGAAGACGTAGCCCTGGCTGCAGTCATGACCGGGGGGCGGGCTGGTGATGCCCGTGAGGAAAAACACATCGCGGTACAGGGTGAGGGCGGGGCTTCCCTCACTGAAGGCGCAGTCGGCCTTGGCTCGCGGCGCCGTGCAGAACATCTTGTTGGTGACCTTGCCCGAGTGTCGCTCGGCACAGCGGGCCAGCGGCTCATAGTTCAGGTAGTTGAGGGTGAGGGAGCCCTCCAGCGCGGGGGGGTCTGAGCCCTTCCTCCAGCCGGTGATGATGGCAGCGTGCCTGCCCTCCATGAGCACGCTCTCAGCGAAATCACGCTCGGGCAGGCAGGCCGCCGTCACGCTCTTCTTGAAGGTGATGTTGTCACGCAGCTCCACCACAGCCAGGTCGTTGTCCTTCCCTTCCTGGAACAGCGGGTGGTAGTGTATGTTCTTCACGTTGAGCACCTGCTCCCCCGTCTCATAGTTGCTGGACCTCTTACCTGGGCACAGGGTACAGACGGGTTCAAAGGTCAAAGGTCACACTTGACTGGTTGGGGCCAGCAGGCTATGCTGTCCTTTCGCTCCTACTACACTCTGAAAGCCTGTCATGCTCTCAGTCTGTCACAGGGTCTCTCACCCAGCGATCCACAGAACTGTGGCCGGGAATCACGCTGTGGTCTGGCCACTGCGCAGACGCGAAGAAAGGCGAAGAAAGCGACGTCTCAGCAGCCACAATGGCTTTTATTTATGACATATTGTGGATAAACAAGGTAAAAAGACATGGGTGTTGTGGTGGGGCTTTCTGCAGACAGGCTGCTGCTGTGTACCGCAAACAAATTAAAGCTGGAAATATCATCGCAAACTTATTTCACCACCTGCCATGACAAAAACCCAGAAACAAACCAAACTGTCCCCATATTACTAGTGTTATTCCCAGTGGCAGTGTGATTTATTTATTAAAACTAGATTTCAGCTTGCAGTCCATTCAGTTTCTCAGCTTTTTAAATGTTCTGAATCTGTTCATAAGGGCGATTCTAAGGGAGTCCTCAGCAAAAACTGAGCTTCGAAGCTTCAATATCAACTGATCTGGAAAAAAACTGTATATATTATGTATATAAGCCCCCCCCCCACTCCAGGCCCCTTTGGGTGTTGCTAGGTAACGCTCGGCTGCAGTGGTATGCACTTACCGGCCACCACCTGGAAGCCAGGGGAGCTGACTGCACAGCGGGCTCCCTCTTCATAACAGTCATCCCCGAAGAATAAATTACTCCCACCACCCACACACCTCTTTTCCTTCTGTTTCTT
>JAOYFF010000046.1:10637244-10652679 GCA_025773925.1 Cryptomyrus ogoouensis | reverse complement strand
GTCTGTGAGTGTCTGTGTGTGTCTGTGAGTGTCTGTGTGTGTCTGTGAGTGTCTGTGTGTGTCTGTGAGTGTCTGTGAGTGTCTGTGTGTGTCTGTGAGTGTCTGTAAGTGTCTTTGTGTGTCTGTGAGTGTCTGTGTGTGTCTGTGAGTGTCTGTGTGTGTCTGTGAGTGTCTGTGAGTATGTGTGTGCGTGTGTGTGTGTGTGTGTGTGTGTCTGTGAGTATGTGTATGTGTGTGTGTGTGTGTGTGTGTCTGTGTGTCTGTGCGTCTCTGTGTGTGTGTCTGTGTGTGTATGCACGCTCATGTGGCTCGCAGGTCACAATGCAGTACCATCCAGGGACACTCCCCGGAGCTGCAGGCCGCCCCCTCGTACTCCTGCATGTTGCCGGCCTTCCTCTCATTCCACTGCTTTACATTGTCCACCTTTCCACAGGGAAAGGGCACTTGGAGAGGAACAGAGAGATTAAAAAAACATCAGCAGGGCCCTTGAATGATAAACATATTCATTATACCTGACACTTTAATACAGAGAAACTTACAACAGATGGAAGGGTCATGATTTATATGTGCTGTCTGAGATTAGAGCCCACAACCTTTGCATTGACGGCACAGCGCTTGACTTGCTGAGTCAGACCTGCGGCAGGTGCTTACCTGCTGGGACACACTTCTCCTTCTCCTGCAGCCTCCAGCCGTCAGCACAGGAGCACTCGTATGCCATGTAGCCCGGCTTGCAGAACTGGCTGCAGCCCTTGGCGGCATTTGGGATGCATAACGTCTGGTCTGGGGGGGGGGGGGGGGGGGGGGGGGCATTTGAAGTGTCCATGCAGAATTTAACGCAGACGCACAACCGCATGGATCCAGCTCAGGGCACAACCGCTGCTGCTGTTACTGCAGGCAAAGCAGGGCTGAGTGACAAGGAGTTTTGCCGATTCGATAAACAGGAGTAACGTTACTCCAAACATACTCCTTAACCGATGTACACAGGATCTACGTGGCTCGCTCTTGAGAAACCCCCCGGAAGTTAACATCCCCAGGAGAATGATCCTCTCACCTGTCTCACAATGGGTGCCGGTGAACCCGGACTTGCAGACACAGTCGTAGCCGCCCACACTGTCCGAGCAGAGTGCGCCATTCTTACAAGGCTTACTGGCACATTGGTCCCCGTCTTTGAGACAATCAAACAGGGATTATTCATCAGGACAATGTACAACAAACAAGAACATTTCTTAATTCATACGGAACACAGTATGTACTACAGTACTTAAACCAGGGTTAGAATTGCAACAAAATCAAACAGCTTTAAACCAATGATTAGATGCAAGCGCAAGGCCAACAGACTGAACTTACCTATGTAGACTGACCAGAAAATATCCTGGGGGGGGACAAAAGCAGCACGGTCAGTTCACTTAAACGCTGTGTAATAACAGACCCTCCGAGACTCCTCCTGAGAAAAGGAGCGGGGGTTTAATGGCCCCCAAGCAAAGTATAAATGATCAAAAGCAGGCCTCGTCAGTCTGAGGTCCCAGCTACGGTTGCATACATTGCATACAGGAAGGCCCCCGCAAACTGCAATGTCATACTATGTTTGCTACAGGCCTGAGGGGCAGCACTGCCCCCATTAGAGCGCCCCCTTGGGGAGGGAGCAGAACACAGACGGGAAAGGCAGGAGGCGCTTACTGTGCGATAGGTGTCCTGGAAGATCTCCCGAGCCTCCTCGTATTGGCACACCTCCTCCACGCACTCCCGCTCCAGGTTGGGGGGCATCTGATTCTCCTCATTGTTTTGATTGGCTCGCTTGTGGCGTGAGATGACAGCGAGGGCCTCCTGCCTGTCGAGGAACACTGGGGGAGAAGAGGCCGGGCATGATGAGATAAGGAAATATTATAACATAACGTAATAATGTAATGTTGCAACGCAACATAATAACGTAATGTTATAACATAACGTAATAACATAATGTTATAACGTAATTACGCAATGTTATAAAGTAGTGTTTTAGCGTAACGTAATAATGTAATGTGATAATGTAACGTGATATCGTAACAGGTATGGCACTGACTTGAGCTCAAACCCACATTGTGGGAACTGAAATAACTCACCAGAGAATGAGGCCCCGGGATCCTGCCCATGTTTTACACTGACTTCAGGATTTCAGCTCCATTACAGTGAAACAGCTGAGGTGAGGGTGGAGCAGGTATTCCAAAATATTGAACCTCCAAATGACTAAAATACCCCCCCCCCCCCCAAGAGAGTAATATGTCCATTCCATGCTTAAGGCAACTCATAGCCAAAGTCTGACAGAGCACTAAAGTAACGCCAGGTCAGTTTGCTTGGACTAACCAAACTACGGTACTTATTTGCAGAACAATGTTTTATCGCAACATTAAGCAGCAATATTTATTAAACTATCTCCCTCTGTAACCTACACAGATGGAACGAACCAATAACGAGGCCCAATCTGAATTCGGGGTAAAACTGGGATGTCAGTTATTAACCTGCAGTTTGTACTATTCTAGCTAAAACAGAACTGAATAAACACAGCAAAAACACACAAACGCGACCTCCGACCCCACAAACAGCACCTATCTCACTCCACTGCCTATCAGTGATGGGATAACGGTGCCGTGTAACAGCTGGTTCGGACGGTTGTCATGTTTTAACCAGTAGCTTCATTCCAGTGACACTCGTGCCAGTGGTATCTGGTAGTACAGCAAGAGCAGGATGCTACTGGCCCTTTGCAGTGAATATCCTCACAGGATGATTTCATGCTGGTTGTTAGAACAGGCCTGGTTTGTGCGAGGGATGAAAAGCACACGCCAGCCCCTCTGAATTCTGCTGCGCCGCCCTCCTTCATGAGAAACTTTCTGAATATGCCTCCCAGGATTATTTCCATACTTGCCCTGAACGTTCCTCTGAGCCATTTTCTCTGCCCCCAGACAAACCACACCAAGCCAGTACCTTGTGAGGACTCTGGCCCCGCCTCCGTGCAGCCCAGAAGCAGGATGACGGCCAGGCCGATCGCTATGGAGACCATGGTAGCGCCTGCGTGAGTCTGCGCTGCCTCTGTTTCTGCTCTCAGGGATCCAAAGTCCCCCCCTGCTGACAATCAGACATTTTATTCCACAGTTACATACAGTCAATCAGCTGCATTACTTTGGTATAACCCAGCCGTGTCAACAGGACCTGTGACAACCAATACATACAGTGCAGCGCATAAGTACCTGAGTGTTCTGTGGCAATGTTCAATAAATAAAGGCCATTTAAATTATTTAAACTGTCAATTAAATGATTATTTATAATGTCATTTAAATGGAGAGGGACACATGTTTTATAATTAGTGTGCTCTATACAACGTCACAATGGACTTTTAATAAAACAATCAATATATGTTTAAAGTGCAGAATGTCAGCTCGGGCATCGGGTGAAATGTGCCGGAATTATAACCATTTCTATACATCCTCGTTCTAAAGGACAAAAAATCATTAGGCCAAATTAATCACCCTAAGGCAAACTGCCATGTTTAATATTTGATTACTAATCAAGTCTGGACGCCATAAACATCACCAGTCGCTGGGTTTCTTTTTCTCTCATCCGTCATTGAGCCGATTATTTATCTGCGTATTACATTTCGTGTTGTTTTTAAACACGTAGTCTGGGTTACACGTTACATCTTCGTACAGTGCCATCGTGTGGCGTAAATAAATATTACAGCACATGGCGTTATTATTATTATTAGGTGTCCCGTTATATCCAATACCAAACGAAAACAATTCCTCTAACCACTGATTTTAATCGTACGGAAATTAAACAAACCAAAGCTACATGTCTGTAACTTCGAATTGAATATGAATTTCTACAGAATATCAAATGCTATAGCAAAACGTCAAAACATATTTAAATATTAAATTACATACTGAATATAGTGTATGTATGTAGAATATATACATCATAATGAAAAATGATAGAATTTACCCTGAAGGTAATGAAATATCATTATATATTTATGGCCAAAGCGAAAAGAGTACGAGTTTTCTAAGCATTCGTATGTGACACACAGCTGCGAACAGTAAATAAACAAGATCGCTTACGTGCTGAGCGTTCAGAAAATGAAGTTTACGTCTCCCGGATCGTGGTTGACACGTTTCGGCACCGCAGATGCCCTCTTGCAGGAGCCGGGACTCGGCAGGACGCAGTAGCGGCCTTGTCTGGTGCTTCTCCCGAACCCGCACACCAGCTCGCGCTCGCGATCGCGAGCCCTCAGCTATTCATTTACTGTTTGCACTAACCAGGCGACTGCTATCTCACTATTTGGCCACAAGAGGGAGCCAAGGCACCGTTCTGTCTGTTTCTTAAGTTCATACCGGACGACGATAACTGTCTGCTAACTATCTAAGCTTTGCTTATTCCTTTGCGCTGCAGTCCGAATACAGGCAGTTAGGGGATTCGTGTTTCCTTTAGCGAATGTTCCTGCCACATCCTATGATGCCTGGGATACGGACCAGACCGTCCAAATCCCCGTACTGAAAGGGTGGATGGATGGATGGATGGATAAAGTATCAACAAACAATATTTTAACTACATGATAATTTCCATTGTGCTTTTAGAATAATTTTAATCATTATTAAAAAAGTAAATATAATGGTGTAAAAAATAACAAAGGGAATTCTGTAACGATTAGTATAAAAAATTGGTGTCTTGAGGGTCTAATTGTATAAATACTGCAACACGTTCTAACTCATGCCTGGGTGTCCTCATATTTCAGTTCCTTTTCTAACAGATAACATTGCAGTACTTATACAGAGATTGTGTGCATTTTTCTTTTTTTTTTTCATTTTGATTAGCTCATTCAGCAATTTAGCCTTTATTTGTACAAACTAAGAGAGGTCATAGTGCTTCTATTTTCAGTGATTCCTGATGCTAGTTCACAGCTGTTACCCCACAAAGCACTGCAGGCCCACTCAGCACTGCGGCCAATTCAGAACACGTCTAGCTTTCAGTTCAAGATGAGACAGTGTGAGCCAAGGCCAGGGATGGTAACCATGTGTGCAGACAGCCTCCTTCCCCCTGATGGATAATGCTGCAGTGAAGCTCTGCTGTGTGGTCAGTGAACCTTCTTGTGAGCTGTTAACCCTCTATAGCTTTAGATAAATAGACCTTAAACATTGAAGTGTGAGTCCAGTTCCATTGTATGCAGTGCTTGAAGTGGGGAAAAACAGGTACCATTACTCATCATGTTATTCAGTACCAGGTGCGGGTTCTCCCCTTGTTTTATAGTACCAGGTGTCAGTACCCCCCTTGTTATTCAGTACCAGGTGTGGGTTCTCCCCTTGTTTTATAGTACCAGGTGTCAGTACCCCCCCCCTTGTTATTCAGTACCAGGTGCGGGTTCTCCCCTTGTTTTACAGGACCAGGTGTCAGTACCCCCCCCTTGTTATTCAGTACCAGGTGCAGGTACTCCCCATGTTTTACAGGACCAGGTGCGGGAACGCCTCTTGTTTTACAGTACCAGAATCAGAATCAGAATAGAGTTTATGGCCTAGTACACATACAAAGAATTTGCTTTGGTGGTTGGTGCCAGACATATATATATACATTCAGTACCAGGTGCGGGTTCTCCCCTTGTTTTATAGTACCTGGTGTCAGCACCCCCCTTGTTATTCAGTACCAGGTGCGGGTTCTCCCCTCGTCATTCAGTATCAGGTCACTTGAGAGTAGATGTACCTTCCTCTAGTGTTGGTAGGCTTGGTGTGTGTCAGTAATTAGCTCTTTACTCACTAGCTCCTCTTAGTAATCTTTTTAGTTCCCATCAGATTAAACCAGGCAGAAGCTACGCCCATCCACCATGAGTTTCAAAGCTGAATTTCATTCATGACAGCACAAAATTATTTGTCCATATACTGTATATTTCATAGCTGCTGAAACCTTAACTATAGTTCAAAATGTTCAATATTACAAACACCTGTGAATTCTGATGACACATGCAGATGAATTCACAAATAATAGGTGTTATATAATATGTAATAATACTGCCGTATTACGATACATGGGCTCCATACCAAGGCTGGAGCTCAATATTAATTAAGTGACACAATTGCTGGGTTAGTGTTGTTTGAATATGAATAACTGGACACTCTGTCTCCTCACCACCATTGTCTTGGGTTTACACCTCCGCTCACACTCTGCTTTTCCCTTTGATCTGAGCAAACGGCCAGAATTCGGCCAATGTCCTAACCACCCACCCATATAAAGAATTGCCATTTCACTATTATACTTTGCTCACTTGTCTACAACTATAAGACTAAAAATGGCTGCTGTCTAGATTTGCAATGTGAATCCAGCATACTTGCACTGCCTTATGTCTTTAAGTATTTAATTTAGTTTAATTTTATTTTTGCATATAAGTATATACTTGAATACTTGTATCCGTCTTGCGTGTCTGTCTCGCTTGTCGTTGTTAGTACATTCACCATCAGAGTAACGTAATTTTAATCCTCCGTGTGTCCTGTACATATGGCAGAATAGACACTAAAGACTTGATTTCTTCTTTTTTTTTTGTCAGTCTGAATAACAAAAAAACTGGAAGATTCTATATCCATTTGAACAGTGTTATGACATGAGAACATTTCTTGTGCTTTTTTAATATAGATGATTACATTTGTCTGCTCTTTGGTCAGATATCTATATATGTGGTGAGAATCTCAGCACATGGGAAATTACTTGAATGTTTCAGAGGATTTCACTACCTGGTATATTGAAGGGAATCGATTGCCCTGGAAATGTCAAAAAATGCCCTGAGGCAGTTGCAGCTATTCTGCCTCCTGATGCTTCAGCACCAGTGTTTCCCAACTAGGTCCTCGGGGACCCTCAGGCAGTCCACGTTTTTGTTCCCTGCCACTGATGTTGAAGCATCAGGAGCTGGGAGGGAGCAAAAATGTGTACTGTCTGGTAAGGAGCTCGGAGGGAGCAAAAATATGGACCAACTGTGGGTCCCCGAGGACCGGAATGGGAGACACTGGTCCACACCACATATACAGTGTGAGATGGATCAGAGGCCAGAGGACAAGGCGACAGGCAGAGCAGACAGTCCTAGGGGGCGCTAGAGAACAGATTTAGCTGTTCAGGACTGTGACACCAAACCATATTACCCAGAAACAATAAGAAGGAATTTCATAAAACCACAGACAGCAGATGGGCTCATTTGGTGCTTTGATATGAACACAGTGCACATATAACAGCTGACACAGAAAATGATAATAACAAAGGATAAAATATTAACTAGAGATGTTTAAGCTAAAATCAATTTCCTTCATCGTAAAGATTAAAACGTACAATACATAAAATGTAACGTCATTTATTTTTTCAGTTTCAAATATAATAATATTGCAAAATATCTTTTGAATAAATACAATTCAATCTTTATTTACTTACTGAACAGCCTTTTTTTGCCAGAAACTACAAAGACCGGAACAATTAGTTAAAACCATCCATCTATAAATGAGCATTTTGAGCATAAACTAAGGAAACATTCAGCAAAGAATCAGAGGTGTGGCCAGCAAGTACTGAGGCAGTGTTGCCTGTTCACAGACGGCAGGGGGCAGTGTTGCCTGTTCACAGACGGCAGGGGGCAGTGTTGCCTGTTCACAGACGGCAGGGGGCAGTGTTGCCTGTTCACAGACAGCAGGCAGGTAAGAGGCAGTGGCACAAAATCCACGGACTTTTCATGTAAGTTGTAGGTTTACCTTCCTGATCCGGAAGGTGGCGGCCGTGACCCGGAAGCACTTGCTGATGATCAGAGGTCAGCGGTAGTGTTTGTCACCAATCACACGTTTGCTTGTTGGCCACAAATAGTCACCCTAATGGGGGAGGGGGATGCATAAACAACACAACCGGCCCCCTATGGAGGCACTTGGGCACCTCTTCCGCTGGGTCACGACCTTCATGTGACAGAAAGGAGGGGTTGTCATCCTGCCTCTTGGTCAGGAAATAAACTCAGGTAAATACAGTGCTTATTTATCGAAACATCATATTTAAAAATACATTATGCAGTTATACAATAGGAAACAATTCACCACAAATTAAACCACTTCTGATTAATGTTGTCACTGATATAAAAATCATCCTGTAGAAACGTAGCGCAGGCAGCAGGAGGTACACTTGTTTGGATATTTAAATACACACACAGTTATCAAGAGTATAAATACATAGAGAAATCAAAACATTTGAAATATTTTGAATTTTTCTAGTCTCATTTTTCTCATTTTTGAGTTTATTCAGGTGCTACTATTTGGTAATCTGCTGAGGAGTGTAATAAGGTCCAGCAGGAGCCATGTAAACATGCTCACACACACACACAAACGCTCAGTGCACACACAGTGCCAGTGCACACATGTAGGGTATACATATCCTTATGCACGCACAAATACACACACACACCAGTGCACATGCACACACACACAGTCAGTGCACATGCACACACACACAGTCAGTGCACATGCACACACACACACACACACACACACGCCAGTGCACATGTACGCACACACGCTCAGTGCACATGCACACACACACACACACGCCAGTGCACATGCACACACACACACACGCTCAGTGCACATGCACACACACGCCAGTGCACATGCACACACACACACGCACAGTGCAAGGGCCCACACACACATACACTCACATGCTCAGTGCACATGCACACACGCATATACACCAGTGCACATGCGCACACACACGTGCACACGCTCAGTGCACATGCACACACACATATGTGCACACTCAGTACACATGCACAAGCTCAGCGCACATGCACACACACGCGTTCAGTGCACATGCACACTGACATCTAGCCCTAATGGCGCTTTTCAGTTCAAACGCCTGCTGCGCCATGAAATAAAAATGTTGTCTCTCCAAAGCACTTCAAAGCATTTCCAGACAGCGCCATCGCCTGGGGGAAAAAAGCAGGCGCAGATCGCAGGTCCGGAAAGGAGGCTGGAAGGAGACTTCATTGTGTGCAGGTTTTCCACCAGCTATGTCGCTCTCCAAGAGCCGATCGGCCTTCACAGCACCCAGAGAGGCCCACGTGGTTATATGATATCCGCCCTTGTGCACCACTTAAGTTTATTGAAAAGGGGGCAGTGGGTTTTTCCAGTAAAGGAAATAATTAAAAACTAACCACAAAGATGGAAGGATTGCAGTACAGAGGAGTCTCATTAAATTAAAGGCAGCTCCTCGCACCGTCTGCGCTGTACAACAGCGCTGGCTGCCCCTGCTTTGCAGGCGCGATGGGTTCACTGTTGCCATGGTGAAGACCATGTCTCTGTCTGTATAGGGGCTTATTAGCCTGGACTTCGATAACATTCATACAGAAAATAATCCTTTTGCCGCACAGTCCAGCCCCAGGGGTCTTCAGTAAGGTCAGCCACATGTGTGGAGCTGAACAGGACGCCCTTCTGTTCTTTAGACCACTGTGTAGGGCTGTCAGAGTGACCTTTGACCTCACTGACTAACCAAGGCTCCCTTCACGCCGCTGTCTGTGTGTCCTGTCCCAATGGATTTGTGCGTTTCGCTCCTGTGTGAGATGTGTCCCCAGGCTGACACAGTCTTGACCTTCATGTGTTTACACTGCAGTGCTGGGGGGTAAAAATCCAGCTGCTCCAGGTGACAGGTGCCCTGGTAAATTACAGACACCCCAGCGAGTGCACAAACACATACGTGCACAGGAAGGACTAAGCGTGGCAGAAGTATCCCGGCTCTTGTCCAAACCGCTCGCAAATTACCACTGTGACCAAGGGATTTCAGAATTAGGTACATAAAGTGATGATAGATTTTCAGTTAAATCCGTAAAATCATGAATATTTCATAAGGTTTTATTAATATTGTACATCAGTGGATTCCTCCTGACATTCCTTCACTTCAGTGCAGGGTGGGTCATGGTGATTACTGGCTTACTATAAAGATCACGAGATTCAAAGCCGTTAAATCAGCAATCATTTTTTTGCTCTTTCTGTGTATCTAACAGTCACTTTTCCATGTGCTACAGTACCGCAGTTACATATTTCTACATTAGCATTTTGCAGTTTGTGGTCTTTATTGCACAGCGCCATCACTAATTAGTTCAGATGTGTTAAATATAGCAAAAAATAGTAAAATATAGGAAATATAATCTAACTATTGTGTCTTTTTTGACGAGTCCGTCATTATTTGTCGCCGTAGATACCGACGACATGTCAAACAGAAACATGAGCCCCAGAGCTGAGGTCATAGGTCATAGCTCCTGCAGTGAGTCACACATCTTTAGAAGGTCCCAGAAACCAGCAGAGTGAGCAATCTTCATTCCCTGTGGAACTAGCTGACTCCCGATTGGGTAATCCAGACCAGTAATATGACTCCCGATTGGGTAATCCAGACCAGTATTAAGAAACAACGCTCACCATTTGCCAAAGGAGGGGCTGCTTCTCATCTATCTTCTCCAGCTTTCATAATGCTGCAAGTTAGGACACCTACAATGACAGGGACCTCAAGAAGAAACCACATATTCAGCTCTCTAGATTGGGTTTTCTATTCAAGCAAAGTGCTGCTTATCTTCGGAATACTATATATGCTCTCTAACTAGAAATAATCCTGAAACCTGCATGTCCAGATTCTATGTTAGAGTTTCTCCTTTAATTGTGGTTCCTAGACAGGTGGCCACGATTATCCAATGACATGCCTCTCCACAGCTCATACTGGGAAAATTCAGTATCTTCAAAAAAAAACTAGAGGTGTGAATCTCAGGAGGAGATACAGACCGGCTTTCCGTTCTTGTCATACTGGTAGACCAGCATTTTGATGCGATGGGAGTTTGCCGGCGAGATCCAGGGACTGCTGGTGATGGAGAAGTTGTGACCGGCGTAGAAGTGAGCCGGCTGCTTCCTGCACCGGAAGAAAGCCCTGAGTGTGGTGGCAGCCATGACCCGGAAGCGCTTGCTGATGAAGCAGTACAGGAAGAAGTTGATGGTGGTGTTGAACAGCGCTAACATGTTAGCCACGTCGGTGACGAGGTGGAGCAAGCGCGTGGGGCCCGGCGCGGTGGGCGGGGCCGTGTAGAGGTGGTAGAGGATCATAACCACGCGCGGCGCCCACAGCACTGCAAAGACGGAGGTGATTGCAAGCAGGATGGCGGTGGTCTTGCCCGTGGAGTAGCCCCGCAGGCGGAAGCAGCTCCGGCGATGAAGCTTGTGGACAATCACCGAGTTTAGGACAAAGAAGATGGAGCAGGGCACCAGGTAGGCGGTGACGCAGTGCGCCCACACTAGCACGTGCTGGCCGGGGCTGCTAGCTCCAGTGGGCAGGCCCTGTAAGAGCTCTGGCCACCAGTAGTAGGGGGTGCTAGAGAGCAGGCAGCCCAGGTAGACGAGCAGGATGATGCGACGCGTGCGGGCAGGGTAGGACATGGCGTGGTAACGCAGCGGGTGGCACACGGCGATGTAGCGATCCACCGTCAGCGGCACGGCGATCCATATAGAGGTGTGCATGGAGGCAAACTCCAACACCTGCACCGTCTTGTTGAGGGAGGGGGGCAGCTGGCTGCCCAGGATGAAGTCCTCTAGCAAGAAGTCCACGAAGACGATAAGGAAGAGCACCAAGATGTCCGCCACCGCCAGCGCCAGAAGGTAGTTATAGGAGGACTTCTGGCGCCGCAGCACCAGCTGTGACAGGATGATCACTGTGAGGATGTTTGCTTAGAGGCACATGTGGGGGGGGGGGGGGGGGGGGGGGGGGGGGGGGACGAGCCAAGGGGGGGGGAGGGGAGGAGGGGGGGGGGGGGGGGGGGGGGGACAAAAGGGGGGGGGGGGGGGGGGGGGGGGGGGTGGGCGGCGGGGGGGGGCGGGGGGCGCGGCGGTGGGGGGGGGGGGGGGGGCGGGGGGGTGGGGGGGGGGGGGGGGGGGGGGGGGGGGGAGGGGGGGGGGTTAGTGAGCACCAGACAAGACAGGGGAACAGGAAGAGAGGAGAGGGCAGGGAGGACCGGTATAAAGTGGTGTGGCGGAGTCGGGGTGGGATGAATTATGAAGAGAAAGGATAAGTTATAATTAGTCACATGCTGGAAGTGCTGTATGTGAAGGGGAATCACTGCCGGGGGGGGGGACACACAGCCAATAGGAGGTAAGCTGGGCTCTGTGCCAATGCCACGCCGCTCACTCTTCCCAGCCCTAACCTTCCCTTTGATCCCCCCCACTGTCCCCCGACCTGATTCCTTCCCGTTCTCCGGCCCAGCGACACCTGGCTGGTGATGGCAGCTGCCAGGAGGCGGTACAGCCTTGTGATCTGATTGGCTGGGGGGGGGGGGCTTGAAGGAACAGGACAGGGCCACCATCTGTCATCCAGCCGCGCATGTCACAGCAGCACGACGATGCCGGGGAACGGGACCGACGGGCTCTGTGCTCATGGCAGGACCCAAGTATAGAAAATCAAGCCATCGTTTGGCTTTTGTTGCCATGGCGAGTTCAGTCCAAGCTACCTCGCTGGTCTGACATCATCAGGAAATATAGCACTAGGTCCAGCAGAATGCGATGATAATTCGAGCACGCAGGCCACTACAATGGCCCCTTTTGTCATGATACCGATAAGGACATAATTGCATCACACAAAATGTCAGAATTAAAAATTATAGTTATTAACCAATCAGGGAAACAAACACTTCACAGTCAGAGAGTTATACCTCTGCTCTTCAGACCCATACATTTATAAATAAAAACAAACACAGGCAGAGCATCAGTCACACACACAAGCGGGATAGGGAGAATTCGGCAGTGTATGCGGGTCAAGAATCAGTGGGTTCCCCGACAAGCTGCCATTGATATTAAGCACTACAGATTCTTGAAGACAGATACTGGCGAGCAGGAGTCGCTAACAGAGTCCTTAAATATTTCAGAGCTTCTGTCTGTGGATTTGCGAGACCGCCGGCTTGTGAACGGCTGACTAACGAAATCACGTTAAATGATGTGAGCTTGGGAAACAGCTGGCGTGCATACTGCGAAAGAAGGTATCAACGTCTCAGGCAGTAATCCTCAGTCCTCAGCTTGTATGTTCTGGTCAAATACAGATCGAATTGACAAACGGTGAAGTATGTGAGCCCCCTGCTGGCTAAGTCGATAAATGAATGTTATACATCATGTGAATGTTTCGGGGGAGTTTCCTGCATGGCGGGGTGTGTATGTGATACGGGCTTTCTGTTCGACATGAACACCCCCACCACTGCCCCCCGGAAATTCTCCCCACTCCATGAATCTAGGTCAGATCGACGTCCCAGGAGGCGGCCAGGCTGCCGCTGTCGCTACCGGCGCCGTAACGTTGAGCTCCGCACCTGCTGAACTGTAAGAGCGCCCCCATGCAACCGACAGGCGGCGCGGTCACAGCTGCACGAAAGCAAAAGGGGCATGTTTGTCCCGCCTCTGGTCAGACAGAAGTTGGTCAAGTTTTACATGTTAGTTTACTTAGTTTGCGCATGTTTGTGTGCTGCGCACTGATGGCGCTTTGTCTTTCTAGTGTATCTTTACATCGATGAGTACTGGCAAGTAGAAGATGAGGATCTATGTGCTCCAGACATTTAATGCTAAGAATGAAGAGAAAATCCCGGCTCTCGGAAGACCTCTGCTTGACTTCAGCCTGAGCTGCTAGGGACTCTCTGCCGACGCCCGCGCGTAATTACGCTTCTCATTCTCGCCGTTTTGTTCTCATCCTGCCGATCGCTGCTACCCTCAAGTGACTGTTCGCTGTATCCGCGTCCTGGACGTCACGTCCATCAGTGTTAAGTGACTGAATATCGTACCAATTTAGGCTAAGCAGAATAAGCTGAGCACAAAACGGGATTGTTTTACAATTCAAAAGTTAACATGCTAAAGTTTGAACTGTCAGTGCATTTGAATGTACTGTATGATTGGAATATTTTGCTTGACAGCACAGACGAGCGCACGGACCCAGGGTCGTTTCGGGTCACCCTTAAATGAGTGACCAATAAATCAAATGAAACAAAACCGAACAATGCTTCATGAATAAAATAAACTCTCTCACACACACGATGCTGTGCCCTTACACACAGACCTACGGGTGATGGATACACCGAGATAACCCCGGACTTTACAGCCAGAGACAGACGGGGACAAACCCACCGGGAATGGTGTTAAAGAGGCGCACCCTTACCGGGGAGGCCGAGGCAGAGCAGTGCGCTGTAGTAGATGACAGGCAGGGTCCCCAGGGGACAGGCTTGGAGCCCAGGGGGGGGCTGACCCGCACCCCAGGCGCTGCTGTTGGCTGACAGGCTGCTGTAGATGTGATTGTGCTCCATGAGCTCGGATTCCCTTTGTTTCAGCCTCGTCTTCCTTTGGCTTTAATGGGGCAGCTCAGTCGCAGCTCGCCAGCGAAGCCACCATGAGGAACGCAGCGCTGGGGTCAGGGGGGGAGGTCTGCGGCCCCTCACAGCCTTTGGGCAGGGGCGTGCAAATAAGAGGGTGGGAGAGGACGAGAGAGAGAGAGAGAGAGAGTGCAAATAAGAGGGGTGGGAGAGGAGGAGAGAGAAGGGCAGAAGGCAGGCAGAACCGCTGTGTGCGCGTGAGAGTGGCTGTGCGGGAGAAAGCCGTGGTGTGTGTTTGGGGTGGGGAGTGGGAGGAGAATGGGAGTCACATGGCGCTGTGTGTGTGGGGGGGTGCAGCCTGTGTGAGAACGGGAATACTGCCGGCAAGTTCTGTGTACGAGAGGGAGGGAGATATATATTACGGGAAAAGGAGTGGGGGCGTCAGAAAGGGGGACACTGAGAGGCGCTGTCTGGAGGGCGGGGGGCAGATACATGCAGCGTCAGGTCGTCCTGGGGGGCACGGCGCTTGTGTGAGGACAGCGTTGCTTTGTCTGATGGTGGCTGCCTGCAAGTGTTATTCCGAAGATGATGGATCTGAGCTCGGCTCCGTGTACAGGACCCGGGTCGGTGCACAGGGTCTCCACCCCCGCAGGGTCCCCCAGCCCTGCACCTGGCATACAGAAAAGTACAAACTGCCGTCAGTTTGTGCTTCAGAATATTGAGTAATACAGCTTATATGCCATTAGCACTGCAGTCGTCCTGCAGAAGCCAAATTCCTCTTAGCGAGCTATAGTTTATATTCTACCTGAGGAATGGTTCTCTCTGTCATAGTCCCTTAAAGAATTATATCGATTACTGCATATAACACTGCAAATTATATAATGCCAAAATACACACTGAACATTGGTGGTACGATCTGCGAAGAGTTCAGACGGCAGAGGAAGTTCATTATCCAAGGAGACATCATGTTACTGATTAATGAAAACCTGTATCCATTTTATTGCGCACTGCTCAGAAAGAGTGAGCTGGAGGAGAGACGGGGGGGGGGGGGGGGGGGGGGAAAACAAGGGAGGGGGTGTATGGGAAAGGGGGGCAGA
>JAOYFF010000046.1:10576285-10590583 GCA_025773925.1 Cryptomyrus ogoouensis | reverse complement strand
AATTATTTAAGGCCCCTGTCACTCCAGGGCCCTTGGAATCGTCCTAACTTTTCCCCCCTTTACGGCGCCCCTGGCCCTTACCCCCACCCTGTCCCGCAGCCCAAGTTCGAGGTGGTTCTCTCGGAGATTGACATCGTGATGAATGAGCTGCGCTTCGCCATCAGCAACCTCAAGACCTGGATGATGCCGGAGTACGTGGGGAAAAACCTGGTGAGTGCTTGGCAAGCCTGACACTGTGCACAAACCTGTATGAATAGTAGGGTCTGGAAAGCAAATCCCTCCTTTCTCTGTGTAAATCCATTAAGGTGTCTTCACCTGTGTTTATCAAATTTGTTTTTTGGAAGAGATTTTAGCGTTATAGATAATTGCCATGTGTTTGCAGCTGTTGGGTTGAATGGAGTTGGCACGGGAGAGAGTACTAAAAGCCTGCACTGGTTTTTGTTTTTTTCTTAGGCGACAAAGATGGATGACTGCTTTGTTCGTAGGGAGCCACTTGGCGTCGTGTTGATAATTGGCGCCTGGAATTACCCCCTTCAGCTTATTTTGTTGCCCCTAATTGGGGCAATATCTGCAGGTAAATACAGCGATGTTTCCTGCCTTAATACATCAGTAAGTGGAATGAAGCATGTTGATGTCTGGCTGTTTTTTTTAACTATAAATCTATGCTTACCATTCAGGTAACTGTGCTGTTGTGAAGCCCTCTGAAGTCAGCCCAGCGACGGAGAAGCTTCTCGCTGAGCTGATTCCTAAATACCTGTCCCCGGTATGACGTCTGACTCTCTCCCTGCTCTGACTCTCTCCCTGCCTCTCGCCTCTGGATTTGCTGACCTCCTCCCGCGTTTGTCGTTACAGGCCTGCTACGCAGTACTGTGTGGCGGAGTCGAAGAGACAAAGAAACTATTGGAGATAAAGTTTGATCACATTTTCTTCACAGGTAATCTCATGTAGAGGTCAGACTATCGCGCTTGATAACGGTTGGATGCATAATGTTTGTATTCATGGTGTCCAGCCTCAGATTCCTGAATTTCTTGGCCTCTTACTTCTTGACCATCAAAGACCTAAAACATTCCAGCTTCTCAGTTGCATTCCTGCCTTCAGCTCTTGCCTTCCCTCTTCCCCAGGTTCCCAGTCGGTGGCCCGCAAGATTCTCCAGGCCGCGGCGGTGCACCTGACCCCCGTCACCCTGGAGCTGGGGGGGAAGTGTCCTTGCTTAATTTACGGAGATCTGGACGTCCAGGCGGCGGCCAAGAGGCTGGCCTGGGCCAAGTTCTTTAACGTGGGCCAGAGCTGCGTGGCTCCGGACTACGTGCTGTGCAGCCAGAAGATGCGGGAGGCCCTCGTGCCGGCCCTCCGGAAGGCGCTGGAAACCTTCTACGGCTCCTGCCCGCAGAAGAGCCCAGACGTGGGCCGCCTGATCTCCCAGAGGCACTGGGCTCGGCTCTGCGACATGCTGCAGAGATCTAAGGGGACGGTCGTGATCGGAGGGGAGACGGCGGAGGAAGAGAAGTACATCGGTGAGGGATCCTTTGGGGGGCGGCTTGGTGGGCTGAGCCTCTGTGCCTGTGATCACAGGGTCTCCGGTTCGAGTCCGACCTCAGCACATCTGTGGGTCCGTGAGCAAGGCCCCTAACACCCAGCTCCCTGGGCGCTGCTGTGGGCGGCCGCCCTTCACGGCCATCTTACCCTCACCTACAGAGTGCAAGCTGGGGGAGGCCTAAAGAGAATTTCCCCAGAGGGATCAATTAAGTATTTATTAATAATAAATGGGGGGTGGGAGGTATTTACTGCTGTACGGTACTGAGAGGTACTAAGGAGGGACTGTACTGGTATAGTGAACTTCTTTAGCTGTGAAGGGCCCTTCATAGCTAATCTGCATTGCGATAAACATTTAATTTGTATTGGACTGAAAAGGATCTCATCTGCCCATCCCTGCTGTTTAGTCATAGGGCAGCTGTGGCATAGGATACTTTTTTCTTTCCTTGAAAGGGCAGGACTTGCGGCTTTTTTAATCCAAAAACCTGTAAACCTGCTCGCAGCAGGTTGGGCGTGTAGCACGAATTACCATCACAATGTACCCCGTTTAAAAATTAGCCACTATTCATAGCATGCGAGTCTCTGCGCGAAACCTTGCTGAGCCAGTAAGTCCGCTTCGCGACGAGCCCCTCAGCTCGGGCAGCTTTTAAGGCTCCTGGATTTACAACAAGCATGAGTCCCGCCCTTTTGCTAAACGTGCATGTACAAACCGCCCAAGCTACCAAAGGCTGGCCCTGCGTTGGCATCTTTAGTTAGCTATGCCGATACGGCCCTTTCATGCAAACCAGCATTAAGAGAAGCAGTGAACTTGCCAAGCTGATGACTGCTGGGGTCGTACCATTTAACGTTTAAGTCGGGGTTAGTTAAGCCGGCTCTGAGTTGACGCAGTATGTAAAACTTGATCTGTTGTACCCTCCACTGCCTCTTCAGATCTGTTGTATTCTCTCTTCACTGATGTTCACCAGCCCCTACTGTGGTGGTGGATGTGAAGGAGACGGACTCACTCATGGTGGACGAGATCTTCGGCCCGATTCTGCCACTCATCACCGTCGAGACCCTGGGGGAGGCAATTAACTTCGTCAACGCGAGAGAGAAGCCGCTCGCCCTGTACATTTTCTCGGATGACTCAGAGGTAAACCCCAGCGGTCTGCGGCCCATGCGTCGTATCACACCTATCACTGCTCCCCTACCTCCACGTTCCTCGCTATGAAGCGGAGTGATACGTTGGCTTCTTTTCTCTGAAGGTGGTCACTGCGGTTTTGGAGCAAACCAGCAGTGGCGGTTTCTGCTCCAATGACGGCATGGTTCACATGTGCCTCCCAGGACTGCCGTTCGGAGGCATCGGTAAGTACTTGCCTGTTGCACGTACTCACTCTGCACTTGTCAGCTCATTGGCTGAGGATTATGGGAAATCTTCAGTGCACAAGCCTCCCGTGCAGTAATCCTAGGGGCCACTCTTCCACCTAGGTGCCAGTGGGATGGGCAACTATCACGGGCGTTGGGGGTTCGAGACGTTCAGCCATCGCCGTGGGTGCATGCTCCGCGGCTGGGCTTTGGAACGGATCAACGTGCTGCGCTACCCGCCGTACACCGAGAGCAACTTGGGCTGGCTGCGTTGGGCCACCGGTACCAAAAAGAGCTGGGACAGTTGCTCAGTCCTGTAATCCATCTGCAGACAGTTAGCAGAAGCTAAACATCTAGCTGGTTACCACACCTCTTAACTACTCAGAACATCAACTTTCTAAAATTCATTTTTAACACATGAGATTTAATGATGTTTTTATTACAATATGGTGTTTGTCCCTCTGTGAGCAAACTCATACTTCTGTGCCATATTTGGTGGGGGTCTGCAGGTGGTAATTTCATCCGTTGCGCTTTACTGATGTTAGATGCGAGACTTTCTCTTGTTGCTAAGCTCACCCTTAAATCATTCGAATGGCTGAGCATGTTTATGGTGCGGAAATGGGGCTTTAAATGTACTTTTAATGTTGTTTCAACTGTGCCAGGACCTGCGACTGCTTTAAGGTGCCGTCATGAACCTTGCATGTTTGTGTAACATATCTCCAGTGGGGGGGACCCCCTTTGTTTCTTAAACAAATTGCATTTGTTTAATAAATGACTCATCAAACCTGCATTTGTCTCTTTTCCCAGCCTTTGCTAAAACATTCTTAGCGTATCAGGATAAAACAGCCACATTTGCTGCTGCTGCTGTATTTGCATGAGCTCTGTATTTTCTCTCCAAGCCAACCCTGATCATTCTCGTGCCACTTGTCTCATCACGTGGCAGGTTTGTGAAGAAATTAAACTGAGCGAGTAGGAGAAAATTGAACAATAACTGGTCACCAGTTCACATTATTCCCTCCCTTGTATGGAAATACTTTGGATTCCTTAGATGTTGCATAAAAACAAGTGGTTTTTCAGCACTGCTTGTGGCAACACCAATTTACTTCACAGATTCTGGTGGTAGATAAGTTCTATTTGACTATAGTTTATTTTGGGTAAATTTTCCAACTCCTTTTCCTTTATGAATATTGCAACATTTATCACAAATTCACATCATAATAATTTGAATTTCTTCCAATACATTGCAGCTCCACATCAAATTAATGGAATCACTTTGTCAGCCAGTAGGTCTTACAGGCCAAAGTCACTCCATGCTTTCTTATTTCTTATTGGTCAGCCAGGCGCTTTCACCCCTTGTCCTTGACCCGAACCCTTAACCCACACCTGTCCCAGGGCTGGCTGAGTCGGATCTCTTAAGTGTCACTTTTATCCAAAGCATCTGCTAAACATGTCAAATGACTCATGACTGATTTCCTGTTACATGACCATCCCATGTGTGAGCTGTCCCTCTAAATACAGGTGAGATTTGCCGAATCCTCCTTGAGGTCCAATTTGAGGAGAACAATTCTCCATCTCAACTACAGACACGACTTTTGATTGGGAAAACAGAGCTCACTGCCTCCTGTGGAACACCCTCAGCGCAGACACGGCGATGGCGAGCTTCAGGACTGATTTCACGGTTCGGGTTTGTAGGACGAGGGGGGGTTGGTCGCTGGGGAGGCCTGGCTGGGCCGTGCGGGCTCCGCAGCAGAGTGGCCTGCAGTGGTGGGCATCTCCTTCTGCACGAGCTCCGGTTCATCCTCGCCAGCCTGGGGCGGGTGGACCAGCACTCTGTCGATAATCCCGAAGTCCTGGGCCTCCACGGGACTCATGTAGCGATCTCGCTCCATCACGCTCTCTGCAGCGATAGGTGATTAGGCGAAGGCTGCACTTTTGGCCTCTGTGTACATTCTCTCATTTGGGTTCCCAGTTAGCTTTACCTATAGTCTCCAGCTGCTGCCCCGTGTGCTTGCAGTAGATGTTGTTGATCTGCCTCTTCAGCTTCAGGATCTCCTCGGCCTGGATGGCGATGTCGGTGGCCTGACCCTGTCCCAAGCACAGCCAATCAGTAACATTCCCGCACGTCCCTCTGGCCTGAACGTTAAACATCAACAGAGTCAGTTCTCAGTGGAACGATCTGGTTATAGAGAAGATGGGGGTGAAGAAGCTACATCTCAACATTACAACCATAGTTAATAGGAACAGCAATTTGAAAACATCTGAAAAGTTCAGCAACTGCATCAGAAGAATATATGTCCATTTGAAATCTTAGATTTGTGTAAAGCTATAAATCACCTACAAGTTATTACATACGTGTTTGAAGAATAATACTAGTCTCAAACACTCAGGGCGCTGTTATGAAATTGCCATCTCTACTAAATATCTATATATCTCTAACACACAAATACTTTCAGAGAAAGTGGTCTTCCTGAACTATTTTGAGAGCCTCATGAGGAATCAGAAGGCTAATCACATGACTGCCATTTCAAAATAGAACTGCAGACCCGATTTTACATTGGAAGTGTCGCTAGGTTTCAAAACAGTTCGAACCCAAGTGTCCAATGTGCCATCACTGATTCTTCATATGAGCAACTGCAAACTCGGGTATCAAGTACCCTCCCCCCTTTCCGAATCCTCACCCTCGCTCCCCCCGAAGGCTGGTGCACCATGATCCGGGCGTTGGGCAGCGAGTGCCGCATGCCCTTGGTGCCCGCAGCCAGCAGGAGGCTGCCCATGCTCGCCGCCTGGCCCACGCACCAGGTGGATATGGGGTTCAGGATGTACTGCATGGTGTCGTAGATCGCCAAGCCAGCCGTGACCACGCCCCCTGCAACACAGAAAGCCAGTGCATAAACACATCTACGCACGTGAAAGGCTTCAGAAAGTAATCCTCTACAAGTGCCACACATTTACTCACCCTGTAGTGTCAAAAGGCCAAGTTTAGTGAACAGCTCAGTCCACTTGCATTTAGTGCAAACAGGCTGGATGTCGGACCTCCCCAGTCCACAACGCCCTTTAGCGTTTATTTACTGCACAGTGCTAGCCTGCTCTCCCTGCCTTATATTAACTACCACATGCTTGTTTTGTTATGGCTTCAACACCCACTCACCCGGACTGTTAATGTACATATGAATGGGTTTGTTGTTGCTCTCTGACTGCAGGAATAGTAGCTGAGCGATGACCAGACTGGCCACAGAGTCGTCGATCTGTGGAGCAAAAAGAAAACAGATAAAAACCACATTTAATTAGCTGGGAAAACACTCCCTTTGACATATATCTGCCACGGCGTGACAGACACATGGCCCGTGCCCCTGATCGCACACCACGCTGACTCCGACGGGCTCACCGGTCCCATCACGCAGATGATCCTCTCCCTAAGCAGCCTGGAGTAAATGTCGTAGGCGCGCTCCCCCCGGCCCTGGGGAGAGAACGAGCAGAGTGCCATTCACCATTATCGGGTGCGCACACAAGCACACATTCCACAGCACCATCATGTGATAAAGGTATGGCCGTAAATTAAGGGGGGGATGGGGGATTGTAACCCCCCCTACAACACAATAATCAAAACTAGCCAATGTTTTGATTACCTTAAATGGGTGTTCACCTCAACCCCCCAATGCTCAGCCCAGAGTTATGCCCTTGTATACAGGTTTTTTCACATTAACATCTATAATTGATGACGGAAGCAAAAACGTGAGAAGGTTGAGGTCGCTCCTCACCGTCTGCTCCACCACTATGGGGATGAGGGGGCTTCGCCACGGCGAGCTGTGGTGTATGAAGCGGCTCGACCTGAGCGCCGAAGCCGCATTCTGCAGAAGCCGCTAAAAGGAGGCAATACGGCATCTTAATAGCGGCAATAATTTTAATAATGGTGCATATTTTAATGAGCACGATAAAACACGGAGCAGTACTACAGCTACGGGGAAGTATCCCAGGCTTGGGGGGACCGATGAGAATTACTCCTGTAAAAGTGCCTGGGCAACAAACAAGCAAAGGAGTTACCAAAAAAAAACATAAAACCAGACAAACAAGCCACAGGCGAATTAACTAACTGAAACTCCAGCTTTCGATCTCATAACAGAAAACATACTGCAAAAACAATAGTGAAGAATAATGTACATGTTCTGTAAAAAGTTAAATTGTAGAGTACAACTTCGTATTTGGGAAACGGCACTGACAATACTCCTAAATGCATACTCACTGGTAAAAGCATACTGGAACCTGGGATGCGGATTTCTTACTAATGACCCAAACTAACCCGGAACAAAACCAGTTTACCCAGAATCCCTCTGTAAAGTCCACATGGGCGCCTCTCCACTGTCATGTGACGAGTTCAGGCCATCAGGTGAAAATTTATCTACTCCACGCTAGAGGGCAGTGAAGTGTATAAGTTAAGTGTATAAGTGTTGCATTTATGTTTGCAACAACACATATAAGTTATAAAATATAACTGGATACAAAGATCGATTACCATTTAGCATAATGTTTATAATCCTCGGGTTATTTTTTCAAAATCAAGAATCTGGTTTTATCTGCGTTATGAATGATTATGAATATAAATTAATTTGTTATTGATCATTTGGGACCAAAATAACTTCAAAGATTATTGCAGAATTAATTCGTATTAATAAATAAACAAACAAAATCTAAACACATGACTACTAATAAAATCCACAACGCTTCAGGGAAGTTCTCACTGCACAGAGACGTTTTAGCAGAGTCACAGGGTGAAAATTAAACTGGGTATTCGGAGAAACTGGACACATAGCCCCCTTCCTCGTTTGAGCAATGCATAAACTCAGATGGAGACATTCGAAATATTAAGAGAGACTGTTTATCACATTTTTACTCCACAACAATAAAAACATTAAACTGTCTTTAGAGCAGATACAGTTAAAAATCTAATTCTGATGTAGCATGACTTAATTATAGATTTGTGTCTGGCTTGCCACGGTAGATAAAACGTTTGTATACTGTACTGTACGTGTCCCTAGAGTTTTACATAAATTTGACTTTGCTGGAGTTTCACGTTTGCTGTACTCGTACAGCCTGTATGGCCGTGGCTGTATTCACGCCACACATCTCAAACGGGTTAGGGGTGGGGCCATGATGCGTGAAACAATTGGCACATTGTCATCGGGTGTTTCGCTTCATCCACTGAACATTAATTTTACTGTCCGCAGGGAACACGAAGAGGAAAAGTTACCTGTAGGACAACAGCAAATTAGACGGAAAGAAAGTGTCTTTTTGCTGTGTTCTCGGTTGGAGGACAAAAGAGTTTGTGTTTGCGAGACTCGTCGAGCTCGATAAGACTTTCGTTTGGGGAAAACTTCGGTCTCCTTTTCGGTCGCAGTGCTTCGCCTCGCCGTCATGTCAAACAACAGTGCCAGCAGCAGCAACCTCATTATCGCCCAAAAAGCGGTTAAACAGCTCCGTCTGGAAGCCAGTGTGAGGAGGATCAAGGTAAGGCAGACGCTGCCAGGCTGATATATTTCGGAAATGATTCTAAGTATTATCGGGTTTAAACTAAATAAACAGCCGGACCATACCAAAGTCTACAAAGCCGCCTACTCAAATGGATCGTCGAAGTACAACTTAACCCGCAGTTGAATGTATTACACGTAGGTGCTGTTGTTTTATAGTGTTTCATTGCATTTCACGGCACTGTATTGCGTTTTGCAGTTGTGTAATATGCTTAGCACGCCTTGAAATGGGAACAGCCCGCACTTCGTCGTTCCCAAATCGCCATCGGACCGGGCACTATCGCAGGCGATCGCTTAGCACACATGGGCTTCCAAACTCTAGCATCTGCCGTGTTTACAGCCGCGCTGTTACATTGTAACACTGTCACTTCCTGAGTGCTGCTGTACTGTCACCCCGCCGCGGGGTGTCTGCGTGCAGTGGGTGTTTCCTTCGTTACCGACTTGTCGGTGGTGTGTAGTTGTGACAGTGGATCTCTTCCCACACCATACTCACGTCTGCCGACCTGTTATTCAGATGACTTATCCCAACCCTGATATGGCTTGCAGGGAAATTCTATAGCCTGTGCAAATCCACAAGCAAAGCATTGAGATACTTCACGTTATCTTGTCTGTGTATGTCCTGTGTATAAATAAGTCTCCTGTGGACAAATATGCGGTTATCAAGTTACTTTGGTTACATTTGCATGGTCAGTCATATGACTGTGAAATTCTAGCTGATCCCTTTGTTTAGGAGCATGTCCGTGGTGACAGGAATAATCTTAAAATCACTAACTCGTTTAATACTATGCATTTAGAAATATTTTTTCATTCATTGAATCGTAGTATCAACCACCAACTGGAAATTTGTTATTATAACTGTTGAAGGTTTAAAATGGTCATTTTCACATTAAAAGATAACGTGTGTAAACATGTGGGAAAAGATAACAAATTGCACCCTCAGCTCTGTGTGTGTCCATATATGAGTGTGAGTGTGTGTGTGTCTGTTCTCCATGTGAGTGTGTCTGTGTGTATGAGTGTGTATGTGTGTGTGTATGTGAGTGTGCGCACGCACCCCGGAGTCAGGTGCATATCTCGAAGTTCTGGGCCCCCTGACAAAATGCCAGAAGCCCCCCCCCCCCCCATTTTACATGTAAATTCATGTATCCCTGGGCCCCTGTAAGGCACTGGGGCCCCTGAATCTGCCGAGGTATCCATGCCCCTACTGTGGCCCCTGTAAGGCACTGGGGCCCCTGAATCTGCCGAGGTATCCATGCCCCTACTGTGGCCCCTGTAAGGCACTGGGGCCCCTGAATCTGCCAGGGTATCCATGCTCCTACTGTGGCCCCTATAAGGCACTGAGGCTCCTACTTTGTTCCTGCCAGGGATAGGCTGGTTTCCCATCAGTGGTTTTTCCGGATGGGCTTCCGCCTAACTGGGAACCTGCACTAGATATACTGGGATGGATATGTTTTCTTTCACATTGGACTGGTGTTTAGCTGCCAGAAACAGGAGTGCCATAATGTGTCTCCATTGTGCTATAGACATACTGCAGAAGTGACTAATTTCTAAGGCATCAGTTACGTGTCTCGTTCAAAACAGCATGAATATGGAGCATAAAGAGGAAGCACAACAAGTTTTTGCAGATCTTATCATCTCCCCACTCTGGCTGTTTCTGAAGGATGAAAATAAACAAATGTGGCTGAGTCCTACTGACGTCACCAGCATTTTGAGTGTCCAGTACAGCATCTCTTACTCGCTCGTCACTCCTCCTTTAAACTGGGTCTCTTTTCCGGTGCTGAAGTGTGTTTGTCCACTCAGGATATGATTTGACTTCGTCATAAACCCGGAGCACTGTGATATATGCAGGCTGTATTTATTTTTAGTGCAGCTTTGTGTTTGAACACTCTAAAGCACTCTAACACTGGCAAAGCATAAGGGCCACTTTACACTGGTATATGTGGGGAAATTCTCTTTTTACACCGTCTTTATTCTGTGTTCTGTAACATCCTGTAGCATTTTCCCAGGTCATGCATTCTGATATGTACAGTGAATGTACCTTTTTCGTCTTCTGTCCTTACTGGATGTTTTATGAAGCCACTTGGCACCTTTAATTTCCCTCAGGGATAGATGTCTGGCTGCCCATCCATCTGCTCATCTGCCTGCCCGTCTGTCTACCTTTCTGTCCATCTATATGTCTGCCTTCCTGTCTGTCTGCCTGCCTGCCTGTGTGTCTGCCTTCCTGCCTGCCTACCTGACTGCCTGCCTTCCTGCCTGCCTTCCTGCCTGCCTACCTGCCTGCCTGCCTGCCTTTCTCTCTGTCACCTCAATGATGTCACATTTATCCTCTTCTTCATCCAAGGTGTCCCAGGCTGCATCAGACCTGAAGAACTTCTGCCTCCAGAATGCGCACAAGGACCCCCTTCTCATGGGTGTGCCCTCCAGCGACAACCCCTTCCGGCCCCCCAAGTCTTGTGCCCTTTTCTGAGGTGTGGCCCCTGTGTGCTCGCTCCCGACTCCCTCCAGTTAGCTCTAACCCTCACACCATGTTTCCAGGGAAACGCCGATGGTGAATCCAGCTGAAACATGGTGACCGTGTCACTGTCACACTGCTCTTTTAATCATTCCTGACAATGAGTTCATGGCCCAGATGCTTGTTGTGTATGCTGTTTCAGGTCAGGTCCTCACGTCCCAGTCAGTCTGAATGCTCACTTTCATTATTTTCATTATTTCTCCTCCCACAGTCTCTCCTTGTCCCCCTACGTCGGCTTCTACATGAGCATGAGCTACAGTAACGTGACTCTTGTCTGTCGGCAGCTGATCGCTGAGGACGCCAGGACCTCTCCTGAGCATCTCTCCTGGCCCGTTCACTCCACTCTCCCACTGAAGACATTTCCTGGAGGCCTCCCCACCCCCGGCAGCCTGAGCTAACCTAACAAGACTTAATCACAGTTCTTCGAAAGCCTCGATATCTTCATAAGTAGTGCCTTAACATAAAGGATCACAGCCTGTTTTATAATTTTTGCACATTCTTTAGTTTAACTGCCCTAACTTGTTCCTGACAGTACCCTTTTGAGGTAGGGCTCCAACTACCTGGTTCCTTCTAGAACCCGCCGTGTGAAAAGTAGCAGTACTAACACTAACATGCAGCAGTGAAGGCGGCGCCCTGCAGGGAAACACTCATATTTGGCTATTAATTCCCGGGGATGACATCAGCTAGCATCACCATGACATCACCAACCGTGGCAGTTCTTTAGTTAATCAGATTAATGGTCATATTCCTCGAAGCAGCATTATGATGGATTTCATTTACACACGGCTTGGCAAAGTTTGTCTCTGGTGGTTTGAAACTGGTGTTGATAGACTGTAGGCCAAACTAGTGACAAGAATGGTACACAATCCTGTAATCAACCTGGGGTGGAAGGTAAAATAGACCAGGCCGAAACACTACAGCTGCCTGTTTTGGCATCGCTGACCTGGGGCACATCACTACACCCTGGGGAGGTTCTGCCCCCTGCGTCCCGTGACCTGGTGTTTGGCGGAATGGCCACGTTGGCCGAAGTCAGACTGCGTGGGTCTATTTGCGAAGTCTCGGCTTGCTACAGACGGTACTTTGTCCATTTCCTTCCCAGCTTCTCCTGGCGACCTGCTCGGCCTCTGTCTCCGTGGGCCCCTTATCCCAGCGGCTTATTGCTCAGAAACGTAGCGCCGCCTCGTCTTTCACATACTGACGCCTGACAGGAAATCGGCTCCCAGCCCCAGCAAAATAAGCGAACGTGCCAATCTTATTCACTCCATAGGACAGAAGTAAACACTTTGACCTATGTGAGCGTTTTGTTAGTGTTTCAGAAGGAAAAGCTGGGAAACCCAGCTGAAATCTCTCAGATTTGTTTTCTTCGTGTGTCTTGTGTGATTTGGTAACACGGTCAATATTCTTTAGAAAGATTATTTTCAGCTCTGAGTACAGATTTTGTTCTCCTCAAAAGAAAAACGCTAAATCCTGTAATATCCTTTTTGTTGAGACTCAAGTGTATCGTAATTCCCAATTAATAGCAAAGCTTAAAGTTAGTAAACAATAGTCTTAGGACCATATTGTTGTTTTTGTTGTTATCTCACTTTAATGGCAATGTTTCTTTTTTTTTGGGGGGGGGGGGGGGGTTGCGGGTTAACATACCATTTAAACCCAACTGTGGTGGAAAAAGCAACTTCTTATTGACAGATTAATGAATTTAGGAAATTTTATATTATATGTGTTACATTAAGAAGGTGTAACACAATGAATTGGTTGGATGTACAATGTTTTCTTTTTTAATCTGTTTGTTTAGAGGATTATGGCATATAGTATGGCGGTTGTTATTGTTTTTCTGTAAAAATCTGTCAATTTGTAAAATGGCCTCCCAGAGAAATTGTTTGGAAACAATGAATAAAAACTTAAAATATTTAAAGATGTTGCATTTTTACGAAATGTGATTTTAAATGTGCTTAAAGATGTATTGTGATGTATTACTATGATGGACATTTGAAGTTAATCACGAAGTATCTTTAACAAATAGTCCGTCTGGTGTGTTCTTCGGCCATTGCCAACCCTCTGCATGTTTTACCATCGTGACCCGGCCATGCCTGCACACGTGGGCTTTGTCGTACAGGATGGGTTCGCTGATGAGCACTGTTATTTCATCAACGATAATAGGCTGCGAAACTGGTGTTTGGTGCATTCATGTGTTTTATTTACTCATAATAAATGAGGGGGTCGGGTCCCGGTAATAACCTAGTGGGGCGCTTTTAGATTTTACACGCATCGGCCGTACGGTGGCGGTACCGAGCGGGGCCTTTTCACATGATGCAGGGGCAGTAGAGAGAGCGATAGTGAGAGAGAGAGAGAGGAGGAGGAGGGAGGCTGCTGCTCCTCCACAGTGTCGAAGATGGCGGTGTCTGTGTTTTCCAACGTGCGTCTCCTGTCGATCGGAGACGCCAACGGGGACATCCAGCGGCACTCGGAGAACCAATCGCTGCGGCTGGAGGTGAAAACCACGCAGGACGCCGCCATGATCAGCCTGAATAACAGTGAGTGTTTGCCGGGGCCGCACTTTGCGTCTTACCGCGGCTACAGACGGACAGACGGGGCTCCGGGGAAATTCGCGTGCGGCGATGAGTCGTAGGTAGATTAATCATTCTCCTCTGGAGGATGGTTAATATGGAATAAATCAGCGCTCACATGCTTGTGTAGGACGAAACGGTAGCTTTATTTCCTCTAGATCTTTTATGAGAAGCTGTAAATCGTCCCACGAAGGAAAGACGTGTCTTACCGCCGCGCATGCTTTACTTGGGCTGAGCTTTGATACACACCTATGTTGCTTAACTCGCTGGTTCACTGTGTCGGCAATTAAAATGAAAGTAGCGCCACTGATATCTGGTAGTTCAAAAATAGTAACAATGCTGGTTTGCAGTCAGCGCTTGCAGACTTTGGAAGCCGGCTATTCACACGTTTGCTCCCTCCGAGAGTGACGTTTCTCCTGCGTAAATCTGTAACACAAAGTTTAACTCTGTTGCCGATTGATCATTGGGTATTGGCACAAAGTGCAAAGCGAGTGCCCGATAAATAGCCTTAATACACTTTATTTAGCGTGCTACAGATAAACTTCGTGCTTCATCAGGTGTGGCCACCCACTTCACGCGGACCACAACTGGATCCCAGTATAAATTAGGCAACGCTGCGTATGTCGCTCTGCTGCTAATGTTTAATAAATGGCTATTATCTGACATACAGGGGAACATATGCCGAGATGCGCACCTTTTGCTGCGCTCGGTGTGGGTGTAAGTTGTAAATCCCGCTTATCCCGGTGAACAATAGGTGCCCCCCCCCCCCCCCCCCCCCCCCCCCCCCCCCCCCTTTTCCGGGGGCCCCTGTTCCCGGGGGGGGAAG